>CM048054.1:19405000-19705000 GCA_026259375.1 Verasper variegatus
ACACACACACACACACATTAATGACCTCTCTCCAACTCCAACTTCTTCAGTGTAGATATTTTAAATTCCAGTTGAGCCTCCCAGTTTAAATATAGATGCCATAAACCATAGAAATGTGTTTAAAATGATGCTCAAGACGTCTGCAGTTTTCTGTTTGAAGTCACAGAGCCGCCATAAAACAGTGATGCCTTGGGTTTGAAACTGTGAATATTTTACTTGGAACATGGAGATCCAGAATCTGCGAGTATCTGACTTTCTGATTCTCGGGGAGGATAAAAAAATATAAACTTTAAAATTCACTTTCTGAGGGAAAAATTGGGAAACGTGTTCAAATAGACCTCAGATTATCGTTGGTGCTATAAAACGCTTCGTTTGCTTTTTTAACTGGTCAGTGTTGTATGTGTTTATAATTTTGCAAAGGTAACATCTCGTCTGAATCCGACACACACACACACACACACACACACACACACACACACACACACACACCATGAAGCTGGAGTGGACAGAGGTGTGAAGACTGGAGCTTCAGCCCGGAGGTTATACATGTACCCTGTGTCACACACACACACACACACACACACACACACACACACCCTCTCACACATGTAGCCTGTGTCTCGCCTCTGACAGTGAGGTGGGCTCCAGGTAACCCGGAGTGACAGCTAGGTGTCTGCAGGACGCTGCCCAGACATGCGAGGAGCGGCACAGCTGGACTGGCTCCCAGATGTGGCAGGATTCATCAAACACACACACACACACACACACACCAGATGTGGCAGCGGGAGTCATAACACAGAAGGCCCCAGCTGTTCATGTGTCAAGAGGAAGGAGGACCAGCTCCCCCTGTCTGGTGGTGCTCGTCAAATGTCCTGGGATGGAGGACAACTGGGGTTAAATCATTCTGACAATGGTTACCTGTCGGCGTAAAGAATGACGAGTGCATGTGAGATGGTGTGTGTGTGTGTGTGTGTGTGTGTGTGTGTGTGTGTGTGTGTGTGTGTGTGTGTGTGTGTGTGTGTGTGTGGTCCATGTATTACTCCTGTTGTGGGGACCAAAGTCACATTATGGTTAGGATTATTAAGGTTTGGGATTAATTCAGCTTTACGATTAGGTTATGGTTGATTTAGGTTAGGTTGAGGTCAAGGTTAGGTTTATGTTGACTTGAGGGTTAAGGCTACGGTTAGGTTCGGTTAGGTTGAGGTAAACGTTCAGGCTTTGGTTTAGGTTCAGGTTCAGGTTTAGGCTAAGAGTTAGGCTAAGGTAAGCAGTAGAAGGTTAGAGTAAGTCAGTGTAATTTCAAAGTCATAGAGACACAACTGTGTGTTTGTGTGTTCTCCCACAACCTCTTCTTCAGCATTGTGTTAGTTGCTGTAGTGAGTTTAGTTGTGTGTTTGTGTGGGCGTAGAATAGATTGTGCACAAACTTATGGACACCCCCCCCCCCCCCCTTTCTGACGCCTCCACTCACACCAACGCTCACTTACTTACTGGGACCTGCCACCGGCTGCTCTGCCTCCCATCCCAGACCCACTGCTTCACTTCAGCACCATATTATGTAACGTAGCACGAAGCTACATGTTCCGATTCCTCCCTGCAGGAGTCTGTCAGGTGGGATCTGTAAGTTTGAAGAGGAGTTTCTCTCTCTGCTTCCTCTGCTCTCTCTAATAAACACAGCACTGAACTGATGGAACAGCCACTGAGTGGAAGTCTCCGAGCATCTGCTCTTTGGGAGACGGTATCATGTCTGCCATCTGGTGTGCATTTTCAGAATAACAACCACTGTAGATGAAGTGATGGTGATGAAGGATGTACAGACTTCTGTTCCTTGGGGCTGTACAAAATCTATTAGCTGGGACTGATTACAAAACCAAGGGGAAAGTAGTGTGAGATTTATTTGTTTCATTTGTGAGATTTATTGCGTGAAGTTGCAAATATTTGTATTTCATTTGTTTGACATTTCTTCAGTCCTGCATGCACGTGTCAATAGGTTCCGCTCTATTCCTTCTTACTCAGTCACTTTCTTCTGCTTCATTTCCTCCAACTACGTCCTCTTTGGTTTCTTCTGTGTCTGGACCACTACGTCCTCAAAACACCTAAAAACTGACAACATTAGAAACTCTGCTGGCTCCATTTTAGTTTCAAAACTCCAGGGCTGCGTTTTGATGTGGACGGGCAGAGGCAGAGAGAGCGTAGACACTTGCTAATTGGGTATTTTCAGTCACGACATAGCCTTGGCTGATTCGTCAGGCTTCCTACTGGTAGAAAACAAGCAGCGTGAATAATCATTACAAGTGTTTCTGACCCTGTTGTCTCTGCTAACAGCTGTTGTGCTGTTAAATTCAGTGTTTCACTGTTTCCATGCACAGGACACAAATATATTATTCAAGCAATCTGCAACAGTTCCTGTTCGAGTCACATTATTTATAATCTGTCCTGAGAGCACGTTTTCAATCAGTGCGTGATTTGAACATTTTGTCTTCTACACTTCACCCCCCTGCCACCAGGACACTTGAAGGAAAACGTCTGTGAGGAGCTGAGGAGGCTGCAGCTGTAATACTTCAGCACCTGTAAACAGCAAACACCTTTTCTCCAGACTGCACTTTATTCCTGCAGATCATACGCCACTAATGTGTATCTTACAGCAGACTTATTACTCAGAAAATGTTAAATTTCTCATCATATTTGGTGTTTGAAGGATCACGAGAGCTTTTCCCAGCAGCCCCGTCTGGCTGCAGCACAGTCACTACATCTCGACCTTCCTCCCACGGCTGAAACGCAACAATTTAAGACACATTTAAATTGTTTATTTGTTTGAATAATGGATGTTTTTCACCCACTACCTGCACTACGGCGCTAATTAGTCCCCTCCTGAGACAATCAAATATTTTAAGCCTTGCTAAGTTCAAACATTGCTCAGAGGGCCCAGGGGAGGGTAATAATTACTGTAATTGACTTAAGACGGCAGCATAATGATTTATTCTGCCAAGAGTTTTCCTGGGATTAAAGCTAATGTTATTGTATTAAACGTGCACTGTTCAAAACCCTCCTCAGATAATGGAGAGCAGAGGAAAACACTGAATTAGTACATTAATTAATAGTAAAATATTGGTTTGTTAATGCTGCAGAAATACAATTAATTCCAGAAAAAATATATTTGAGATTTTCCATATCTCTGTTTTTGTCCTGCACAGACTTCTCTTCAGTATATTCAACCATTTCAATTGTAGTTTTCAGAGAAAACCTTCATCGCTTCTTTTTCCTTGTGTTTCATGTGTGCTATCCAGGTAATGTCATTATCCTCTGTGGCCTTTGCCCCATGTCTGACTGTGTTTTATAGGTTATCCTAGAAAAGATCTGTATTGGAAAAATTATCTAAGTGTGGTTGAAAACTATTTTGTAGTTGAAGAGTAACTTTTTGCAGACCTGTCTAAAGGCTTTTATGACCTGTATCTACATATATAAACAAACTGTTCAAATGCTTAGTGACCTGAGCTGTTTTATGGTCTCAACTGTTGTTGACCTGAAAACTAGTCAGACCCTTTTGCCATTTATTTACTCTCCAAAGAACTGAATGTATGTCTGCTTATCTCCTTAGGAAACACATGTAAATCAGTTGTCTGTGTTAAGATTCCCCTCTCTCCTGCGCCTACAGAACCAGTCTGAACTGGTTCTGAGGGACAGCCCTTAGTCCTCCTATATAAGATCCTTGTATTTGACTGTTCTCCATCTTCACTCTGAGATCCTTGTGACTCTTTGTGTTGATCCTTTCTGCAGAAAGTCCCTATTAAAATACACGTAGATAACTTTGGTGTTTCCAGCCTCTTGTATTTCCAGATTTCCATCACAGATCCAATCAAGGCTCCGAACGCCTCTGACCTCGGGGCAGAGCCGCTGACATTTCCTGTGCGACTGGAGCTCTGCCTCATGACTGCATCTATTCCGCTGGAGAGGAGACAGCGACCGATGCTCTGCTTCTGCTCTAATTTCTACTGAAGCAAACGAGTAGAGACTTTGATTATTTAACTCTGTTGCCATCAGAGGAAAAACATCATATGAATCCTGAGTTGGAGATTTTGCCGTTTAGCTTATTATAAGTTTGTGTAGCATCGAAATGATTTCACATCTGTCACCTCTCGGGAAATAAAAGTATCAGGTCCTTCCACCTGACCTGCTGACCCTCGGGACATGAGCACTTTGTCGACGCCTCTAACGCTCGATTTCTTTTTGTTTCGGTGGAGATGGACACGACTCAGCAGGGAGTTTGTTCACTTCACTGCATCTTCTCCTCCATGTGCTTTACCAGCTCACCTCACCATGAGCAAAGGTCTAAACTATAACTATATATATAAACTTCTCTGCTCGGCATATGGACCACCACTGCGAGGCAACTGTAAAACCAATTAAATCTTTGTTCTGGGCTACAAGCCAATCACCTCTCTGCTTCCAGCAAATGTTGTCAAGGTTGAAAAAAAAGTAAGAAACCCACTTCACACAGCATTTATGCTTCATCTGAACAGAAGCCACATGGATGGCACTGACCCAGAGACCCGGGCGGCCTGCAGAGCTTTGCCCTTCATCCAGTCTCAGACCTGGAGGAGAACAGCCTGTTGGCCTGTGGTGAGGTGAAGTCGCCTGCTGTATTAAAATGTTCTCCTGATATGATAAATGGGGCCGTTGTTGTTGATCTCTTTATCATCATCATTACAGGTTAATTACACCAAGTCATCAGGGACATGAGATTTTCCACGCTTGAAAATGTAAATTAACGAATTTCTTTAGTGAGGCTGACAAATGAATTCAATCAATCTGATAACAGAAGCTTAAAGCAAATAACAACCTGGACGCACACGAAAATGTAATGTTCATGTAAAACACAACAAATGTGAAACATTCAGAAAAGTATTCCAATAATAAAAAATTGATGAAAGAAAGGTTGTAAAAGTCACAAAAGATGTCGACAGGTCGACTGTTCCAAAGTTTGACGTCTCTAACAGCAAATGTCTGGACAAGAGTCATGGTCGAGCCTCGTGCCTTCAAACCGTATTACAAACAGATCACATTATCAGCACTATCTCAGAGATACAGACATTTTAGCAACACACTGAAAATACAGGCTGTACTACACTGTCGTCTGATTCACTGGATGTGGACTGTGGGTAAATACTGAGGTTCCAGTCTTAGCTTAGTTCACAACTTCATGTGATATGAAAAGGATTCAGATCTTTTCATCTTTGGATTTCTACACGTTTTTGAAAAGGTTCAAATTCGAATCAAATTCCTCCTTTAAGTGCAGGAGTGTGGAAGTTGTGGCCTCTGGGACTGAATTCAACCCGGGAGACGTTTCATAAATACAAAAACAAACAGCTCAGAGATGCATGATGCAAATACAGTCGACTAACGTGTCCTTCAGGGTTGTCACATCCGTACGACTCTTATGTATCATCGCTGACAAGCAACACAGCAAAGGTCATGAAAAGAAAAGTAGACACAGGAAGTTGTCCTTTGAATAGACCAACTAATATTAAATTAAAAAAGATAAGTCACTTTACCTTAGTTTGAGGGGAGGCTACGATTCGATAATGATTCAGCAGTCGATTCACAACGATGCATTTCAATGTATCACATCCACAGTTTTCTGTAATTCTGCACATGGCTGCTTTTTCATCAATTGTGAAGATCAGTCAGACAAACATGAAATATTACCGACAAGTTCTGACAATTGTGCCATAATTCACTAAATAAGGTTTTCAATTCTCAAATCAGACTAGTCGGTCTATGACAGTGGCCAGTGCTCCCAACACTGATTTGACTTTCATTCACCAGTGTTCTGCCTCAAAGGACAAACTCTGATCACAGCGTTATTCTGTAATATCATCAAAGGAGCCTTCTTCACGCTGCAGAGCTGGAATCCAAGACTCACCCACAACTCCAGTTTGAACCTGTAGATCAAAGTCTAGGTTTCCAGATTCCAGACTCGGAATCAAGACCAAGACTTGGCTGCTCCTCTTCCTCATCCTGGTCTTCATGCAGCCTCTTGATAACCATGTCAACAACGGTAAGTCTGAAATGATTGGGACCAGCCGTACTAACACAATTTCAAATGCACATGAGTCTATTAAGTATATACTGTTCTATTCAAAGTTTTATTTTGTTGATCTAGTCTCTGTGTGTGTCTGTCTGTGGGGCTGTGTGTGTGTGTGTGTGTGTGTGTGTGTGTGTGTGTGTGTGTGTGTGTGTGTGTGTGTGTGTGTGTGTGATGGCGGTGGAACCAGACAAACAACCTTAACTCAACGTCGGTTCGAGTCCAATATCAATGTCGGGGCTTATGGACACAGGAGCTGCTGTATTGGATTTGGCTGTAACGCTGTAACGCCCCCCCCCCCATCGGAATAGTGATGAGTAAATACTGAGTGAATTTTCATTTTTCGGTGAACTATCCCTTTAAATCGTGGCCCCCTTTGTTGCCCCCCCCTCAGATCCGCCCCTGACGATAAAAGCAGCGTGGCCTTTGTTCCTCAGTGGGCGTGGCGTGTGCGCTGGGGGCGGGAGGAGGGCGCGCGCGCGGACAGACGGACGGACGGAGTGAAAGCGAGTGCGTGCTGACGTCACCGCTCGCTCCTGTCAGTCAACGCCAAAATAAAAAACCAGGAGAAACTTTTCCACCGAGCTCGTCTGTGATAAATCACCCGGAGGAGAAGCCGCGAGGCCGCCGCGTTGTTCCCGGGGGCTGTGATGGTCGTAGTCCGGACACGACGCCGCCCAGGAGCCCGTGTTTCCTCCTCTCCTCTGCCGGGGACGCTCGCAGGGAGGCTGCGGGGCTGGAGCCGCGTTGCCGAGCGCTGCTAGCTAGCGTCAACTAGTGGGGGACCGTGGAGCCAGACGGAGGCTGATCCGGGCTCGTCCGCCTGACACAGACCTGTGCGACGGGGAGCAGGTAACCGGGGCCCCCTTCGCCCGCCTCCTACACCCGCCGTGTCGTGTTTTTTCCGCCTGAAAGCCGAGGTTTGTGCGCCGGTAGCAGCGTCGGCGGCTGCAGCGGCTCCAGCTGTGAGCAGCGGTGCTCGTAGCAGCGTTAGCCCCGGCGGTAACTTTGATTCCTCGGCTCGGCTGCTCGCCCCAACGCGTCCCGCCCGGTCCGGTGTGACTCACGTTCATGAGCCCGGCTTCTCTCCGCCACGCTTTGTTGTGCACTGTGTGGGTTCTCTGTGGAACAACAGGGAGAATCAGGCTGAATGATGAGCACCTCCTGCTCGAACCAGTTGCCTCTGCACAGCATGCACGTTACAGGGGAGCTGGTTTTGCGTGTGGTCCGGAGCCTGCAGGCTGAATGTGCACGTTTCTTCCAGCTGTAGATTCCGGTTATTTATCAGTATTCACGCCCTGACCCCAGGCCAGCCTGCAGCAGTGGCGGGGACCACCGGGGGGGGGGTCTTCAGGGCTGCTGCTGCACCGATCCTGGGTCTGTGCCCCGGTGTGGGGAGGTGCAGCAATGCGGTAGACTGGGGGTTTTGGATTTCCACAGGAGCCGGAGTGGGAAATTGAACCGCTATTATTTATGTTTGGTCGATATGTCACAGGGTCACGGTTTGCTGACAGCAGCGGGACAAGGTCAAACCCTGGACGGCAGATCTGCTCTCCTGTCCGGGCTGTCAACTGCAGTGAGGAGGCTCAGTGTGCTGCTGCTTCCTCCTCCTCCTCCTCCTCCTCCTCCTCCTCCTCATCCTCCCATGGGGCAGTGTAGTGAACCAAGCTGCCAGGTGAAGAATGCCAATGAATTATTCAGGCACATGCTGCATAAGATCAACGTGGCGGGGGAATGTGCACATGTAGTGGCTGCTCTGGGGGACAATGACCGGCTCTCATGGCTTCTCCTCCGAGGAGAAAGTGCAGCCTCAGCCTCCCTGTTGAACTTGGTCGTTTAGAGAACGAGGCACTGGAAAGGTCAGTGGGAGTGGGAGTGTCAGGAAACATGTACTTTAGGAACAAATCCAGTCTTCTCTGCAAATCGTATTGTTCCAACACTTCAGTTTTTCCTTTTGACATATGAAGAAGCAGCAAGAGATGTCAGACTTGTTGGACAGGATCTTAACAGAAGATTCATGTGAGGGGTGAAGCCCGGGTGGAGCAGCAGGAAGCAGGACCTGATATATCAAGTCTGCTGTATTTTGTTTGCAGCACGTTGGCGTCGGGCCTTATCTCGTCGTCTCTCCAAGTTGAAACCTTCCGTCTGCATCTTCTACGCGTACGGCTCCTCGGTTTCATTCTGAGATAGTTCTGAGATTCTCGCGTGTTACAAACGTCATCCACATACCGACATGGTCGCTGTGAACTTTCTGGATTCATTCCGGCTGTTTTCTCGCATGTCCTCACTCATTTTCGGGAAAGTTCCTGGAAAACGTCCGGTAGCAACTGACCTGAATGTGGAATCAGTTTTGAAGTAATGCGAGGGAAGGCCGGTTTATTTGTAGAGCCGAGTAGTTTAGTGTAACGTGATTTGGATCCGTTGAGGGCAGATGGATTACACGTTAAATCTTGCTTGGAGAATCCACTTGTAAAACATGGTCATTGATTTTCATATGCTCCATATCTGTGTTGTTTACGCAGCCCGAATCCCAAATGAGGTTATTTGAGAACAAGATACACTGAGTTCAGATTAACCCCAGACAGAGTCACGAAGATGATCTGCATGCTCTTTGGCTGTGAATGAAATTAACATGCAAAGTGAAAGCAACTGAACAGTGTAAGAAATTAACAATCATTTGCAGAGGCAATCAGGAAAGTCTTCAGCATTGATTTTAAATGCAGCCCTGCACTTCCCTGTGAGCTTGTTCCACACGTGCGTGATACTAATTTCACTCTGCGCATCTTTCAAATGTTTCTCGAGCTGGAAAATCCTTGTGAGGAGTGCCCCTGAGCAGGGCAGTAATCCTCAGCAGCACGCAACGTACTGTCTGGAGGTGTTCTGCTTTCTGTGAGAGCTTGTTCTTGTTCTTTGTGTTCCGCCGTGCAGTGTCCAGACACTGGACATTTTAGATTAAAAATAGAACTTAATGTAGGCTGCATGCCTCCCGTGTCACGGGTTGTCCAGAGGGTAACTACTTAGGTTGCTCTGCACTCGCAATGCCTTCACAAAATACATGACTGCATTGTGGTTCTTTGTGTGAGACCACGTTGTGTGTGTGTGTGTGTAATCTTCACCTTTCACAAGGCTAATCGGCAGCTCTGTGGAAATAAGTGGTTTTAAATCACTCGCATAACTTACAGCATGTGGTTTAATCACAATTCTGTGGATCTGTCGGGGGCCAGACCAGCACAGATGCAGTATGTCGCAATAGCTAATGTTACTCGACAACAAATGAGATGTCGTCATTTCCTCTGAGACATGTGATCTATTTTTAACTCTCCGGTTCCTGCAGATTCATAATTGGAGTTACTTTGATATTGATACGGACAGTTTTGCTGAACAGGTGTAAAAATCTGTTGAGATAAAAGAATCTGAGAAACGAGGACCTTGTGCGAATCTCTGTGTTGTTACCAAGCTGATAGTGAAGTCAGGATTTAGATTTGTTTAGGAATTTAAGTTACTGGACTTGCTTTGTATTTTGTTCGTCTGGAGAAGGAGACCAGGGAGGAGTCAGTGACCCTGAAACATCCAGAGAACAGGATCAAACCTTTTTTTTGTTTGTGAATGTAAACAACTCTGGAACAGCTGTAATGAAACAGTCTGAATAGTCGCATCAATCTACAGAGAATGGGGGGGAGACTACCCGAGCATTAGAAGATTACATTTCTCCAGTTTCCTCATTTAACTATAGAACAAAGTGACTGGTGCTGATTTTGCAAAACATGCTGCTATTTCAGTTCATCCGTTCTGATTGTCTGTCATCAGAGGAGATGAGTTTCAGGTTTGACCTCAGAGAATAAACACAAACTGTATGTGGATATTTTTACTAGGGATATTCCTACATTTCTATTGTTCCAACACTTTATCTGTTTTTAGACAACAGCTCTGGAAAATGTCTGGAAAGTTTTTTTTTTTTTTTTTTTTTTTATGGCTCCTCTTTTTCACCCTGAGATATTTGTATTTTTACAGTTTGGTGTCCTTCACCTCACTGTGAGTTCCCCTCTATATTCTCTCATGGGGTCACTCTGACAGTTTACTTTAGGGACCTGGCAGGAAAAGTTCTTGAAAATGTCCACAGCAACTGACTCGGACATTGATGTCCTCACATTACAGCCCCTCAGGAAAATGTCCGGACTTCAGTGCACGTCTAAAAGCAGCTTTAGACTCCTCCGTCTTGCACTTAAAACTCGAAGCTGAATTATAGAATAAAGCTCAGATGATTGTAACATTAATAAAAAGCATTGTTGAAGCAGAATTCAGGCAGAAAACCTGTCGCGCACTTCAACAGCCTCTGTCTCACGCGCTGAGCCAGTTTCTTCATCTTCACAATCCTCTTTTCTTCCCTCGCTCAGCCTTTGTTTTCTTCTCACGGATTTTTGCTGTGTCCAAACTAACCCGCTCTAATCCTCTTGCAAAATATACATAATAATAGCGACCCTTTTATTCCCATGCAGCCTTAACGCAGTGTTTTCTGCTGTATTCACTGCACCCACTAACGTTTGTTCTGTTTTCTCTCCCCTCTATTGCCCTTAACTCTAGTGCCTCTCCCCGGCCTCTGCTGCTCCTCTCCCCCTCTGTGGACAGCCCTGCTTGTCTTAAGCTCTCATGTTACTTGTATTCGACAGCCCGTGTCTTCGCCTTATTCCTTCTCCATCTGTCTCTCTTCTTCTCTCTGGACTGGAGGAACCACACAGGGCGCCAGTTCCTCCTCTCGCCACTGCCGCCGCCTCAGTTTCTCCTCTGCCCCTGCCCAGGATGACTGACGGTCATCGATTGAACCTGTCCATGTGTATCACCTCACCCTCTCTGTGTCCTCCCACCCCACCCCACCCGTCCCGTCTCCCTCCCTGTTTTGTTTAGGTGAGTGATGGAGACGAGAGAGTTGACCGTTGTAGCTGGCAGCTTCGTGGGTTTCCAGCTACTCTTCTCAGTGGCCAGCCCGCTGCTCTCCTACGCCATCGCCCCGGCTTATGGACGGCTGCCTCACACCAAACTGACAGAGTGGAACTCCAGGTATGTCACAGGAACACACCGCTATCTCTCCTACAGGCAAACACACTACTTTGATCTTGCCAACCACGTGGATGCCAGAGCTGGATGGTTTGCCAGCTCAGCACCTAATCAGAGTTCCACCGCCACCATACAAAAGGTTATCATGTGGTCGTGTATGACTGCAGACACAGTTCCTCATTATCAAGTGAACCTTAGTCAGCCAACTTGGCCAGAGAGGGCAGCCAGTGAAGTTTAAACTGGGAGATATTTATTTTCTTTCCCGCTGGGCGTCGTATGAGAAGCCTGGAAACGGAGGGACACAACAAGCCTGGCTCCTGTGTTATTCACAAAATGGAAAACATGTTTAAAGTTTAATCTCGCTTAATTCCCCAAGGGAATAATTCATGGCTGGGAGGATGGATCTCCAATAAAACGTGTGTATCTCTTCAATAGAAAGGGACTCTGGTATTCCCTCTTGCCCAAAAGGTAGAAATACTTCAACACACAGAATGCACTGGGCCTCTCTCTCCTATTGGAGGCTTGACCAGAGCTTCATGTATGTTTGAACCCAGGAGCCTGGTTCCATTCACCTCTTCAACCAACGTTTGTAGTCGCAGTGGTTCTGACTTACTTAGTGTCTGAGGAAAAATAGAAACAAACGTGAGTGAAAAGTACGAGAAGTTTGAATCTGATATGAAACTGTACCACGAGGAACTTCCTCAAGATACTGTTATGTAACGCTGACCCCCCCCCACCAGTGTTCTACGTGTGCAGCTGGACCCTGAAGCCCCTCAGGCCAGCTCATCGTCATTCCACACAGCTCCAGTTGTGAAAAATCACTAACGCCAATAATTTGTAGTTGCGTAACATCTTTCACTGACGGTTACAGGCTGTTTCTTCCTCTTCTTTTCTCAGTCGTTCACAAGTGCTCGCAGATAATCCCCGGTTCACCCAACCATTGCTTACATGACCCTATCTGTCAGTAAGTGAAAGTGCAGGGAGTATTGACCAGCGCATTGAAAACAAGCCTGGCCTTTAGAGTGGCCTGCTGTTGCATAACAGCCTGCGCTCTGTGTCAGCGTGTTGTTTATGTAACCACAACTTAAGAGCAAGTGGAAGAGGGAGAAAGCTTTTCCAAAGAAAGAACAGGGTCAGTGTCGAACGCAGCTTCACGAAGTAGAGGCTTGGTAATATATTCCCTCTACTTTATAGAAACCGTTCCTTTTAATGTTTACAGATATAATTAGGAACTCGAGATAAGAAGCAGAACGGCTCTAAGGCTGCACTCGTGTTCTTTTTGAGGACAAATCGTACGTCTGGTGTCCAGAGTTTTCGAGCTGCTGATACGTAGAAGTTTGGAAACGCTGCTGGAAACCGTTTTGAGTTTGATAACTCCGAGCCTGACGAGCAGAAACTGAGGTGTTACGATCCTGAGGCTCTCTTACTGGAACCAGTCGTCTTAGCTAACAGCTGTTGAGGAGTTCAATTTGGCATTTTACAATGTTTTTACTGTTCACACCGACATGGGAATGCTCAGTTGTATAAGATTCACAACACAAACACACGGCTTTAAGGACACATGGTTCTACAAACTTCCCTCAGCCAAGTTCCTCCATGTCAGTTCCACTCTCGGACACTTGACCCTGTCACAACAGTAACAGTGGACTCTCACACTCAGCCGGGGCTCAGGCCCAGCAGCTGTTGCCTGCAGCCGGGGGGGGGGGTCACTGTTCTCCAGAGGCTGTGTCAGTTCAGGAAATGAGAGATAAGAGCCACTGGACCTCTGCAGTATCTCTTCAGTGGCCCAGATAACTGATCCAAAGTTCAGGGGCGATGTCGTGTCAGGGCTGATGAAAAGGACGATCCACACGGGGGATGGCGTAGATGTAATTTCATACTGTATGCAAATGATGGACAGCTGGGACGTTTACGCATCCCTACTCTAATCTTTACCTGTTTTAAAACCTGTATTACTCTGCCATCATGTTTATTGAATTGATTTATGTGTGTGTCCATCCTCAGGTTGGTGTCGACGGTGCACGCTCTCGTTGTGGGCCTGCTTTGTTTGTACATCTTGTGGTTCGATGACGATGTCAACGCCAACCCCGTCTGGTAAGAAAACAGGAGCTAACTCACGGTTTAAATATACAACAACATTGTTGTGTTACGAAATAATCCCACATGTGACCTTCAAATGCAATAAATAGCCTCATAAACCAAACAGAAATGATCCTGTACGGCCGATAAGGCAAAGATAGTCACAAATTACTTCTTGTCATTGTAGCAGGCTCAAAAGAAGGAAGGGAATTTGAATGCTTGAGATGCCTTCAGGGGAAACCTGTCCTCTCACAGCTGCTCTTTACGAGACTCGCTCACGAGGGGGAGGTAACAGATGAAGGGGTGACGACGGGAGGTGCGGAGCAGTTTAGGAACGTCAGGGCTGGTAGTTTAATACCTTTTGGTGAGATGGAGACGGTGTTCCTCTCATCTCCAGTGAGTTGTAGATTCAGTCTTTGATTATTGTCTTTCCAGTCGTCTCTCCGTCTCCGTCTCCCCCTCACTCTGCTGCTGATGCTGTTATTTCCATCATTGAATCCTGAAAATGAGAAATCTCCCTCCCTCCCAGTATTTAAATCAGTCCTTTAAAACATTTCTGTTCAGCTCTCTCTCTTTCTCTCTGTCTCCCACCTCTCCTCGCTTATATCCTTTCAACACTCCTTCCCTCTTTCTCTCCTTTCCTCTCCCCTTTGTTTCGCCTCCTCTCTGGCTTGCGAGCAGACAGACTCCAAACCCACCAACAAGGCTCCTTTTCATAGCAAACAGCAGCCCAGTCTTCTGCCCCCCCCCCCCCTTCACCAGCACCTCTCGCCATCTGATGCAGCAGCTCCCCACATCTCAGGCTGTCGAATCAATGCAGTGCACCTCCCTCGCTCTCATTGTCTCTGTGTCTACACCCGGCCTGTGTTGCTGATGGAGCAAAAAGAAAGTGGGGTGGGGGGGTCAAGAGGGACCCTCCCCCCCTCCTCCTGCTACCAATCTTCATCTGCTGAGTAGTCAGGTGCTTAGTGTCGTAGCCCTCCTCTTCAGGACTGTGTCTCCTTCTCACCACGTAGACTGGATTCTGAGAATTTTAGTTTCTTCCTCATAATTTGAGCGTTTCAGCATTTTATCTCTTTGTGGAAACAGTTTCTGTGTCACTCTTCCACTCTGCGGCTTTGTTTCTTCACTTCTCTATGTTGAATTCACCCCCGTCACCCAGCGGCACCTCTACCCGATCCCCGGCGGTCTCCTAATGCCTTACAGCTCATCCCGTTGCAACAGCGGAGTGGTGCAAGCATTAATTCTCCCGGTCAATCTGATTGTATTACAGCGCCGCTAAGACCCGTCACACAGACGCATTGTTCTGCCCGCTGTTCTCAATATGGCCGGTGTGGCCACAGCCAGACGCATTGGAAACCTGCTTTGTTTCTGGCCGCTGCTCAGGCTCCTTCAGTGTCAGTCGGGCTGGCAGCGTGGCAGCGTGGCCTTCGCTCTTATCAAAATCCATTCAGGTAACAAACAGGCAGCGAGTCCGACCACCGGGCCTTGGCTGTGTTTCGAGATTGGCTTATCTGGATGTGGAGTTAACATGTGCGGGGTCGTCTGAGGAGAATGGAGGAGCTGTTGTGCAGAGTTGAGATTAAGACGTTTTATTCCATATATTCTGCAGGCGACTTGTAGGGGGATGGAAAATACACTTACTCCATTTATTCAATCAATCTACTTCTACTTCAGATGGTGACCTAAAATAATCCTCAGCAGAAATATCTTCTCTGGTGAAGCCTGACAAGATCCAGATACACATCTGAAACTTCACTGTATGTGTGTGTGAATTGCAAATGCAGATAATGAGCCATTGTATAGTGTGTGTGTTGTGTTACACAAGCAGTCAGCCGGTCACTGGCTATACGATACCTGTGAGTGATACCAGGATCCGATGTCTATTGAAGCAGACACCTTCATTGTTATTTTTGAACAGTTGTTATTTGCAAGGACACCAAGCGGTCACTGTGCACCAGTCCGTGGACTCGACTGGCTACTATTTATCCAGGCGCTTTGCCAAAGGAAGGCAACACAGAGTCAACAACGTGAATATGTCGTTCATTCACAACAGACCAGCTCAACCTCGTCTCTGGTCTCGTCAGCGTTCTGTTCTTTTTTTAAATCAATGTCCGAGGGTAAAGCTCATCAGCAGCAGACAATCATTAGACAATCAACCTTCAGTGACCTGAGTGATTCGTGATGAGGGTTTTGACTTGGTTTTATTCAGGTTTGACTTCTCCTCTGAGTTGTAGCCGAGTGTCTTTCTCTAGAAATTCAAAAAAAACGCCTTGAGCTAAAAAACGCCTTTGGCCATACACGCAGTGAAACTAACTCTATCTGTCCAGAAGTAGCTCATTGATCAGAAGAATACAAATCACTCTTAGTGGTTTAGTTTTCTGGAATATGAAAAAGCTTCCTCCTCCTGTGTTTACCTTCAGGGTGGTTGAGTCAAAGTGGAAAACACCTTTTAAACTCTGTTCTCTGCTGTTTCACAGGGGCGAACCCTGGGCTCGTCAAACTCAACGTAGCCATAACGTGTGGTTACCTCCTTTACGGTGAGTTTGTGATCTTTGAAATGTAAACCAACATTGTTTAATATGTCAAAGGAAACGATATGAGCCCTTTTTCTTTTTGTCTACCGCTCTATATTTGACTCACTTTTAGAAACTGAAGATTCAATGTGACATTTTCAGCCTAATGCATCTTTTTACACGATCACCCTCCTTCACAAACAGACGTATCAGTATCTGACAAAGCTCTCCCCTGCTCTCTAGACCTTGTGCTGCTCGCCTGTAACTGGAGCACTATGGGGGACAGGTTTTTTGTCTGTCACCACTTGGCGGCGCTCTACGCATATGGATATGTACTGGTGAGTCACTCCTCTAGAACCAGGGAGTAGAAACCAAAATAGTAATTTAACAAACTGGGGGATTCAGGTCTTTTGCTTGTGTTATCGTGATAATGTGTATTTATAATAGTGTGTGTGTGTGTGTGTGTGTGTGTGTGTGCAGACTCGTGGCGTGCTTCCTTACTTTGCAAACTTTCGTCTTCTCTCAGAGTTGTCAACACCGTTTGTGAACCAAAGGTGAGTCGCTCCTGTTTGTGAGTCTCTGTCGTCAGCTCCTCTGACTGAAACATGTTCCGTCCTGACGTTTCTTTATCTCCTTCTCCATCAGGTGGTTCTTTGAGGCATTAAAGTTCCCCCGCGGACACTGGATGGTGGTGTCAAACGGCGTTGCCATGGCGGTGGTGTTCTTCCTGGTACGCATTGCCGTCATGCCGTCTTACTGGTTCAGTGTATTCGCCACCTTTGGCACCGAAGAGTTTGACCGGCTGGGTTTGGGCGCCCAGGTGGCCTGGATCACGTCCTGCATCGCCCTGGACATCTTGAACACTATCTGGATGTACAAGATCACCCGCGGCTGCTACAAAGTCCTGATCGGGAGACTAGGAGGAGGAGGAGGAGGACGGAAGGTGAAGGAAGGAGCAGAGGAGTCATCTTCCCCCCCTGACGGGAAGTGCGTCAACAACCACAAGGACTAAAGAGACGTAGAGTACAGGATGTGTAGACGCAGGGAGGCAGGCTGACTCAGACTCAGCATCCTTCACCCCCCCCCCCCCCCCGGCTCCAATCCCTACAGTTAGCCCCTGATCTCGTTGCAGTCGGCTACTGGACCGGGCTAAGACTCCTCAGGCTCCGACCCTGTCCCCGGACAAGGAGACGGCTCTTTGACTAACTCAAGCACCAGCCTTGTTTTTCACTGACAAATTCGTACCTGCTGGGTGACGGCTTTCGGTCGCAGACAGAGCTCACAAGCACACTTTTAACTCCACTCGCCTGTTTTGTCACCACCACAGCCATTCCTCCCTCTCATCTCTCTCCCCCCCCCCCCCCCCCCCCCAGTCTCCTGTCACACTCAACTTCAGCCAAAGCCCAACCCTCTGAAGTGCCTGTGAACGACAGGAAAGCAATAATCCCGGAGGAATAAGATCGCGAAGCTCAACGCCGTTTATCCCCTTTTAGACGACTTCCATCTCTCGGTCGCTGCTGCTCCTGAAGAACGACCTCTTCTGTTTTTAATACCGCGTCCACACTCGAGGAGACGTGACGCTCAGAGTGAGGAGCTCTCCCATCATCAGACCCGTGCAGTGTTTGTGAATCTACAGGGCTCTCGTCTGGAACTCATCTGACCTCACAAAAAGAGACAGGAAAAACACCATAATGCCTCTTCTACAGTTTCACCTGCTGTGGCCTCCTTGTGACAAGTGGCGCCTGCCGATATCACCAGCCCTCCAACCTTCCTTTATGATTTGGAATAAATATATAGTAGAGCACTGAGCATGCAGGAAAGGGAAAGACGTGTTCTCTAACACCCTTAACCTCTCGCAGGACGAATTATGCCTTTTCAGTATTCATCACTTCAGTCTCTTTAGCCGTCACAGTAACGCGTCTCAATCTAATATCACCATCCATCCATCGCAACCCTCTGCCTCACTGGATAGAGCTCCACTATCCAGCTCAAACATTTGATTTTGTTCTACCTCTCCCCCGGCCTTACAGACACTCTGTCAGTCCCTTTCCTCGTGATCTGATCAACTCTCTCTCTTTTCTTTCTACTCTTCTGTACGCAGCCTTCTAAGTGTGGTGTGTGTGTGTGTTGTGGTATCACCGGTGCAGAGGGGCCGTCTGGTCAGCCCAGGCAGTGCAGGGAAACGCAGTGGCATCACTTTTCTCACTTAAAAACGTCCAGTCAGTGTCGAGCGGCACCCCCGAGGCTTTTATACTTCCATTTATTCTCAGTAACCCTGAGGACCTAATGGAGGACGGGGTTCACACACACACACAGAGAGAATAGCATGCTAACCACACACTGTATTTGGTGCCCTTCTCCAACACTGACGTGGTGCTCCTCCGTTTGCTGAATGTTAGCAATATGACATTTTTCAAATTCTTTTCTATCTAATACTCAAACTTTCTATGGATGTACCGATCTGTGACAACAAAATGCTGTTGAAAGCAGCGTGGCAATCTGCATGTTTGTTTTTTCTTTCTGTATAAATGTATAAATCATGTCTCTAACGCATGGTAAGATTGACATATTTCTGTGATGCCTTAGTGAATAGTTACCATAGATGAATAACATCTAATTGCATTGATCTAATGCTGAAAAGGGTTTGTCTTCCAAAAACAGGTGATGTTTTTGTCTCTGGGAGGAAACTGACTGCATGTACGTGTGAGTCCTCTCCGCTGTCCCTGCATGTCTGTACATATGCTCACATACAGTAACTCTGCAGGTACCGTTTTCCTACTGTATGGCTAACTCACTAATCCTGGCCTCATTCTCTGCAGAACGGTTCAATTCGGTTTCACAAGCACTAACACAGGCGACGTCACGACAGACAGAAACACAAGAGGTTGAAGATACAGACGCATTTGTACTCTGCTCCCATTTTGACTCCCTGAGTCCTCCACCAGTACAGCATCGTGCTCCTGTAACGTTTTCACCCTCACGATGTCGATGCCAGTTGTTTGTTTTTTAAAGGGGGAGAAGAATCGATGCAGTAGAACCAGAGGTTATCGTCAGGTTTCCCTTCAGCTGCAGCACACGTTTTAACAAAATTCCTAGAGATGTCTGTAGGAAAACACTAATTCTGCAGCCAGGTGCAATGAGACGGAGACTTTAAGGAGAAACACTGGAAAACAATAACTAATTATCATGTTTTGTTTAAATGTATGAACTGTCTCCTCTGCTCCACACACACCAGATATTAGGTGGCACTAAATTGAATCTCTTTAATGGAGCTAATGGTTCAGTCCCGTGCTTCACGTCGGTCGTAACTGATTCAGGAAGTCTGAGCACCTTCTCCACCCTCAGCGTCGTTATGCTCACAGTGGCTAACGTAGCCGGAGCAGAGATGAGGGGCGGGTCCGCTTCGCTCTTTATTTCTAACCATCCTCCACCGACGCTGACTCCAGTCACTTGAGGCATTTCTTTTATCGAACTTTGCACAGCTCCTCTTGGAGCCACACGAGGCTTTATTCGACCAGTACATCCCAACATCTGTGAACAAGTATAAAACTGTTGGATTTCCCATTTAAGTATCTGTCGTTGCATCGTTGGTCTGAGAATGTGTGTTGGTGTTTTCACTGGAACCATGAAGCACACTCCCTGCGGAGCTCCTGTCTTTCTGTCTGTCACCACAGAGGAGGGGCTACAGTAACTTGTGCCTTTACACAAACGGTGGATGTGATTCAGGCAGATTTGGATTAGCATGATCTTTCTAGTGTAATAAATATCCAGTGATTATTCCCCCTCTATTCGGTATGTGTACTCTGTGTATATTTTTATAATCTGCCTGCACAATGATTAATCCGGCCAAGTATTATAATCCAAAGCTGATCCGTCGTCAGGAGCCTGTTGTGTGTTGATTTTTTTTGTCGTGCTCTCCTGATTGCTGGGATGTGTGTCTGTGAATCTTGTGATGGGTCATTTAGTGGCATTACGATGAGCTCACGGCGTCCGGCGTGATGAAAACTGAAAATCAAACTATATATTTTTGACATGAGCTCTTGGAAGACGGACACGTAGTTCACGGGAAAGGCTAACATCTCGTTTCTCCGGCCTTCTCAACTCAAAACTGTGAATAGATGTAGGATATAGCTGTAACTGTTCAGTCTAGATACTACAGTGATCGGGGGGTGAGGTTCGCAGCGTCGTGCGTGTTCTGGAATGTCTTTTAGTTTGAACGTTGAACTGAACTTTTATACTGGTCAGGATTTTCTACAGAATATATGTCAAGCCCTGATATTTGTGCTGTATCTCAAAACCTGGAGCTGCTTGGAAGTCGACAGAATGAAGTCATGAGGCTGCTGTAACCTCAACTTAATATTGTGTCAGGTTAGAACAACCCGATTGCCTTTGTTTCTTTTGGGGGAGGCCAATGTTCATTATGTTACATAATGAATATATATATATATATATATATATATATATCAGGAAGGTATAAGGAACCAGCTCATTATCCTGTTCTGAGATCGAGTACATTATAACAAAGCTGCATTCAAATTCATACTAATACAGTTTATTGAGCTGCTCATCTCAAGGTTACACACGGTATTTAACACGGCAATTATTAGTGCTTCTCAAATCTTGTTTTCAAATTTGATCCTGTACGAACAATGAAATGTGACTGACTGAATCTCCGAGGACGACAGCCGTCCTGTGATGGTTCAAAACGACTGGAAAACCTTCAATCAAGTGATTTGCCAGTTTTAGTTTTTCCTGTTGAATGACTTGCCAGTGTGGCTTATGTTCCCTCCTTTTTAATTTTGTCTCCTAATGCAATGCAATTTCTTCCTGTGATTACGTTTTGTTTATTTTTTCCTTCCTGGAGGTTTTAATGTGAAACAGCCGACACCTCCACACTGGCCTTGGGGGCCTCGTCTGAGCGTCGCGTCGTGGCTCAGATTGTTGTCGTCTACAATCACCACTACTAATGATCATGTAATTGTAGTGCTGACAGCTGAGACTTACTTGAAAGTGTTAATCTTCAATAAAGTTGAAGACAAGTGAAAAGTTGGTGACGTGTGTTTTTTATTCTTATAATAATATCCGAGCCTCTGTTTGTTTTGTGCACATTCATTGTTGTTTGAGCGATGATGTCAGCAGGGGAATGACCTGCTGAATTCAGGGTGACGTGTCCACACGGCAGCAAACTGAACCGCTCCAGTGGCTCGTCAGTGGCCGGCTGGTTGTGTGGCAGTTCTGCACCAGCTCGCCAAGACCTGCTACTGAGAGCTGGCATCGTCGCTGCGTGCTTCTCTCTTCTCTTTGAGTTGTGTATGTGTGAGAGATGGAAAGACAAAGACAGAGTGAGACATTCAGAATGAGATGAAAGAGTAAAACAAGAGGTCCTGGGGTCTGATCCACAGCCGGTCGGATTGAAACCACTGTGTGTGTGTGTGTGTGTGTGTGTGTGTGTGTGTGTGTGTGTGTGTGTGTGCGCACCAATCGGTCAAGGGGCTTGGTCAGAGACTGTGCTCGAGCAGCTTTACCAAACATGGTCACATAACAGAGGCTCAATGAAAATTTCCTCCTGCTACTACGACTCACATTCAGTGTGGACTCACTCACACACACACACACTGACTCACACGGACTCACACAGGGTGGATATCATCACCTGCGTGTTGTGTACACACAGAAACACACCTGCGTGTTTCAGAGGTCCACCGTCTGTCGTCACTCTGATTCAACAGGATTTCTTCCAGCTCGGTGCAGCTCCCTCACTTCTCTCCGGCCTCTCAGGAGTGTTTACCTCCTGTCAGCTGTGTTTGTTGGACATTTGGACTTCCTGTCTATATATGTGAACCCCCCCCCCCTCTTCACCAGGTCTGATATCTGTGTGGTGAACTTGTTCCCTGTGAGCAGCGCAGGCCAGTGACGATTCCCAGCAAGTTATAATTATGTAAAAATAAGATTATAGGGATATGCCTATTTCAGGAGGAATTCATGGTGAAGACCTTTCCCAGACTTGGGAAAACAAAACACATTAAAACCATTTTTATATTCCACTGGAGAGGCTGTAAACGGAGCTGCTTTTCCAAGGTGCTGAAATCGCTGCCCAGAGGTGATTGAAATGACTTTCGAAGCAGCTCGTTAACACGCAGCAGCAAAGTGTCGCTGCCGACCTCAGCCCGAGACGTCTGAGCCTCGATCAGGACGTGAGAAAACCACTGAAAACACGATGTTCACCCACGTCTCCTCAGGGGGAGCATTAGCAGGACGAGGGACCAGTTCTTCAGATATTTCTGACCATTAAACAAACATAAAAACATAAAACAGCTGAAAATTCCCAGAAGAAACTGATTTGAGAGTTGAAATACTGACAGACGTTGAATTAGCTGTTTACGTGAGTAAAAGGAAGTTGTGATTTTAGTAATTTTATTTTACGTTTGAGAACCGTTTGGGCTAAGAAGTGAAATTCAGATGAAGATGAACAAATATATATGATGGTGAGTTGCTGAGGGCGACGACTCGTGTTCGAAGACGTCCCGGTGGACGCTGGTGGTCTCATTGACCAAATCCAGGTTTGTCTGATGCCTCCTGTCCGACGGTAGCGACAGATTAGAATCACGCTGCCATGAACTCAGCTTTCAGAACTCCTGAGCCGACCAGGATCTCGAGGGCCTTCTCCATAAATAGCCCGACGGAGCGGAGTGAGGAGAGGGGGAGAGGGGGAGAGGGGTGTAGAAATGCCCTTCTGAGTTTCTGCACTAATCTCCCCCCCTAACTCTTCCTCTCCCTCCCTAACTCTTCCTCTCCCTCCCTCACTGGGTCTCTGCATCCTTCCTCCAGTTTTGGTCCATGGAATGCTCCGTCTGCCGTCTGTTGAATTTCATGACTCCCGACTTCGACCTCACACCTCCATCTTAAATACACCTAGAGCCTGGAGCCCCCCCCCCCCCCCCCCGTCTGTCCCAGATGACTTCACTGTTCATGTGTCTCTTAACTTTCTCTGACACATGTTCCACACGTGAATGTTTGAGTCCCAGTAGAAATAAGAAATTGTAAATCACCAGTTAAAGTAGTTTTTTCTTGGATCGCTGAGTTAAGCTCTTAAAAACCTTCCCTTGTCGATTCAGTGTAAATCTACTGTAAACACAAAGTTTATTATCACAGGATTTCTGCCTCAGGTCGATAAAACTGTGGCACTTTTACTGTCTTTGGTCTTTTTACTCATCACATCACATTACGCTGCACAGTGAATGTACCAGAAGACGCCGATTAACCCAAACATACATGAGTCCCAGCAGGATGTAAATACATGTGTCTGTTGTTTATAGTGTGAGGGATTCCTCCTCCTCCTCCTCCTCCTCCTCCTCCATGTTACATCTCTATACCTCTGTCTCTCTCTCCACGTCTGCTCAGGCCCTTCCCTTCTCCCATCATGCCCAAATAAAGTGTCTGAATTCCATGTGTACACTTCTTCTTCTCCCTGTGAAATGTTTATAAAACCCTCACTTAGTGCGTGTGTGTGTGCGTGCGTGTAACTGTGTGTAGTGTCTGTGCAGAAAGCAGAATTCTATTTCATGGATTAAGTTTAAAGTAATCTGGGTTTGCTGATGATTTAATCACCTTAGAAATATGCTATGTTGTAAAAGTAGAATGTAGAAAGTTACCCACTTATTGAATAAACTCATTTTATTTATTGGGCTCGGTTGATTATTTGTGATCTCATCAGGGCCATAAACAGGATTTTATCAAATATGTGTCATGAGTTCAACACGTTTCACCTTAATCTGAAACTTTCAGTGTTTAAACTCATCTTTCAAGTTTATTTAATTAAATTAAACGTGTTGTTGTTTACATACCAGCAGACCCACTTCAACTACCTGTGGCCCTGAGGGGACACGTCAAGTGTATTTATTGTTTCTTTCAGTCTTCACATACAAACTGATCACCTGAAACCTGAAACTACATTTACAAACTTTTACTGACTCTTCGTCCAAATTGCACAATCTCTTCTCCAGGGTTTATAATGTTTTCTTTATATTTGTTATATTTTGTACTTGCACCAAACACACCACAGCAAATTCCTTGTTATCTCTAAACCTACTTGGCAATAAACCCTGATTCTGGTTCTGTGATGCTGCAGGATCCATATTAATCAGGTGCTGGAGTCCTGATTAAAACTGAATCTGAACGTTTTCAGACTAAAGCTCATGTGATTTATTGTGAGGGTGAAACGTAGCAGCTGCAGTGAGTTGGATTGTGAACGAGTCCAACAGAGTGTTGTGGTCGGTTGAAGTCTCTCATGCAGACCATCGCTCTGCAGTAATTATTTCACCTGTGTGTGTGAGTGTGTGTGTGTGTGAGTGTGTGTGTGTGTGTGTGTGTGTGTCCAGTAATCGTTCTATTGTACCTCAGCTGTCTGTGTCCCTCTCTCTCCCTTTCCAGAAGTTTCCTCTCCAGCTCCATCAGCCGGCCATGTGTCCAGTAGTGACACACAGAGACACACACAGACACACACACACAGCAGAGGGTGAATCATGGAGCCTCCTCCTCTGTCCCTGGATCTGGTGCATTCCTTCTCCCTGTCGTCCGCCGGCCCATCGGGGGAGAGAGGAGTAACACACTGGAGTAAAAGAGGAAAACCACCTCACTGCTCTCAGAGTGACGTCAGGCGCTCAGAAGCTTCCACACACAGTCACACACATGGCAGCTCCACAGCGATGTGATGCTATGAACACTTGTACATTTGGATCTGATGAGGACTTCTTGTCAATGTCAGCGTTAAAAAATCTCAAACTGACAGAAAAGTTTGATTCTGTCCAGATCCACAATCACCAGCTGAATGAACCTCGTCCTGTCGGTGTGTCCCACTCTGTTAGAGTCTGTTAGTTTCACAATCTGTATAACACGTACTGTAAATGTATTTATATAGCTCCAGTTTAAAGTGTTAATACATTTACAGTTTTATACAAATGTTAACGAAGCTGTGATGTTAAACCAGGGAATTCTTACTTGTGCTTTTATTTAACTTTAAGACACTGTTACTTAATCTCAGCTAAACTTTCCTTTAGTAGTAGTAGTGATTATTATTAGTATTAGTAGTAGTAGTAGTAATAGTATTGTGATATTACATCTCAGACAACAATATGATCTGATAAGATAAGCTACGACACAACAGTAAAGGCTGATGGTAAAAAATATCAGTAATAATATGGAAAAGAAAACATAAATAATTAAATAACTGTAAGTATTATATAAATATTATAATACGTTATAGAATGTAAACAGAGTATAGGACTGTATGAAAGTAGGATTGGACTTAAAATATACTGAACACTTTAACAGACAGAAAATGAACATTGAACATTGTGAGAAAATATACATAATTAATACTTTTCATTTGTATTATTATGTGTGAGTGAGGATCTAAATGCAGTGATTTAAATACATAAACTTATATCAAATCTTCAGCGTCACTGTGATATTTGACCTTTTCTCTTGAAGCGTCAATAAAGAGAGAAATGAGTGATTGTGTGATGAGTTGTTTGAATCTGATAACAGCAGCATCCCTCTCTGGCCTGAAGGTGGAAAAAGTGACACTGTTCGAATCCAATACCGCAGCGGTGACATCACTCGCCCACTGTTCCCCCACGACCAGGAGGCTGCGTCCCGATTGGACGGCGGCTCCGGCCAATCAGAGGGCACGCACATGGGACGTGTTTAAAAAAGGATCCAGCTGAGAGAAGTTGTTCAACATCTGGAGCAGCTGCGACACAAAGAGGAGGAGGACAGGACAGAAGGACAGAGAGGACAGAGAAGGACAGGAGGACACGCAGGGATTTGTTGGGACTGTTTTATTCTCAGTGTTGGACACACAGCTGCTCCTCCATTTTTAAAAACCCTCCTCCTCCTCCTCCTCCTCTTCCTCAGCTGCAGGATGACAACACATTTCAGGAGCGGACCTGCCTTCGGACTTTCTGCCGAGGTCAAGAGTAAAGTGAGTTCACTCTTTGATTCATGTGTTAAACCAGTGGAGCTGGAGATAAACCAGTGGAGTCAGTGGAGGTTTATACTCAGCTTTAGGATGAATGAACTCTGGTCCTGTGTCTTTTGTCTTTATCAGACTGTTTCTCCTTCACACAGTCCTCAGGCTTATTGTCCAGTGGTTGTTTGACATATGTTCTATGAACTAATGGTATAAAACCTGCAGGTTGTAGGATTCATTCTTATGTTTCATCCTCAAACAGAAACATTTAAATATAAAGCAGATATATTTATGTAGAATACTTATTTATTACTTTTACCAATGTCTATTTTTGTCTGTCTTCATTACTGCTGCAACACAGCAAATGTCCCCATCGTGGGACTAATACAGGATTATCTTATTGACATATAGACCATATTAAACACATCTTATCTATAAAGCATGTTGAGTTTGACACCTGATCATCATATAGAAGGATTCCTCACTATGATGGGATGTCTGGTGTGACTGCAGGTGGTGTTCAGGGGACACAGCTCTGACCTTCTGTGTTTAGCAGAGAGACGACGCAGCGAGTTGATTTGTTCTCGGGCTGAATCAGGTTCTAGTGGTCGAGTTATTTGTGCTGTTGTGAAGTGTGTGGGGGGGGGGCAGTTGGTCTGAGAGAGAGCGGCAGACCAGGTCTGACTGAGTTATTATTATTAATATTAGTGTTAGTGTTTCTGTGAGATCCAACTGATCCAAAGATAATAAAATAATTGTTGTATGACTGTAAAAAATGAGCTTAAACCGGAGTTGAATAACAACGTGTGAGGTATTTCTGATATGAAGCAGCCTGATGATGAATATTTCACAAAAAATAACGAGTGGGTGTTTGGATCCACTTCATACCACAGAGTAAAAGTACAACACGTCCTCTATTCACTGTCTTATTTATGTAAAAGTGAACTAGTATGACAGTAGAGCTCATATTTCCACCAAGGCCCAACAGTCTCCTTCATTTAATCAAGCTGCACCACATGTCACACACTGAGAAACAACAGGCCCCTGAATGAGCCTGATTAAGAGCAACATATCATAAAACATCAGATCTCACAGTTTAAAGAAAGAGAGTAAAGTAAATCCCTGGATTTGCACCAAACTTAACAAACACAACCTGCTCGTCAAAGGTAAATATACTTAAAGTATAAAAGAGTTAAAAGTAAAAGTACTCATCGTGGCAGCAGAGTAGTTTTATATATTATCATTTTTGGTTGAAGCAAATTGTTACTTCCTCGCATACTGTGTTTGTTGTTTTTAAGCTTTTGATACTTGTTTTTGAAGTATTCAGTGGAGTAAAAGTACAATATCTCTCTCTGAAGTGTTGTGAAGTCGAGTACAAGTACCTCAAACTACAGCCCAAGAGTAAATGTACTCTGAATGTGGTTGTACACAGCGTGAACATGCAGCTGAAGCTCTGAGCCTCCCGGTGAAGCCGGTGAGGAAGTGACAGTAGAATCAGTGTCGGCTCTGCAGGTTCATGACAGCAGTGATGAGTCAGAGCTGCCGACAGAACCGTCGACCCGCGGCTGCTCCAACGCTCATCATCATCATCATCTTCATCACCGTTGTTCTCCTGCAGGGGATGTGGCCTCCTCCCTGAATAGTGCCGTCGCTCATCAGAGCTGTAATCTCACGCTGAGGTGCAGTGCACTCTATGAAACCCACATTCCTTTCATTACTGCCATTCAGCAGCCAGCAGGCTCTCAGTCAGGAATGAAGCCCTCAGACTCTGGTTGTTGTTTCGCTGCCATCTCCGTTTCCAAGTCGGTTATGTGCACGAGGGGAGGGTGGAGCCGTGCGCTCTTTATTTGCTGTGGATCAGAAAGAGAAATAACTTTTTATGTGCGTTGAGGCTCCGTGGGTTCAGGCAGCGATGAGGAGTTCCAGCAGCATGACCTCAGAGATGAAGCAGGACGAGCCGGCAGGTACATCGGGAGAATCCGAGGGCCTTTTAAGGAGAGGCCGGGCTCCGACCTGCAACTTGAGAAAGTGTCCTCAGTCTAAACAGTTTACACTGGAGTCAAGAATGACACAACCCTGTCCTGACACGGTGCACGTGGACCAGACATCGATGGAGCGCATCCAATTCACACTCGCAAAGAAACGCCGTCAATTAAACTGTTTGTGCACGTGTCCTAATTCACATGAGACTCTGTTCTCATAGATTTAAAGCTGCGTTCATGTTACACAAACAAGTTCAGTACACGCAGGGTTCTGCTGCTCGTGCCGGGTGATGATTAGACAACAGTAGCTAATGCTGGTTTTGAATGATGATCCAGACCCAACTTGACTTTAGAGTCTGTTCATTGACCTCATGTTTCCTGCAGCTGCTGCTGCTTTTCTCAGCTCCTCACTTATAGAAATATTGATTAATTAAAAAAAGAATCCAAACCTCTCACATGTAAAATCTCTGGAAACAAGCAGCTCTATGAGGATTTCATCTGAATAAAATACGTCTTTTCAATACGATTCTCAAAGGTTTAATTTGAGTTGGCACCAACTTGACTTAAAGGATAAATAAAGACGTTCAGTCGGCTGCTGGCACTTTTTCTTAAGTACAGTACTTTAACCAACTTCATTGGAACTGTTTTCATTGGATGCTACTTTATACTTCACTGCATTGCAGATGTTTTTCTACATAAAGTCCCTTTGCCTAATTTACATTTTTATATATATATATATATATACATTATATTATATACTATATAAACTATGAAAATGTATGATAAGCCTTTACAATACACTTTATTTACACAGATTAAACAAGGTTTGCCAAAAAGATTGAAATCGTTCATTTAAGTAATTATTATCTGTCCGATGAGATGAGAAATGTGTGAAGCAGGATGTATTTTTTTTAATTGTCCCACAGGTACATGTGTCAAACTAAGCTAAGAGTATTTAACATTTCCCTAAGATACTTTATAAGCGTTAAAGTGAACTTCAGCTCATTTCAGTTGGTCCGGTTTGTCCCTGCAGCCTTACTTGGTCTGGTATGAGCGGACTCTTGTTGTGGCTGGTGGCAGTTCACTGCTCGGTTTAGAGACTTTATCACTTGTCTCTTCTCGTGCACAGTTTCTTTTTGCAGGACGACCTTTCAGCGAAACGTCCACAGTGTTGGTTTATATGGAGGAACTGGGTGGACGTGCACAGGACATCAGACAGAAATGGTCTGATGGTTTTTAAAGGGATATTCTGATGGGTTCGTGCTTCGTCCTCCTTGTCTGTGATTTAAAGAAATGTTCTGACCCCATTCCTGCAGCTCCACTAACCTACAACAGCCGAATCAAAACTCTGAGCTGAAGCACCTTGAGTGCAAGCGGGACCTGTCGTTATCAGACCTGGTTTGCCTGAATAGTCGACTCGCTGTAAAAGGGCTGATTCTGGAAAACCCAGAGGGGATGAGAGAGAGAGAGAGAGAGAGAGAGAGAGAGAGAGAGAGAGAGAGAGAGAGAGAGAGAGAGAGAGAGAGAGAGAGAGAGAGAAATGTGAGCTGGGCCAATGGGAGACGGAGACGAGTGCAGACGGGGGAGAGGGAGTGTTTGGGGAAAGCTGTTTCTCCCAAGTTTGGTGTGATGGACTGGAAGCTCTGCTATCCCGGCTGCTTTGAAAGACGTGTTTGTGTTGGCTGCCGATCCCAGACTGTGAGGACTTATCTGCAGGAACGTTCAGGAAGAGGGGACGAGGGTTTGTGTGTGTTTGTGTGTGTGTCTGTGTTTGTGTGTGTCTGTGTGTGTGTGTGTGTGTGTGTGGGGGGGGGGGGGGTGTGTAAGGGGGGAGCAGCCTTAAACCCCACACCAGAATTCACAGAATTCAAAGTATTAGGCCAACGTGATTGTGCCAATAAGGAAATACATGGAAAGAGGAGAGAGAAGCCAGCGTGTTTCTCCGAGTAGGAATGTCCACAAGCTATTTTCACTTTTCCTCTTGTTTTCTTTTCATCTCTCTCTCGCTCATCACTCACTTTTTTATTTTACAGTGAGACTCCAGTTACAGAACAGTTATGGTTTATCACGTTGATTTCACTCCATACCCACAGAACATGTGCCGCTCTTCACTCTAAACCAATAGAGAGTTGTTCTGTTTGACCTCTGACCTCTGTGTGCCCCCCCCCCCCCCCGCCTCGTCAGCTTGCCGGGAAGTACGACCCCCAGAAGGAGGAAGAGCTCAGGCTGTGGATTCAGGATGTGACTGGCAAGAGGATGGGAGACAACTTCATGGAGAGTCTGAAGGACGGGAGGCTGTTGTGCGAGTGAGTGGACGGACGCTGGGAGGACGACACAGACACGGTCATGATGCTTTGATGATATCTGTGATCATTCACTGTTTTCTGTCTCCTTATAGACTCATTAACGTTCTGCAGCCGGGTGCTGTGAGAAAGATCAACAGCTCCAGTCAGAACTGGCCCCAGGTACGTGGACAGAGGAGAAACAGAATTATTTGTCCTGCTAGAAAGGGAAGTTTTCCAGAGACGACACAGAGCTTATTTACATTCCATAAAGTCGCTGCCATATCAAACGGAGCCAGCGACAGTTATTAGGTCCTAACTGAATAAAAAACAAATGTTTCCTTTCAGGGTTGATTGATGCTCTTTAGAAATAATTCTCACTGTGATGTTAACGCTGCTGCTCAGACAGAGTCAGACCTTATGAGGGAAAAAGCCTTGAGACGCTTTCATATTTAGCTCCAGTTGTTTAAAGTGTCTCAGCATTTTTACTTTATGGTGTATAACCCAGCAGCCAGTTAGCTTAGCTTAGCATAAAGAATAAAATGTGAGGAAACGCCTCTAAAGCACATTTATTAATAAACTAAAAAGCTTCATTTCCAGATAGTGGGAGGAACAAGAACCACGTCGTTGTGCTCACCCTGAATTTACCTTATAACTATATATGACTGGTATCAATCTTCTTCAGGCTTCACGTGTACGTCAGAGGCCGAATAGACGCCCTTCTCTCATTATTTCCGTTTTCCCTCCTCAGCTGGAAAACATCGGGAACTTTGTGCGTGCGATCACAGAGTACGGCCTGAAGCCACATGACCTCTTCGAGGCCAACGATCTGTTTGAGAATGTCAACCACACTCAGGTCCAGAGCACGCTCCTCGCTCTGGCTGGCATGGTGAGGGCAGCGCGCGCACACACACACACACACTGTTGCAGACGTTCATTTACCTGTGTGAGTGCTTAGTGTTGCATCTTGCCACAGTGGTTATATAATGAAAACAATACAAGTATGGAAAGTGCACTCCATCACCGCCATGTTTCCTTTCTCTCTGTGCCGCCTCGCTCCCTCAGGCCAGGTCTAAAGGTTTCCAGTCCAAGTACGACATGGGAGTGAAGTACGCCGAGAAGCATCAGCGCCGCTTCGCTCCGGAGAAGCTGAGGGAGGGACGCAACGTCATCGGCCTGCAGGTCCGAGCTGAGTCCAACTGGCCGCGTCCCCGGACTAACGGTGTTCTCAGCTGTTTTAACTCGTTGCTTTTTGTTTCGTGTCTAGATGGGCACCAACAAGCTCGCCAGCCAAAAGGGCATGACCTCGTACGGCACGCGACGCCACCTGTATGATTCCAAGATGGGCATGGACAACCCGCTGGACCAATCGACCATCAGCCTACAGATGGGCACCAACAAGGGAGCCAGCCAGGTGAGGACAGAGCCTCAGGACTTTCTAAATTAAAGCTCTTTGTCTTCCTTTTATTCAATCAATAAAATCTTAAAACCTTTTTTAAGCTTCTATAATTCTTCGGTATCAGTGGCTTTCTCTTCAAAATAAAAGATGAATAAATATAAAAAGCAAAGGCCTGTCAGTCGCCTTAAATTCAGTCAGGCTGCACCGATGTTGACTTGACTCAGAATCTAAACCCTTCACCCGGTTCTTCTGTCCCTTCAGGCCGGGATGACGGCTCCGGGAACCAGGAGGCACATCTTTGACAAGAAGCTGGAGCTGGAGAACTGTGACTCCACCACCATCTCCCTGCAGATGGGCACCAACAAAGTGGCGTCCCAGCAGGGCATGACCTCCTACGGCCTGCCCCGCCAGGTCTTCGACAACAAGTACTGCACCAACCCCACCGAGGGCTTCGACAACGGCAACGAGGCCGAGTTCGACGGCTACAACCAGTACTCAGATGAATAAGAAATAAGGAGATGAATCACGGACAGCCACACTGAACCCCCCCCCCCCACCCCCCTCCATTTTGCTTTGACTCCCGACAAACGACCACGACTGTGACGAGCAGATTTTTCTTCATCACTGATTCGTGCCGTCGTCGTCTCCCCCCCCCGCCCCCCCATTCGCTGCTTAACAGATTTTTTACTCTTTGGAAGTAAAACGATAAAAAGTGTTCACACTGACCTGAATTTAATAACTGCTAAATAACCAAAACACTCAGAAGTTGAGATTTAATGACCTTTTCTATTTATAGATTTTTTTTTTCTACTGCTTTTTGTGTTTGTTTCAAACCCCCCCCCCCCCCCCTTCCCCCCCGCTCACCTCCCTACGACCTCGAGCACTGATGAAGCAGAAGTTTTTTTTTAAGATTCCTCCAAAGGAAGCAAGTGACCGCGTTGGTGCTATTGAACTTTGACCCAGTTGGGTAAACAAAATGTCGGAGCTCCGCAGGCTCCAGGATCCGACTGCTCGGGAAGACGCAGACGCTCCGGCTCCACCGACGGGGCCGGGGCCGACGATGCAGGAGGACATGTGGCTTCATCGCTTTGTGTTGTGAGCACCTGACGCATCGCCATGTTCACCAGCCTGACAAATTACCCACAGTGCCTTTTTCAAGGGGCTGATTTACATGGCTTGTGTGAGTCCTTGTGGTTTTCAGTAGAAGTAGCCTGGTCCGTCACACGATGCATTTATGAAACAAAAGAGTAAATGTAGGTGTCGTGACGTTCGGTTGAATTTAGTCACCGGTAGTTTTTTGTACTGCAAGTGAACCTGTCGTCTTTTCTTGGAAACCTTCCGAGTTGCCTTCCGCCTCAGTGAACTTCTTCATTTGCACTTTACCGGCTTCACTTTGCAGTAAAACAGTGGACGGATGTAACTAAGTACAGTGACTCAGATTCTGTACTCAGTTATAAATTTGAGGTACTTGAACTTGGCCCGTTTTCCATTTGGTGCCACTTTTACGATTATTCTCCACTTTGTTCAGTTGTAGTTAGTTTAATAAATAAGATTCATTTTATTTACTTTAGGTACATTTAAAAGTGCAACAGGAGTATTTTCACGTGTACTTATGCAAAGTGTCTGAGTACTTTGTCCACCACTGGTAGCAAACAGCAATATTACCACAGACCCTGGTGCTTGCTGATGATTGTGGATGTGAATTTTGCCAAATCCAGATGAGATTCTCCCTTTTTGAAATGTCATCATGCTGTAAACCCACCGAATGTCTTGAATGTAACGTTGTCGTGAGGTTAGAAGTCGCCGTCATATTCATTTTCACCACATCAGAGAGCAGAGACGTGTGATGCTGGAAACAACCGGGGCTCAGACGCTGTTACACATCAGAACCTCAGAGGTGAAATGGACCAACGTGTCTGAGCTGCTGATGTTTGTGTTTCAGCAAACACCAAAGCTATGATTCTGGACATGTAGCAGAGCGCCATCTAGTGGGGAACAAAGCGCACACACATACAGATTTCTGTATTTTTTTTAATCCATCAAACGACCAAACTTCTTTTTAAATCAATCCAATGTGAGAATGAATCATCATTATCCCATCATGATATTCACAATGGCAGAAACGACTTCATCCTCTTGTGTTTCAACATTTGTTCAAACTACATCTGCGCTAACCTCTCTCTTTTCTTCCACACGCCACATTTGTGCAATAAAAACACTTGAAAAATACGTTTTTCTGGTAAATTTTCTCCTCATTGTCGTTACATCAAATTACACAGTACAGGTGAAATACACAAGAGTGTAAAAGACAATACATGTTGGTGGTTTTCAAAAGGAAAATGAAAATCTAGCAGTACAAATACACAAGGGTCTAAAAAAAGGTTCAGTGCATTTGTAACAGGGATGAAAACTGAAACACGACTTCCACTAACACTTGTGTATGTCGGTATATTCTGCATACGACCTCAAGAAAAGAATGATTCTCTATCTAGAACAGAAATACTAAAAAAGGACGTGGAATGTTTAGTAGAAATATCAGTCAGGTTATATTATAAACTTAATAATAATATGACAGCTTAATACGGAGAATGTCAGAGCATCTTCATCTTCTGTGAAAGAAAACAACACTTTTCATCCTGGACACTGACGCAGACACGTTACTGTCAAAACAACGGTGTCCGGCCTCCGGCCCAGCCAGAGGGGGCGTGTCACGCTCAGCGAGGACAAAGAAACCCGGCGTGTCACTGACGGGAGAGGACGGTGGGTTTGTTCCGACACGGTGCGAGACAAACAGGAGCTGATTCACCAAACCAGAGGTGACACGTGAGGTTAGAGAGAAGGTGAGTCACAGGGAGACAGGACTACTGATTGGCTGCTTCACAGGCGTCGATCCAGTCGCTGTAAACGTCCACGGGCTCGGACAGATCTGACGAGGGGAGGTTAAGGAACGTTCTGGACGAACACCTGGACGAACACCGGACGAACACCTGGACTCACCTGTCTGTGCTGAGGGGAGGAGCTTTGAAGGGAAGTTTGTCTCCGTTTATTGTGCCAACTTATTTCAATTTATTTCATATACTTTGAATAAGTTCCTTCTGTTATGAGCTCACTGGACGTTTACTACGAGCCCCAACGTTTGCTGGTGATATATCTGAGAGACGTGTTAGTTCCTGATGAAGAATTCTGACTTTACAGATGGATATTGTCAGTAACTTCAGGTATATTTATTTTCCTCATGTTACACATTGGTAATGATTTAATTTATCTTGTTTATTACCCAGAAAAATCCTCCATCAATCCACCTTTACAGTATGTAACTGCACATGTCCCCTCGACATTATTTAATTTCCCAAGAAAACAGGACCACAGACGAATGTCTCCTGCAGCTGGAAGTAACTGGAATCAGCCAAACACTCAAGGATACAGGTGATCGGAGTCTGGAACTCCTCCAAGCAAACGCTGCACGATATAATCCCTGTGTTCCGGGTTCGCTCCCTGGAAAAGAGGTTTTCATGATGCACGTTTTACTTTTTTACTTTTTGTCGTGACGTTACGGCCGAGGTCAACTTACATCTTGACGTCGCAGGATTTCTCGTGGTTGCAGAACGGGCAGGTGAACTGGGTGTCCAGGTTCCCCGTCATCTTCTTCTTGGGAGGCGGCTTCCTCTTGGACTTCCTGCGCCCCATTTGCACGCCTGTGTCTACGCAGGAAAGAAATAACAACACACAGATCGTGTTTGTTTCAACCTGTCTTCTGTTTTCACTGAACTTGTCTTCTACACCTGTTACGATGGTTTTCTTGCACCTCATCTTCTCCTGCACGTGTCCATCTCACACACACCTCCTGTGCCTCACCCTACATTCAGCTTTTTAATTGGTTAAGCTCTGTTATTGTCGACGTGCTGTGTAAACACACCTGACTTGACTTACCTTTACTGACCAACAGGAAGCTGCACAACTGACCCATGTGTCTGTAGATCAATAAATCCAGGTTATTCCCTCTGACTAACTCCTGGAACCAGGCTGAGTGACACGTGGAGCTGTGATCTAACAGGAGAAATCACCTGAGTGGACAGTTTCTCCTCCTGTGAGGCTCGTCTCAGCTCCCAGGAGGAGAAACACACATGCTAGCGAGCTAACGCTAACAGCTGCTAGCATCTGGACTCGAACCCGTTTCCAGTTCACATGTAAAACGTTGTGTTTCATGTCGGTGGTTTTAATGAGTGACACTGACGTGAGGACGAGGTCTCACCTGAGGGATGGTGTTTAGAAGAGGAGGAGGAGGATGGTGATGAAGATGCTCTGTGGGTTCAACGGGGTCCGGATGCAGCGTCTCCGCAGAACCGCGTCTGATTGGTTCGTTAGAGAATTTGTCCGGGTTGTGATTGGCTCAGACGCCGAGACTTGACAGCCGCGCGTGTCCAATGGCTGCTCTCGTCTTCTAAGTCAACGCCCTCCTCCTCCTCCAGTGGTGATACAAATGGGTTTTTGATGGACGGATGGACGGATGATGGATGAGAGATGGAGAGATGGAGGAATGGAGAGATAGATGGATTAGATGGACTGTTTATATCATGTTTACACTGTATATAATTAATTTGTTTATATTTCCTTGTGTTTATATTGTGTTTACTTATTACTTTTACTGTAATTTCTACTTGTATGATCCCTTTGCTGCTCTAACACATCAAATACCCACATATAGTCTGACTAATTAAAGGGTATCTTCTTTCATTCTATTCCATTCTAGATAATACATGATGTGTGTCTATAACCAATTCAGAAACCAACCAGAAGTTAGAAATGTGCTACTTTGCTACAGATAATAAATATGAAAAGAATCCTTTTTGGTTCCGGAGTCAGTTTCTCAGGTTGTTCTGTCTGAGTAAGAAATGAACTGAACAGAATCAGCACATGGAGGAATGTCATTGGTCGACCTGCTCCACGGGGGCGGGGCTTGTTGATACGGTAGAGGAAGTGACCCAGTGGTTGAACTTCGGTTCATTTCTAACGTTTTACAGTAACTCTCAGCTAGAGGACACACAGGCGAGGACACAGGCGAGGACACAGGCTGAGGACACAAGTGAAGACACAGGCGAGGACACACAGGCGAGGACACAGGTGAAGACACAGGCGAGGACACACAGGCGAGGACACAAGTGAAGACACAGGCGAGGACACACAGGCGAGGACACAGGCGAGGACACAGGTGAAGACACAGGCGAGGACACAGGTGAAGACACAGGCGAGGACACACAGGTGAGGACACACCTTTATAGGTCAGTCAGTAAAATAGTCGAAATGCAAAAAGATGCAGCTGTTACTGAACAACAGCTGGTTACACCTCCTGCTGTTGTTCATGTCGCATGTTGCTGTTTCGTGTCCGTATTGACACTTTGTCGCAGATCCATGTTGATACGTTGTTGCCTTCAGGGACCCTCGTATCTGTCACAATTGTCAGAAATTAAACTTGTGTGTGTGTGTTTGTGTGTGTGTGGGGGGGGGGTGGGTGTGTGTGTGTATGTGTGGGTGGGTGTGTGTGTGTGTGTGTGTGTGTGTGTGTGTGTGTGTGTGTGTGCGTGTGCGTGTGCGTGTGTGGGTGTGTGTGTTTTCTGCTGCTCCTTATCTCCTCCTGCTGCACTTTATCAGCTCAGCTTCAGGCTCCAGTGATACACAACAGCCTACTTATTTAACACTGATGTTGTTCGTGTGTTTCAGCTTAGACAACAACAACAACAACACAGTGTTGCACAGTGTGTCGACACTAGAACGGTTAAAAACTTTAATATACCTCATTTTATTAGTATCGATACTCACATATATATATATATATTATATGAAAAATATCATGCTTTTTAGCTGTGAATGACTTTTCTTTACAAATATGTACAAATATAATATGTACTTATACTGAAAATGTGAGAGAGAGAGACATGTTAACTTTAAATATAACTACAGCCTATATCTGAGGTTTCTGGTATAACTACAGTATTTCCTTGTATAAAACTAGTCCTGTGTACTCTAACAAATACCAGTACTATACAGTATGATACATCCCCCGCTCCTGAACACATTCACAATAAAACTCTTTTAAATTCAGTCAACAGAATCGCTGGAGTGCCTTTACTTTGTGTAACTGTGTATATTGTGTGCCTAGTGACACCATGGCAACAGAGGGGGAGCCAAGCGACCTGATCAAAGTGCTGCACCTCCTCCTGCTCTCCTTCTCCTGGGGCATGCAGGTGTGGGTCACCTTCATCGCAGGTATTAGATGACAGCCACTCACTGAGCCCGTTGTCATTTCATCATCCGGTTTCTGACCCGTCTCTTGATCTTGCCGCTGCAGGTTTTACGTTGGTGCGGCAGGTAACGCTGCACACCTTCGGCCTGGTGCAGAGTAAACTGTTCCCTGTGTACTTTCACTGCCTGCTGGGGAGCAGCTTCCTCAGCCTGGCTGTGTACGCCGTGTACCACCCCAGAGAGCTGCTGGACTGGCACGAGACTCTGCAGGTAGAACGCCACACCTACGATACACACACACGCGTGAATGTCAGACCTCTGTAGCTACTTTCAGACATTACTTTGCAGTTAACTTCTTTATCCTTTGTGGTCTCGCAGATGGTTCTGTTCTTTGTGGTGCCTATCACGGCGGGTCTGAATGCCCGCTGGTTCGGTCCGAAGGTCACAGAGATCATGTTCCAGATGAGGCAGGTGGAGACGGAGCACAGCCTGGGGAACCAGATAGGCCGGGGCAGCCTGAGAGCAGCGTACGCCAAACTCGAAGAGCAGGACCCCAAGTACCGAGCGTACAGGAGCAGGTTCCGCCGCGACCACGGGTTGTCCAGCCTTTGCGCCCTGATAGGGTTCCTCTGCACCACAGTTAACTTGATCTACACAGCTCTGAAGTTATCCACCATTTAGAGGAAAAGCAGATTTCAGCATGTGAAAAATGATCTTTGTCTGCAGTCATCTCAGTATTTTTCATATGACAAAGCAAACATGATGTGTGAGGAATCAGGAAGGACAGTCTTGTAATGATGGAACATTCAGGAATGATCAGATTCTTTTCAATCGTTCTTTGGTAAGAATGAGGGGAACCAGGACGAAGGCTACTTGATCCATTCTTAACCCTGATCCTAACCTCGAGACAAAATGACTAAATGTGCCCACAAATAAACTTGTGACATTTCTTTACCTTAATTATCTTGAATTGTGCACAACTCTCAAAACCACAGCATTTGCCCCAAGTGACCTCACTTTTAATTACAATTTCATTCTGCTCGTCAGTATCTAATTAATCCTGTCTCATAAAGTAGGATGTACTTCTGCATTCATATGTAACTTTTCTTTTTAATGTTTGACTCTGAGATCTAACTTCTAATCAACACCTCCAGTGCAGAATGGGGAGTGTTCTTGCATCCCCAGCAGGGGGTGGTGTTTACACTCAGGAACTTTACTAACTTCATTTCACTTGTTAAATCCTGTGTTTCATGACGTTGCAGTAGAAAGTTGTCTTTGTGAATTTGTCACTGTGATTGTGAGATTAAACACATGCTCTGTTTTATTCTGCATCCACTGATAATCTCCTTCAATCGGACACAACTCATCTCCCTGTTTGGTTTCCTCTGGGTCTTTAATGCCCTGAAACCAAACCCTGGACAGAACCACGGCGATGAGCGAACCCAGACCCAGCAGACACTGTGCCTGGATTTGGAATAGGAACATTTTTGATTTAATTACCAGTGATGCACCAGAGAATCAGCCTTGTATGCAGAGACCAGTGTGTCTGTTGGCCGGCTGCAGGATGAGCGAGGCACAGCTTCAGTCTCTGCACTAATGGATCATAATGGACTCATTTCAATATAAAACCCAGGGACTGAAAGAGAAGGGATGCAACTCATGCTGCCTCCTCAGCTGGGATCAGGCTTTAAAAATAATATCTGTATTTGAATAACTCAAAGTTACATCACAAATAAGAAGTGAAATGTGATGTAAGCGTTACCCCCCATTACAATAATCAAAACTAGAGTTATATTTCTAGACCTCAGTCTTCTGCAGAGAATCTAGAAGAGTTACAAGGCTGAGGCCGGAGGAATCTCAAAGTGCGAGCAGGGTTATTTGGGGATAAAAGATCTGCAATATGTCGCCTGCTGATATTGTCTCAGTGTCGTCAGAAGTTAGTTTGAGAGGCCGACTCCACATTCTGTGACTTCTGGGGACTGTTTCATCGTCTGTTGCAGTGGAGCCAGGAAACAAACCTTGTTTAACCACAGAACAGGTTTATCCACCCATCTCCTCACGGCATGAGAAAGTGATTCCATATTAATTATTAATTAATCCATGACACAGCTTGTAAAAAACAAAATATCAAACATCTGCATGTGGCAACGAATAAATCAGTCAACGACCAGGAAGAAAAGCTGCGCGGTTTAAAAGTTCCTCAAGAGAACAACACGAGGAAGTAAGGAAAGAAAAGGAAGTGTCTGGGATTGGTAAGTTCCAGCTTCCTCCCTCATTCCTGAGCCACACAAAGAAAAGAACTGTGCACGTTTGTGTGTAAGAAAACACGTCAGTGCAGCCATCGCTGGTGCAGGGCCCAGTTATTAGGAGCTGCAGGGATAGTGCCGAGCAGCCCAGCAGTGATATGACTTGTTACATTATTCATGAGGCTCAAGCAGCTTTACTCAATGTGGAAATGTGGACCTAAGCTGCAACGTGAAAACACCAGATCCTGACAGGAAGTGCAATCAATCAAACAGACAGAGGCTGCTCGGATTGATTCATACAGTGACCACACACACACACACACACACACACACACACACACACACACACACACACACACACACACACACACACACACACACACACTGATTCCACTGCTCCCTGTTTCACAAAATGTTATATATATATACATGTCTTTAAAATTATGGGGAGAAGTTGTTAAATATCTCCAATGTTTTCTGAGCACGTGAAAATGTTTTATTATACAAATGTATAAAGATAAATTAGTGTTCACATCAGAATAGTTTTTTTTGTTTATTTATAATTTGTAATGAATGTGTTGATCCCTGTGTTTTTATTTCTTCAATAAACTTACAAATATGAATAGTTTTGACATTTATTGTGATATTTAACTAAATCTAACGACTATTTTATCTTGATATAATTTTTGGCCCGATCTTAAAAATAATGATATTGTATTGTAATAAGTATTGTAAAGTATATGTATAAAATCTTCATTATTATAAATGACCTAATAGCTCGAGCACTGTTTCCTCAGGGTGTGTGCGTCACGTGCACACGCAGCGCACAGTGCACGCCCCTTCTCCAGCCTCTGCAGTGTGAGGCAAACACACACACACACACACACACACACACATACATACACACACAGGAGAGATCCGGGAGCTGTAGAGCTGCTCCAGTCCAACACGCACACACACACACACACACACACACACACACACACACACACACACACACACACACACACACACACACACCACACACACACACGCAGGGGGAGGCAAAGGAAAAAGTGGGCACTAGTCGAGGGAGGAAGGAGCGTCGACTGCTGCCGGAGCTGCAGGTTGTTCAGATTGTTGAGGATACTTCAGGATTGATCCGTTTCTGAAGCATCGAGGAGGATCTGAAGAGTCTTTGAGGAGTCCAGCTGTTTCTGTTTCCTCCTCCAGAAGCTGAGTTGCTGTGAGTTTGAGCTTCGTCTTTTCTCTGCCTCTCACTTCTCCGTCCCGTCTCTGGATCACCACGAGCTGCTGCTGGTTCCAGGTTCATCCTCCTCTCAGCTGGTGTTTGGTTTGATTCTCTCCACTTTTCTGTGTTTTGTAAAGAACGTGATGTAAAACTCATGTCTGAGCAGGGGCGGATCTAGGATCTTTGCTGAACCTGGGGGCCATGAAGGTGCCACAATTTACAAAGTGCAAATCTCTGACTCAGTAAGGTGCACATGTCCGTCCTATAGTTTACTGTTGGGCTCTTTCAGCTGTGAGCACATCATTGAATATGTTTTGAAGATCGTTGCTTCATCGAGTACTTTGTGTCTTTCAAAAAGCTTAGGAAAGTAAAAGTTCTTAACAAGTTGTTGTAGTTATTGTTCGTAAAGTTGCTGAAGTCCCGTCTCCACCAACAGACGGTGCCGGGCGACAATGAAGGAAACATGACTCGCGGCGAGGTGACAGAGCGCCGCAGTTGTCAGTGCATTTGTGACGTCTAACGTGACGTTGGGGGGGGGGTAAATCAGAAACGCTAACTCCCTTAGTGGCGATAGATAAGGAGTTAACTGTGTCTCCCTAATTTGTTTAAACCCACTAACATCTGTCTTTCGTCTGCAATGGGAATAGAAACAGTGGTTATTCACTCCTCAGTGATGGAACCGTGACATCCAGGAGAACATTGTAATTCATTAAAACAGCAAAGGAAAAATTGTTTATCGCCTTCCTAGTGGGTTTAACCTGTAAATGTGGTATGACAAAGCCCCCCCCTGGATCCAACCCTGTTTCCAAGCTACCACTGGTTGTCAATGTTTGTGTCTTGCCTCTTCCCCTAATGAGACAACAGATGTGGCAGCTGCCGGTGGATCAATGGTGGTTATCTGCCGCGGGTCAGGCCGCCTGCAGGATCCTGGCTTCAGTAAACAGTGGCAGCTGGGGGCCCGTTGTCAGGGCCATATTCACCTCAATGGCCCCTGTTTGTTTTTCTGGAGATAATAATCCTGTGTGCCATAAAGGAGCTGCCAGTCTCAGCTCTGCTCATCTTCCACTCAACATGGAGGACGTCCTGAGATGACTCAGGCTGCTGATGAGGGACAACACGGGCACCACAGCTGCTCAGGGTGATGAAGACTCTCTTCTTCAGCACGTGAAGGAAATGGGTTTACTAAGTGCAGTCGGTTGTTGTGTTGCTTTATATTTCACCTCAGATTGTACTCAAGAGGGAACTTGACACCACAGAGTTGAGCAACACAACAAACCCGATGTAAATCTTCTCATTTACATCCCACGTTCATAAAAAGGGAAGATGACTGTTTAAGAAATGTCTCGAGCCATTTTTCTTTGCACTGAAACATCCTGAGCTGCACAGTAACCAGCATGTGACTGGGTTTACCTCAGGCTTAAAGGCTGATGAGTGAGAGAATAATATCATTTTACTGGGGGGGTGTCCATGCTGTGGCGACCTTTAAATACACACAAATGTACCAGGGAGACCCCGACACAGCATGGGCATCATGTGAGTTCCCTGGCAATGTCTCGAGAGATTAGAGAAGTTGTGTAACGGCCTGAGAACAGATTGTGTTAATAGTTTGTGAACCTACAGACTCAACAGTGACGTAAAGTTCTATAAGAGAGAAGTGTCTTAAAGCAGCCGTTTCATTGCAACATCGACCAACACGTAGAAAACCTGCTTCATTCTATAGGGGAGTGAGAGATAAACGTTAAGTTACTAACATCACAGACCTTTCATGACCCCATCACCTCCGTTAGGTCATTTTTTAAGACGTGAACTCCAGAGAATGTTTGCACTCTTGGGTCCAGACTCTCTGTGGAGCTTCTCTGGAGCGTTTAGGTGAAGGTGGCGCAGAGGACGTAACGTAAGCTGTTTTCTCATGTTGGACATTATGCAGAGATTTTACTCTGAGAAGTCCAGAGAAAGTCTGGAGCTCCTGACTCACACAGCGCCTCTGGACATGACATGAAAACTGTCTCTGTCCACATGAGAGATTTGGCTCCATTCTTCCCCCTCTCCTCTCCTCCTCTCCTCCTGTCCTCTCCTCCTCCCTGTGTCCTCTCCTCTCCTCTCCTCTCCTCTCCTCTCCTCTCCTCCCCCTCTCCCTCTCCCTCTCCCTCTCCTCTCCTCTTGATATCTCTATCCTCCATCTGGCCAGTTAAAAGCTGAGTGAACTGACCGCTTTTGCCACTAATGGTTGTTTCTGGCAGCTGAGTCCAAGTCTCGTCTCCACGGAGATGAGATACTCCAGAAAGGGGCAGGGCTGAACGGAGCTGTACCCCCCCCCCCCCCGAGGACAGTGGATCTAGACTGTGTGTGTGTGTGTGTGTGTGTGTGTGTGTGTGTGTGTGTGTGTGTGTGTGTGTGTGTGTGTGTGTGTGTGTGTGTGTGTGTGTGTGTGTGTGTGTGTGTGTGTGTGTGTGTGTGTGTGTGTGTGCGCACGTTTAGACGTATAGACTTGGCGAGCTCTGTACCATTCACACTCCCTCCTCCCACTGTGTGGATGAGTGACACTAAAAGGCTTAATGACAGGTAATCTCATACCTGCCCCCAGGAGAGATTTCCCTGACATGACTGGTCCCAGTGAAGCAGATGGTGTAGCTTTAATTTAATAGCCTCGTTAGCTGCTCTAAACTTTATGTCGTCGTTTTCACTTTAATTAAAAACCTATTAAAAGTGTTGTGACAGGATTTCCACCGATCACAGATCTATCTCTGACATTTCTTTGATTCAACGGCGGAACACAACCTTGTTCTTTTGGTTTTTACTGTCACTGATCTCTCTGATTTGTTGTCCGGCAGCTTTTGACTGCAAAAAACACTCAGAAATACAATATCAACTACTACAGTGGAGCCTTTAGCAGCTTCAGAGCCATGAGACCAGAACAGAGTCTAAACCAGAGTAAACGCAGGTATGACTGATATTTAGATCTTGATTTTATTTCCTCTCTCTCTCCAGATGGCGTCAAATGAGTCGCGGATGCAGCTGCCGCCCGCTCAGAAGGACGCGGCCGACCAGAACTTTGACTACATGTTCAAGCTGCTGATCATCGGCAACAGCAGCGTGGGGAAAACCTCCTTCCTGTTCCGCTACGCTGACGACTCCTTCACGTCGGCCTTCGTCAGCACCGTGGGCATCGACTTCAAGGTCAAGACCGTCTTCCGCAACGACAAGAGGATCAAGCTCCAGATCTGGGTGAGTGGAGGAAAGGGGTTTTGATCGGGTCCTGGTTTGAGGGTCGGGGAGAGGAAAGAGGCGGGGTTCATCCTGGACAGGTCGCCGGCACATCGCGGGACCAGCACACAGAAACAAACAGGCAGTCACACCCACACCTCACATCCCCCGCTATAAATCCTATTGATATTGTTAAGGCTGTTCAAACAGATGATTCATGTGAACCAACAACGTGCGAGTGACTGAGTGATCCACAAACGGTGGCTGAGGTGAATCAGCAGCAGAGCAGAGCAGCACACACCAAAACACACACTCTCTCTCTCCTACCTCCGCCAACGTGTCTCTGATGGATGACATGTTTGTGGTGTAATGGCTGTAAACTGTGTGTCGGCTGGACGTGTTTGTGCCGGCCTCTCGACTCGACTGCTGATGGCGTCAGTGACTGACCAGGAGACGTGTTGTTTCCTCGGGTCAGGAAGCAGAGGAAGTTCCCTATCGCCATCTCACAGAGCCGTGATGACGACGGGCTGTGGTGCTGGTGGTGCTGGTGGAGCAGTGTGTTTACTGGGTGTGGGAGCAGAGGGGCATGTCTCGGTGTGCGTGGCGTTAATAATCAACCTGTAGAATTCACGTTCGCTCCCTTTTAGACATTTGTCGGAGGTTCTTGTGGACGATCCTGTGCCAGCTGCTGTCGCCTCCCTTTGTGTTTCACTGGAGCAGACGAGCCTGATAAGACGCCACATGGCCCCGGCTCAGTGATTACACGGAACTCTGTGTGTTCTCACCGTATTGTTGCTTTTGTGTCTTTGTGCAAACACACACACGCAGGTTCACACAGGGATCCTTATGTGGACTTTGCATGGACTTCCATTCATTGTGGACAACTTCCATAAAACCTTAACCATCACTCACATTCCTGACATGAGACATATCTGAAGAGCTTTTAGTGATACGAGCCGACGTGTCGATGAAAACAACAGCGTGTGATTCCTGCAGCAGATATTTCCACGTCCCCTCCTCAACACTCCTGCTTTGTGTCGGCAGCTAATGTAAACACAGGTGACGCATGTTTAAAGATCAACGTCCCGGCGACGTCAGAGTCTGTGGCCGTGCGCACGTCTGATTTAAACCCTGTCGATCATCATACATAAACACATGAGGGGGGGGGGGGGGCAGCTCCTGTTTACTGGTCAGGTTGATCACAGGAGCCTCTGAGGATTCTCTATCTGGTTAAATGTCAAATATTTGATCAACTCTGCCGGGATGAGATAAAGACGGACCTGGAATATTTCACACTTTGCTTAAACAAAAGCAGCCGAGACAGGAAGCAGATGCTGACTGTTGCATTGTGGGAGAATCGCCCCCTGACTCTGTGTCTGTGCTGTAAAGTGAGACGGATCATTTAGGCCGATCACCCAGAGCGGTCCAGGCTGTAATGGAACATTCATAACCTTCAATGGCCTCTGGTTACCTGGACAACCCACTCCCCCCCCCCACCCCTCCTCCGCTTCACTGTGAGGAAAACATCAGATAAACACACAAACACACACACAAACACACACACGATGCAAATGAAGGACCCTGACTACCTTGATCTTTGTGTTTCCAGCGTCCACCTCGACTGTGAAATCAAACACAGACTCCGTTTAATTAGAAGATGCTTCCGATAAACAGGTCACTGGCTGAGGCTGCGGGTTCCAGCGCCGCAGCCTCCTCCGCCTGCGTCACGCTCGCACGTCTGTTATCTGCGGGATTCTCCTCGCCCGCCTGGTTATTGATGGAAGCCAGAGGTCCTGGCTGATGAGGAGCGATTGTGGCAGGAGCTCATATCTAAATGTCACCTGCTGGTGGATCGTGTTGACGGGAGCAAGTGGCATTTTGGAGCCGAGGGCTGCGAAGGGACAGAAACACACGAAGGCTTCACACAGTCCAGTCGTGTCTTACACAACAAGTTCTGTCTGAAACGTACCGTCTGCGTCCTGCAATAGACAGTGGCTCTGGAGTCTAGTGAAATAATGTCTCTCTTAAAGAACTTTATTTACAAATGTGTGTGTATTTAAACATTGTGCAAATATGTGCTCAACGCAGAAAATATCCAGCTCAAGTGACAGTACAGTTAAATAAAGAGTCATGTGGATAAACAAATATTGAAGTAATGGATATGATCTATAGGAAAGAAAAGAGTTCATATGTCAAAGAATTGTAGAGAACATCAATATAAAGGAGAGACGAGAAAAGAAAAAGGGGAAACAGAAAATCTCCCAGTACATTTGAACAGTCTTGTTCATTTTCTAGTGTCTCTGAGTTTTAATATATTCTCTCAGTTCAGTCTGGGTGTTAGTTGCTATTTTGCTTTTATGGTTCACTGTTTAAAATGTCTCATCTTTAAAATGTGTGGTAACATTTTACTGTCAGTATATAACTACTAATATAAAATCCTTCAATTTAAATGATGACGGCTCAATATTGCATCAAGTGGCCACGGTTTGAGCAACGTTGCCACCTTGTGGTTTAAAACTGTACATTGAACTCGTATGAAGCCACATTTAAATTCACCAGATCTGGATTTTAATCAGGATCTGCACCAAATTACACTCATGAAAATCAGTCCCCTGAACATGTTGAGCATTTTCATATCACATCTGTTCAGTAGGGTTTTGCACAATCCTGCTAATTTACAGACTTCTGTGTGTGTCTGTGTGTGTGTGTGTGTGTAAATGCAGGACACAGCGGGCCAGGAGCGGTACCGCACCATCACCACCGCTTACTACAGAGGAGCCATGGGCTTCCTGCTCATGTATGACATCTCCAACCAGGACTCCTTCAACGCGGTGCAGGATTGGTGAGTTTCACATCAACACCAGGAAACCAGGTGGAGGTCATCACTCTTTTGTTTGGATTGCGCCATCATGTGGCCGTTTATTTATTGGTCATAACTTGATTCTTTGGCCCTTCACCTATTTTTTTTCTTCCACACATTTCATTTCCAATTTGTCAATTTGATTTTGCAAAACGTTAATTTCTACAGATCTCACCCAACCTGCACCACATGTATGACGCAACACATTAGGATGATTTGTAAATTCAAATGTTTAATTACTGAATATCTAGGATCGTATCTTATTGTTGGTTCTAAGAATCAGCTTCACAGATCATGTTTTTACTGCTTTTTAATAATGGAGAACATACACTTGTGTGTGTATGTGTGTGTGTCTGTGTGTCTGTGTGCGTCGGTGTGTGTGTGTGACCTGCAGGGCGACACAGATCAAAACCTACTCTTGGGACAATGCCCAGGTGATTCTTGTGGGTAACAAGTGTGACCTGGAGGACAACAGGCTGGTTCCCACAGAGGACAGCCAGCGACTAGCAGAGGAGCTGGGTGAGAACCCCCCCCCACTGTTTCATCTGTGGTTATTTTCCATCTGTTGGCAGTGAATCTAACGACTGAACCACTTCTTCTCCGCTGCTCGACTTCAGGCTTCCAGTTCTTCGAGGCCAGCGCCAAGGACAACATCAACGTGAAGCAGGTGTTCGAGCGACTGGTGGACGTCATCTGCGAGAAGATGAACGAGAGCATGGACGGAGACGCCAGCCTCGTGTCCAACCACAGGAACCAGGGCCTCAAAGACTTGCCTTCAGAGAGCAGTGGGGGCTGTGCCTGCTAAACACACACACACGCACGCACACGCACACACACACACGCACACGCACACGCACACACACACACACACACACACTGATGCTCCTACGTGAAGATCAACTCCTTCTCTGTGCCTCAACCATGGAACGTGCCGCACCTCTTCCTGTCTCTTCTCTCTGCTTTGCCCGCAGAGATTGATAGCTCGGCTTTCAATCACACAATCAAACATCAGCACAACACACACACACACACACACACACACACACACACACACACGAGTATAAAGAATCCGACTTGATTTGGAGCTATAGTGAAAGTAAACAAAAAACAACTTTATTACAGTAACTAGAGTAAATGTAACTTTAACTTCCAGCCCTGGAACGACTTGGTACTCTCTAGCTCTCTCGACGTCTTCGTCTTCTACGTGTGTGTGTGTGTGTGTGTGTGTGTGTGTGTGTGTGTGTGTGTGGCTCCACTTTCTCATCCTGAGATATGTGTTTTCTTTTTGTTTTTTGAGTCCGTTGCATCTTTTTAGGAAAAACACATTTTCACCTTGTTGTCTGCACTTGTATTAGAAGTTTAACACCAAACACACGTCTGTGCATTAAACATAAACGTGCTTATCTTATCTTAGCACAAAGACTTTGTTCAGATAAACAATTGAGACATAACTTAAAGATTTAACTTTGGAAAGAGCCATGCTAACAGTTTACATCTGTCTCCAGTCTTTGTGCTGAGCTAAGCTAACCGACTGCTCACTCTTCCTGTTGGACTCTTTGCAAGAAAGCGAATAATACCCTGAATGTTGAATTACTTCTTTAAAAAAAACCTGATTCTGGTAAATGTTAAAGATACAATCGGGTTTCCTGCTCTGTAAAAAGAATCGTGACTCAAATGAAATTTAAATATGTGAATTCATGTCGCCTCTTCCTCCGCTAGATAATTTGTGTGGTGTGAGATTCTGAGTAGTTATCTATTAGTCGATCATTTTAAAGATCATAGACTGAGCTCATGGTGATAAATGAGCTCGACAGGATGTCATCATGAACCTTATCGAAGCATTTAGAATCTCGGTATCAGGCACGTGCTGCTCTGAGCCTCCTTCTCTCACGCAGGGACACTGGCTCAGCCGCTGGGGGTTTTATTGGTGAACGTTTGCATGAGGAAGTCGTTTAATACTGGAGACACAGGAGGTATCGGTTGCGTGGGGTGATTGGCACGTCCTCGCCTTGTGCCGCTTTGTCTTGCACACACACACAAACACAGTTCCCCTTGCTGCTGCACGGAAAAACAGTTGACATGGCAAACACACAATGCTCAATCGCTTGAGGATTCACAAGTTATTCCATTTTTATTATTGTCTTTATATCCAATTACTGTAAAATCAATCATCTTTTCATTAAAGTGACCAATGTGCATCTCCCAGTTTTTCACATTTTGTTGAAACCTGTCTCCAGATTCATGCAATTGAAATTTGAATTGCAACACAAATCAGGAAAGATCGGAAAAACCTACCAACCTGCACAACGTTTTAATTCTGACCCTTAATTCTCATGTTTGGTGCCGTTTGACCATCGCTGGCCACATTGCTGACCATTAATTGTCAGTTGGTATCAACCACAACCTCTCGCCGTGATAGTAGCCTCACGTTGCCATGCCAAAGCCCCTTGTCGCGCCGCACATCTGGGGGACTGGGCCACAACTGGTGGTCAGCCCCCTCCCTGCTATTTTGTTAGCCTGTGGTCACGTATCTGTCTCGTCTGTGTGTGCTGCAGAGGACTTTGTAGATTTTACAGATCTCAGAAAGCCGGTTCCACCGTCTCCTCTGCGCCGAGGTGAGCTCCGGTGCTGAGGTTTCCACCGGCTGACACTACATCTGTGCTGTTATATGTGTTTCAATGGAATCAGAGGGTGAACAGTGTCTGGGACAGTTTCACGACATGTTTGAAAACATATTGAATGTGCTGAACTCAGTGTGTTTCCTTTCCTTCTGTTTTGCTTCCTCCCTGAAGTTTATGGTATTTTCATGTGAGTGGTAGCTTTCTAAACGACGGGAGAGGAGATCTTTGATTCCTGTATCTGTGAGTTCTGAATGCGTTGGATGGAAGCCTTGTGAAAATAAACAAAATGAAATGGAACATGTGTAAATGTGTGTATGAAAATAAAGAGTATATTCATTACAAAAGGGAGAGGAACTGTTTTCAGATGCTTCTTCTCTGTGGAGTGATGCTTTGTTGGTCCCGCAGCCTCTGAAGTGTAATTTATGACCTTGAATCCAACCTCCTAACCCCAAAGCATCAGGCCGGGGCGTTTTTCAGCTTTTATCTGAAGAACCAGAGAAACCACACACCTCCACAACAATGCAGATTTCCTCATCCTCGTCTTCCTGTTACCACAGAGTGAAAGACAGCTACCTCTCCTGCGCTGGGCCTCTGCACAAACCCTCTGAAGAGGTGTTTTTCACTTAGGTGCTTCTGAGATGTCATTGTCGTCACGTGAATGCAGAACATCTTGTCTTTGCATCTCTTCACTGGGATCACAACCCTCCTTCCAGTGATGTAAAGAAGCCCTGAATTGGAGGGGATGGGCAGCTACACCCCCTCAGGCGACTTATCATGGGTGAAGACACAGGGTTGTCTGCAGCTCTGATAATGCTGCTGAACGAAGAAAAACATGTGGGTGCAGTGAGGAGATAAGAAACCGTTTATGCCTGTCTTTAGGTGTGTGGAACTCTGCGGCCACCGATACTTCAACACATGCAGGGATTAAATTGGCCCGGAGCCAACGAGGAGCTGAGGATTCCTCTTGCAGCGGTTCAGCTTCACAGACGTTTCCTTTAAAACAAATGAGTGACATGTTTTTTACTTCCTCCGATCCATAAACGCCGAGACTTATGTCATCTATATTAACATTCGTGCGCTTTTACGCACGGCACAGGTCCGTTTGGCTCACATTCCTCAGTCACTACAAGTTGTAAACATCAATGAGCACGTGATTCCCGCCCATCATCCGAACATTGAAAAGTTGTGCAAGCTGCTCTCGCTCCACCCCCCCCCCCCCCCCCCCCCCCGACTTTGGAAGAAAGTAAACAGCTCAGCTCGACGCGTCTTATCTCTCCACAACAGTCGCGTAACCGCGCTGCGCTATCCATGGTATATCAACCAAACCCCCCCCCCCCGGCGAGAGCTGCGACAGACGCGTCTGTGGAAGTCATTCTTCAGGGATGCAGGCGGACAACACAGGGACAAAGTGTTTATGTCCACAGAGAAGACAAAAGGATGACATATGAGCACCTGAGCCGAGTGTTGGCACTTTGCGTTGTTTTCTGCGCAGTGCGAACAGCTTCCTTCGCCCAGGGCGCAAGACATTTCCACCAGAAAGGTACGTTAACACTTATATGAAATAGATTAGAGTCGATTATGTAAAAACAAGTGGATCTATTGTGTAAATTGTAATGAACCGTTTAAAAAAGAAAAAGAAACAGTTGTTTCCATCGTGTTGTCGGAGTCGGTGACTGTATTTCGTGTCATCAGAAAAGCTTCTGGTTGATCGTGATGATCTGCCGGTTCACATGGGCTCTTACACATGTCGGTTCCCCCCCCCCCCCCCCCAACTGTGCCCCTCTTAGTGGCTATGATGCTGAAGGAAGAGCCACTGAACCCAAAGTGCTTTACTGAAAGCATGAACGACTTCACGTGTTTCTGGGAGGAAGATGAGGAAAGGGCCGGTTCTGTGGATCAGTACTCCTTCACATACACGTACCAGTGAGTCACAACAACATTGTGTACAACAATATCATACTTTATGTTTCTGTAACAAATAAAAAAAACACATCAGTCAAGATACAGAAGAACTGGATCCACCCAGAATAGTGTCGGATTGGGTTTCTTAGTGATTTCTCAAATTTGAAGCCACAGTGTTTGTGTCTGTCCTGAACAGAAATGAAAAGAGCCACCTGTGTCCGTTGAGAGCCGTCCCTGCAGCAGATGGGAAGATGCTGTTCGTCTGCCACCTGAATCAAACCCAGATGTTTGTCCTAATGGACATTCAAGTTCACCGGGAGACGAAGCTGATCCACAACCGCAGCCTCTGCATCGAGCTTCTCTGTAAGTTGGTTTTCTGGAGCCGCTGCCGACGTATTTAGACGCTTTCCTTCTAAATGTTTACATGTTACATTCAGAGAAACTTTATTTAAAGCTGCTATGATCAATATTTTCACATTGACAATAAATCCCATGACTACTATAGCAGCTGCTTGTCTGACACACAACAGTTAAAGCAGCAGCCTACAGTGAAGACCTCCAGCTTGTTTCTGCTGCCTCGTGTGGCCAAAAGTTGAGTCGTTGTAGATTTAAACAATGTAATCAACACACACACGTGCCCAACATGTCTGAGATGAAGGAACACGTGTGGTGTTATGGAATCATCTTCTCTTTCCTGCCTCTTGTCTCTCTGCAGATCTCTTAGACCCTCCTGCTAACGTGACGGTGAACAACACGGGGAAACAGGGTCAGCTGAGGGTCACCTGGCTGCCTGTTCCCTTCAAGTACATGCCCAACGCCATGAACTACGAGGTCAGCTATACCCCAGCGGGCAGCCACCCGGGGCAGGTAGGGTTCATCCAATCGCCTGATATGTAAGAGGTTGAATCCTCGACTCCTTTGACAAGTTGAGGACTCTCTTGTAGGTCGAGGAGGCAAAAGCCAAGTCCGAGCTGATCCTGAGGAACCTGCAGCCGGGGACAAAGTACAAGGTGCGAGTCCGTGTGAAGCTGGATGAGCTCAGTTACAACGGCTATTGGAGTTCCTGGAGTGAACCGGTGTTCATAGAAACACTGCCGGGAGGTGAGAATTCATCTGTTCAAGCAAAACAAAGACGTGTCACACGTTCTCTGCTGTGGAGGTGACTTCTGAAACATCCTGTGCACGTTGGTTTAGTTTGTTTTTCTGACTTTGTTCCGTGTTTTTTCCGTGTTTCTTTCTGTGCCTCCTGCAGAATTTGACCCGCTCATCATGTCCCTGACTCTCATCATCTCCTTCATCCTCGTTGTGCTGTCGCTCACCGTCCTCCGGACCCATCGCAGGTCGGTCAAAGACGGACACATTCACATTTCAGATTTCAGATTTGCTCACCACATGAACTCATTGCTTCATCTGCGGATTGTGTTTTGTAGGTTTCTTACAAAGAAGATTTGGCCGACTATCCCAACTCCTGAGAGCAAGTTCCAGGATCTGTTTACAGTTTACGGTGGAGACTTCCAGGTGAGAACGAGACTCCAGGCACATGAGTGGATCTGTGAGGCTGAGCTAAGTGCTAACGTGAGCATGCTGCACAGCCTCAGTGTCCTCTCAGTTTAACTTGATCCTCATGTTTGTGAACAGGAGTGGTTAGGCCACACCAACGGAGGCTTGAGGTTGGCTCCAGCTTTCTTCTGCTCAGTGGAACGCCCCTCTCCCCTGGAGGTGCTGTCGGAGCTCAGTTTTTGCCCCTCGCCGCCGCTGCCACCCAAAGTCTCCAGAGCTCCAACCGCAGACAGGAAGGAGGACGTGGACGTGAAATGGCCGGATGAGAGAGAGACGTTGGAGAGGAGCAATCCTGCTCTGACAGAGGGGTGGAGAGCAACGCCAAGCGACCACTGGCTGATGGACCGCTTACGTGCCCTCCACCAGCAGCCGATGCCCTGCTCCCAGTCCTCTCTGCTGGAGTCTCAGGACACATACGTCACTCTCAGTAACCACAACCACAGCGAGGGCGAGCACCTGGATGATATCCTAGAGGAGACCTTACCCCTCGAGGTGCTTTTTGCCTCCAGGAAGACTGCGCTGTGTGAATCCCACTCTGACCTGGGGTCAGTGCAGCAGAGCTCCGGCTCAGGTGGTCTTTCATCCCAGTCCAGCTTCGAGTACCCAAACCACCCCTGGGCCCCGAAGGGCCTGGGGTACACCTACATGGCAGTGGCAGATTCTGGGGTCTCTATGGATTACAGCCCCATGAGCAAAGCGGACGACATTGGGAAAGTGGTTATCTACGCCAACGAGTATAATAATGAGATCCCCTCGCACAGGAGGCCGTTCCTGCCGCGGCATCACCCTGTGCTCGATGACGGCTGAACGCACAGAGACTTAAACCACATGGCCTCACGACAACTGTTAAAGGGCGAATCCAGGATTCTGTCTCTGGCTGAAACACGGAGCGAACTCACAGCGCAGTGCAAGCTGAAGGACTCCATGTCCACTGGATGTACATTTCTACTTTTGCCAAGTCATCCCCGATCTGTACAGGACAACACCATTACATGGAAAATGGCAGCTGTGGCTTCTGCAAGGAAATATTCATGTTTGAGATAAGTTTAGTATTATTTTTAAGCTTAAATAACCAAACGGGTTTTACGAGTAGACGCACAGAAATGGAAACTGTGAACATTACAGTCAGGCTGATGCGTACATTTTTTTCCACAAATTCCATCAAAACACTTGAACCAAAAATCAGCTGATCCTCATCACAAGGTCTAACGTACATTAGCTCCTTCACTTGCTCCACTCTCCTCCAATTTTGTCTAAATAGTATAAAATTAATAAAATAATATATTTAAATATGATAAACAATATATATAACAATTATATTTAATATTGCAACAATTTATTGTATAATACACTTAAATACACAACTTATTGTGGTGCGTGGTGGTGACGCTCGTCTAGAGGAGAACATGAATGAGGATTTAAATTAAAATCCATCCTGTGGTTCCTGAGACGTTTCAGTTCGTAAAAACTTAACGTAGGTTTGGGAAGTTGGAAAATACAGAAAGACCAACATAGTTAGTTTTTCTTTCTTCATGTTGTTTGTTGACAATAACTTTCAGCCTCAAATAATCGCTTTCACTTGAACCCAGCAGCTACAAAGTCAGTGTCATTTCCAAACCTGATAAAACTGTATTTGTAAATAAGGTTATGATGTTTTGTTTTTATATTTTATCCCAGTTGTATCAGAGCGTGATCAAAATCTTAAGTTGTTATTGTCATAAAAACATATTCCTGAGCAAATAAAATACAACTTCTACTGTAGGCTGTGCAGGAAAGTTTTAATATTCATTCTCAGGTAACTGCAGATGGTATTTAAACCTAATTTAAGTCAACACTGCCGTCTAACGAGTAAAGACACGTGATGTTTCAGATTTATTCCAGTTTTTTAATTAAACTGAATCATTTCTGTGTTTTTTTTTATGGTTCTTTGCTTTTGTGGCTTTGGAGAATATTTTGTTGCTGAAATTGTAACTGCTCTTAAAGTATATGAATATATTTCTACACATTTCTGACTAATATGTTGTAAAAAAAATAAAAGCAGTGTTATTAACAACTAACTAACTGACAACTAAAGGTTTGAACCCACTCTCTTCCAAGTTGTTCACAGCAGCAGTTCGTTCTCCCTGGACAGTTCTTCAGTTTATCACAGTGTCGACAGAGAAACAAACCACTCACTCATAAAGTTAATTTAGAGTCTCCGGGTTTCACTCTCAAATGGAGAATAGTTCCTTTTTAAAATTGATATTTTAATGGTTTTTAATTGAAATTTTAGAATCTTAAACCTTAATTTCCTAACTTCTAGTTCCTTCAATGTTTTCAATCCTCAAACATTTCAAACATTTTCCTCTCTCGGCCGTGACATTGTTTTTTTTCCTTCTGTGTAAACTACTTCAACTGTGATATCACCCACTTTAGTTCATTCTTGTTAATTCCTCTCAATTTGTAAATCAATGGTTTCCAACCAGACTGGACTTGAGTAGCGTTGATTAAGGGAACAAACATTAATATACTATACAAAATATATGTTTATTTGAATATAAAGTGTATTTTTTGACCTTTTACTTCTGTGTATGATTTCAAATTTTAACTCATTAAACATTTTACATCCTACAAACCATTGTGGTCCATTTAAATGATATCCAAAAGGTCACATATAATATATGATATTACATTACATTGAACCCGATGAGCAATAACAATCAAACAATGAATGAAAACACATAAAGATGCAGTGTAACAGTGACTAAAGCCTGTTCAACTTGAACATGTCTCACTGTCACTGGAAAGCTGCTTAAATGCTGAAAATTAGCATTTGCTCTGAGCAGAAACAAATAAAAATGTGCATGTGTATGGGTGTAATATCACCCAACTGCTCAGGTTCTTGACACAGACATTTCAAACCACCTTAAACTCCATCAAACCATTGGGGAAAATCAACAGCTTCCACTCCCGGGCCACAGCGGGCCCGTCCCCACAGTCTTTAGAACGGGATGCCTCTGTGATGCCTCTGCCTGAAAGGTAAACGTGCCACACCTGCTGCAGTCCAGCTGCGGCAGCTTCATATCCTCCGTCCGGGTCCAGAGTGCAGCGTACCTGGAAATAACGATCGAGGATGTCGAGGATGGGATCTGAAGCAGAGGACTCCCTGCTGGCTTGTCCAGCGTCGACTTCCGACTGGTAAGACGCGATGATGCGACAGGGGCCGGAGCTGGAGGGACGCTGCTCCAGGACGCGTGTGAGAAAGGCAGCAGTGTCACACAGCAGCGCAGACAGGTGGGCGGCACACGACTGCCCCCCCGGGTGAAGTTCTCTGTGGCTGCCACCTCTGGAACCAAACAGGAAGCCCTCCAGCCCGTCGACGATGATCAGGGAGGGAGGAGGCGTGTTGGGGGACTCGTGAAGGGCGGCCACCTGCTGCAGGAGCTCCTCCACCGTCCTGGGATAGCAGAACTGGATTTTCTTTAAAAAAGTAAAAAATAGAAAGTGCATTGACAGACAGAATTTTAGTGAAGCTAGAAAAACTATACAATCCAAACTGGAGCAAGTGTAAAAGAACATGTCTTAGTATTCAGTTTACTATCATATCAGTACATGTACAAGTAATTATCACATTTCAGAAGCTGCAAACCTCAAATATTTTGTAGTTTTGCAGAGAAAATAACAAATAATCAAAATATCGATTATCAAAATAGCAAGGTTCAGTTTCCAGGAGCTTTCATTGGCTTTTCACGGTCTAAACGCTGCTAAACGATTTGTTAAGAATGAATAAACACATTATTTATAACCCGAGTCATTTACAGCTCAACACTGATGACAGCCTCCTATTCACTGGACTTTATGTATTGTGCATAGTTTATAGTGCTGTTGCTGCTTGTTATGATGGCGGTAGTCCTGTCTCGTACCTTCAGACTCTCTGGACTCGGGACGAGTTTCTGCAGAGACGCCGGGAGACTCCGGATCAGGGTCCGGGTGAAGAACACCACCCGCAGCCCCGGGTGGGAGGCGGCGGTCACGGCCGCCAGCAGCAGCACCGAGCGGCTGACGCTGTTCTCCCCGAGCAGGAGGGCGCTGCTGCGGGGAACGGGTGGAGGAGGAGAGTCCCCCGAGCTCCGCGTGGGAAGCAAAAGTCCTGAACACCAGGTTTAAAATGTCCGTCATGTTAACAACACGTGTTAAATGACTACATCTCTGAGAACGAGGGTTTCACTCAACTTCCCCTGTTGTTTACATGTGGCACGTTGGTGTTCGGCCTGCTGCGGTCCGGGTGCAGACGATGTGTCTATTAAAGGTTCCGCCATGGTTGTCAGCGCGCAAAGTATATATAGTATAGTAGTGTATATATATATATATAGTAGTTTGTGTATAAATATACATAAAGTATGTAAAGTTGACGGCTTCCTGCTGTGGGAAGAAACTCTCCTTTACCACTACTTCCGGTTAGGTCTCGTACAACTTCCGGCTCGATCACAACATCAGCTGTTGTGGCCAAGATGGCGCTCAACCTGACGGAGCCGGAGGTTCCTCTGGACACCGACCGAGCTGGGGACCCGGGGGAATGTGCTCTGCGGCGCTGCAGAGGAAGGCCCAGGCTCACGGACACAGACCGGGCCCAGAGGCGCCTCGAGTCCCGGAAGAAGTACGATGTCCGGAGGGTTTACCTGGGGGAGTCCCACAAGCTGTGGAGCGAGCTCCGCAGACGGACCCGACTCAGTGACGCGGGACTGGCGGAATATCTGATCCTGCTCGACTCCACGTATGGAGACAAGTACCAGGAGACACACTGCGGGTACGAGCCTCGTTCACATACCGTGAGGAGAGGGGGGGAGAGAGAGAGAGAATCAATCAATCAATCAATCAATCAATCAATCAATCAATCACTGCTGCTGGCAGGTGTCACCATGTTTCCACCTCTTCTTCTACTTGACTCTTTTTAAACAACGTGATTCTGACTTTTCAGGAAGAAGATTGTTCCGGAAGTTTCAGTGAAACAGAAGAAAGGTGAGTGGTGCCACTAATAGATGTGGGAGGGGTCATTTCATTATTATGTGTCATAGCTGAATTTAAAATAAAAATGTTGGGCTGAGAAAATAATCATCACATTAATTGTTCAGTTAAATAACAGTTGCAGATGGGTAATACTAAAAATCTAATTTTGACTCAATATCTCATATTTCAGATTTACAGTCTGTATTTATATTTTTTCTGCCCTAACTTCTCATCCATTGCTTTTCTTTGAGTTGTCTCTGTTACTCTAACGTTCTTCACTCTCGTGTGACCTCTTCCTGTTCCCCAGGCAGAAAGCCCTGTGTGTCGAGCCTGCAGAGCCTGGTGTGTTGGTACCAGGAGCACTCCCGCTCCTGCCCTCACCAGCCCCAGCTCAAGACTCTGGAGCTCCAGCCCAACTTCTCCACTGCTGCCGTCTGGCAATGTGACGCCAACCACTCCTTTGTGCAGTACCTTTCCTCACCACCGAGGGAGGCAAGTGACTCTGAAGGAGAGGAGGAGATCAATGAGGAGGAGAACACGACAAGAGCAGATTCGCTCTCGGCTAAAAGCGCAGTGAGCAGGAGGAGAAGAAAAGACACTCACAAACTATTCAAAGGTGCAGAATGAAAACTTTATTGTTTGTCTCATTAAGGTTTTGTTGTTGACGTCGTCTGCAGCCTAATCCTGACGTCATGGTCAACACGTTGTTTTCACTGTTTTCTGTAGATGTGGGAGAAAATGAGGATGTTTCCGAGGAACAACAAACAACCATGAGCCCGATCAAAGAGGCTGATTCTCTGAACCACCAGCCCAGTCTCGAGGCTCCTTCCAAGGAGGTTCCCCTGATGGGACAGCCTGTGTGGGAGATGGAGATGGAGGAACAGCAGGGGTCCCCCCCTGCAGCATTTGTCTCCATTCTCCTCAGAAGAGGAGGCCGAGGATCTGAGGCAAAGCAGAGACGGAGAGGAAGTAGAGAAAGTCATAGAAGAAGACGACATCAGGACTATACCACATAATTATGATTGTGTTGCCATGACAACACCCTTGGCTGATAAACTGGAGAAGACGGACGAGGAGTCAGTGCTGTCGCAGAGCTTGAGCAGCCCGGTTGAGCTGTCAGTCCCATCAGGTCCACCCATGGTCCAAGAGCAGAGTGATCTGTTTCCCCCTCTGCAGACGGTGGTGACCAGCTGTGAGATTCCTGACCAGAGAACGGCTCTGGAGGGCTCACAGGTTGGTGAATCAGTGTTTAGGGAGACGCAGTGTATGTTCAGAAATGTGCTTCTACTTCCTTCAAAAAGTTATAATGGTTGTTCCATTTCTTTATTTGTCCCCCCCCCCCCAAAGTTAATTATAATCACTGGCCCCAGCTACGAGGCCCTGGCGTCAGAGGGCATCCAGCTCAACATGGGCGGAGGAACCGTGGAGGAGGTCACCTGCACTGTCATCGGGGGTGTCACTTACAACCAGGTGTGCTCCTGTGACTCAAAAATTACAACAGCGGAGGACGAAGACTCCATGACAGGTTCGCTACACCTGGGTGCAGGGCGCTCGGCTGTGAATATCATGTCTACCTTCTAATGTAACGTCTTCAGTTGAAAGTACACAGGTCTGCTTTGACACTAAGAATCATGTAGACATAGATAATCTCCTGAATCACTTAATATCCCCTCTGGCCTGGCTCCCTTTGACTTAATGTGATGATGTTATTTACAGTAAAAATCCATCAGTCAGGGGACATTTTAGATCCAGACGATATCTGCATATTGTAATCTCATATTATTTCACTGCTCTTCTGCAGGTCTGAGTGACAAACAGCTGCTGCAGCCTGCGGATGCTCTGGAACTCAGTGGTGACAGAGAACTGCAAAGGAACCTGAGCAGGTTTGTGATGTATTTACTCTACACGGTGAAATCCAGAGCAGGTGACTCTGGTAGATTGAGGATTTGAGGACGAGGACGACTGCAGTTGTTGTCTTCTTGTCCCAGTGAACTTCACGGTGTCTTTTTCTTTGCAGTGTCCGGTCAAAGAGAAACAGACGAGGCCCTGTCATCGAGGCTGACGGGATGCTCAAGATGTTCCACTGCCCGTACGAGGGCTGCAGTCAAGTCTACGTAGCGATCAGCAGCTTCCAGGTACAACACCAGCTCCCGTTCCTGCCTCATGCGTCAGTTCGTTTAGCTGAAGATTAAAATCATCCTTTTGTTTCACTCGCTTTAGAACCACGTGAACCTGGTGCACAGGAAAGGGAGGACCAAGGTTTGCCCCCATCCAGGCTGTGGGAAAAAGTTCTACCTGTCGAACCACCTGCATCGCCACATGATCATCCACTCAGGTGGGCTGGCAGACAGTTGGAATCTCAGAATCTGAAACTCTTTCTTTACAAACCTTCCGAGTGTAACTGGATCTTTTTGTACAGGGGTGAGAGACTTTATCTGTGAGACGTGTGGAAAATCCTTTAAGCGAAAGAATCACCTGGAGGTTCACAGGCGGACGCACACGGGAGAAACGCCGCTTCAGTAAGTAAAACATTTTTATTGATGCACAGTTTTGCACTGAACAGATCAGAAGCAGGACAAATGTTAAACATCTATAAATACATTGCTCATAATCACTCCTCTCTTATCTTCCCTGTTCCTTCCGTCTCGTCTCCTCGCCCACGTGTCACCTGTCAGATGTGAAATCTGCGGCTACCAGTGTCGCCAGCGTGCATCCCTGAACTGGCACATGAAGAAACACACTCCAGAGGCTCACTACAACTTCACCTGTGAGTTCTGTGACAAGAGGTTCGAGAAGCTGGACAGTGTTAAATTCCACAAGCTAAAGAGCCACCCCGACAAGCAGGCGACCTGAGACGCTGGAGCGAGCGAGCGAGCGTTGAACAGGTTCAACCCTCACGAACCGAAGGACGACTTCCCAGCGAGGAGAGAGACGTTCCTCCGCTGTGGTTGTGTTGCTTCTCTCGTCCAAGAGGTCAAGGATCGCCCGTGGACACACAAACGGTGGTCAGTTATCCACTGTTGATAACTGACCAAATGATCATCCAATCCAAGTTGCACAACCATAACGAGGCTTGGCAGCTCGGGCCAAGCGTTGGGTTTCTCTTCATCTTGACGGGAACCACTGTGTTGAGGCTACAGCCACAGATTTTCAGTTGAGAAGGCATCAACTCTGCTGCAGATACGCCCGGCGTCCACACTACTGTGGAGTGTTACAGACACTTAGGCAGAAACAGTTTGGAAACGCTGACGTAGACGCTCACAGCCTCTTGCTGATTGGGTCTTTACGGTCACAGCATAGCCTTTGCTGATTCGTCAGGCTCCCGTCACATGACCCCCTTCTGAATGAAAGCGACCAGAGGACAACACAACATGGAGAATCAATGACAAGTGTTACTGACCCTGTTTATCTACAATGATACAGCTGTTAACATGTATATTTTGAGCGAACTGACCCTAACAACCGAATGCTTTCTGTGCACGTTGGCACACGCATGTTGATCCAGTTAGAAACATGTTGGGCTCTTTTTTTTGTTTTTTTGCAGCTTTTCCAAAACCCAAAAAATCTAAAGATTTAAGGAAAGAATTCCATCGGGTGTTTGTCTGCTCCAACGTAAGCTACAGACGTTAGCATGGCTGGCTCACCAGTTTAAGGGCGGTGGCATTTACTACGTCATTAGCCACTCTGCTCCTTCCTGGGCCTGAGAGAGTCCCACAACAAAGCCTGATCCTATCGGAGGCGGCATTACGCTCTTTAAACTCAATGGTTAATGGTTAAAATCCTCCTTATGATGCCATTTACTGTCCTTGACACAAAAAATATAAATGTAACCTGTGTAAGCTACGTGGCTAACGTTGAGCAAAGTCACGCTGGAACAAAGCAACAGTCTAATCTTACATATTTCCTTATCAGACTTTAAACACTAGAAGCTCTCAACTGCGATACAGGATTATTTAGACAGTTTCTTTATTCCCACGGTTTAGACATGAGGCTTTTTGCCCGGGACTTGCTGCTTTACCCTTTTTGTGGCCTTTTGGTAAAACAGTTGACCGAGGACGGTGTGTTCAGCAGCGTGTGGAGCTCACGTGAGCGTGTGGAGCTGGTGTGACTTGGCTGGTTGATTGCATGTTCTTCCTGTGTTTGCGTGGCTTTTCTCCAGCTTCCTCCCACAGGCTAAAGACTGTTCGGTTGAGACTCTAAATTGACAGAAGGACGGACTGATGATGGAATCTGGACAGGACCGTGAACACCTCAGCAGAATCAATGGTCACCAGCTTGGAGGAGAAACCTGCTCTTTTCTACCTCTGTCTGAAATCAACATCCACTGTTTCCAAGACGATTGAATGTTTGACAGCGAACATTTATTCTGTTTAAGGAAAAAACAATCGTAGGCCTTGAAAACCAGTATAATGGTCCTTTAGAGATAAAGAGTGATTTTAAATATGATTGCTCGACCCTTTAATACACAACCAAGACGATATTGATGACGAGCAGTGTGGTGGATGAAGATATTACTACTCGGCTCTTTCATTTCAGTCATTCAAATGAGCATCTGTTGTGTGGGACATGTTTCTCCATCTTCCATCTTGGTCCTGACTCAGGAGCAGGAGATAAATCCTGTAACTCTCAGTCTCTCAGGAAAATTCACCTCAGCCATCTTGTGTCCTGTTTGTATTTCAGTTCCTGACTAAACACACTCACCCTGATGAATCACTAAAATATATGAAAATGACTCATTTGCATTATATCATTGTTCCTCTGAATTTGTGTGACAAAAGTGGTAATATGCAAAGTCTCTTACATAAAGCACTCCTCTGTTTGTGAGAGAAGCAGCGTCCTGACACCTCGTCACTGAATGACTTCATAGACCAGGTCACTCGGGTGAGTGCTGCTGTCTGGACGTTTGTAGGAACATGATCGTAACAGTTTCACCAGAGAACTGAGCCAAGTCATGATAAAGAGCTAAGTTTGGTATTTTAAAGATTTAATGTTTGAATCGATAGAATTTGTGAGGATGCCTTATTTATTCGTTTTCCTCACACACACCCATTCCACACCTGTTCTTATCAGCTTCTTCAAAATGTCACATCTCTATTGTCATGTAGTGAGTGATCATTAGATTATTCTACAGTGAATCATCTATTCTCACTCTGTCGTCCGTCCGTCACTCTCGGGATTGTGAAACTCAGAGTAAACCCATGTTCACTAATCACAATAGGCTTAACAAGGTCGACGAGATTGAGGAAACGCTTCAGAGTAAAAGTTAAAAAAGGGGAAATGAAACCTCAGAGAACATCAACAGAATTACAATATTTACACTATTGATGAGAAAAGAAATGTCTGACAGATGAAGGGAGCGACATCTAAATTATTTAAGGAACATTACAAGGTGGATTTATTTATAAAGCACATTTCACATTTGGTAGATTCAAGGTGTTGAACTGAGACAAAATGAAAAGAAATCCATTTATAATCAGAAAGTTCAAAACAATTTCCAACGACGTTAAAAGTTAAAAAGAATAGAATAAAACAAAGCACTTTGACTATTGGAGAAACGTGTGCATTTTTGCTTGGACACATTTGAAACGAGCAGGAAACTTGTTTGTTACGGTAATGATCAGAGTCTATACTCGGCTGTGGTTTGTGCAAACCAGCACATCGGCAAGGCAAACACCTTCTTTTGTCACGCTGAGTTTCCTGTAGAGAAACGCACTGTACCAGTAATGCTCCAGTGGTTCCTCTTGGTTCAGTGACAGAATCACTAATGTGTTTGTTTTTCAAGCGACAGAAACTGCCACAGTTGTGTCATGAATTTTTTTCAAAGCTCGGGTCAGAGTCCAAATTAATCCCGAGGTTCCTGACGATTCTGTTTTTTGGTATATTCTGTATTTCTTATCGTCCTCGGCACGTGAATTTTGATTCACTTGCAGATTTATATTATTTTGGATAATAATTTGGCCGTTCTGTGTGGAGTTAGGGTGACGTGAGTGTGATGCGCTGGTGAACCACACCTCTCTACCCTCAAAGGAGAAGTGATAAAGATGATGGATGGATGAAGGGAGGGATGGAACGTGATGTTATCCATTACAAACATGATTTTATGCAACTTTAATGGGAGCATTTATCAATGGGGAGCAGTGGCCCTGTTCACTGCTTCTTCTCCAACTTGGCCATTGTTGTGTTTCTCATATTTATACACAAAGTTTTAAATTATGCTGAGGAGGAAAAATAACCTGTAGCTTTGAGATTTTGCTGTAAATACTGATTGATTATTTTTTTCACATTTCAAATTAGCAATTCAAAGGCTTACAGGTGAGCTCTCTCTCTCCTCCCTCCCTCCCTCCCTCAGGAGGCGAGCAGTGAGACTCCATGGTGATGTGTGTTATTACTCAGCCGCTTCGGAGACGCCCACCTGCTCCCTCCCACCCCCCCACCCCCCCCAGTACTTATAACCAGTCAGGACTCTTGAAATAACATCAGAAAGCAGGGAAAGAAGTCACTCAGAGGCTTGTTGGAGTGATAGAGGCACAGGAAGTGTCACACAGACACACACAGAGCACATTGTGGGTCATTCTCAGGAGGACAGAAGAACAACACACTTCAGGAGGACAGAAGAACAACACACAGAAGAACAACACGCTCCTGTTCTCTCACCGTCTGTCTGCTGCCTCCATCACCACAGTGAAGGTTCAGACTCTGGAACCTGACATTTCTCCTGTGGAAGGTGAGCTCAACAACATCTCACCGTGTTTTTAACTCTTGCTTCTTCTTCTTCTTCCTGTGAGATTTCTGGTTATTTTCTAAGAGCCGTACCAACGCAGGCAGGATCCTTCCTACAATGATCCTTTGTCTCCTGAGACCTGCCTGCAATTATTCCTCTCAATGGCGTCCTTTGAGATTTGCCTTTGCCTGTGTTTTGAGATGGAAGCTGGACATTCGGAGAGATCAGCGTCGATCTAACACCCACGAATACAAACCACGTATTTCGCTGGCACATTTCACACATGCTCAGCGCTGAGTTGGTCGCCTTGCAGCAAGAGCTGTTCCTTTTTCTTCACGTGCTGCAGGACAGGATTAAAAAGAGAAGTTCTCTGTGCTTTCAGTCATCGCCGGGTGCTTTTTGAGATTTGCATGTGGGTCGGGCTCGTTAATACATCACCAGACTCTCTCCTCAGAGTCAGAGTGCAATCATTGAACATGAGGAGGTGGGAGAAGCTCGGAGGAGGGAGGGGATAGAGGGAGTTTGAGGGAGTCAAGGCGACCGCTCGCTCGCTCGCTCGCTCGCTCGTTTGTTTCTCAAGGCATCCGGGCTCCTAAATATATGATTAACTTGACGACAAGCAGCTTCACTGTGTCAGCGCAGGCCGGCCCAAATCAAACTGATGAGTCACTTCCTGTTGTCTTGGTCAATGAGACATGTTTGAGGAGGATGTTGGTGAATTTGAAAAACCACATATGCTGTGATGTATAGATCAGCCTGTTGCTGCGGACAATGGAAACCTGCTCTGTCTTTGTGGTTTGGGATGACAATTTGTCTGTTTTGTCACAGCAGACAAAGAGCACTGTTCCCCGACACACACACACACACACACACACACACACATTTGGAAGTGACAACCTTGAAGTGACTGTGGAACAGTGAGGCTGTAAAAGGAGGAGGTGGGAGGAGAGGATTCAGAGACAGGACGCTGTTATTTTTTGCGTCTGTGTTTGATGAGTCAAGACGATGAAGAGAGACAAATGTCATGGATCTGTGTGAACACACTTCAGCTCCTGGGTCGTGTTGTAATGTTGTTTTTACTTTCTAACTGTGTTACACTTTCACTGAACCTGTGCACAACAGAACGACTGCTCTACCAGAGCAAGGTTTGAGATGGAGAAGTTGGCTGACCACAGAGTTTTCTATGCAAATACACAAACTGTATCTTTGTCACTTTAATATACTGCTTTTTGCTGTTTCCATAATCCTTCCATCACTTTAGGATCCTGAAACTTTGGATTTAGCAACATTTCCACGTCCGTCTTGTTTTGTTCCTCTGCTCGTTTGCTGCTTTATCGCAGTTGTTTGCTTCTCCACTCCTGTCAATGACAAACTAAACAAAGCCATTAGCCTCGGCCCCTGTAAGGTCATACGTGTGGAGTTAACGTGGATATTAAAGCTGCTGTGTCCGCTGAGTGTTTGAGGGAGATAAGTTATTAAGCTTTCAAAGGGCAAAAGGTGAGGAGCTGGGAAAGAGGCAGGTGTTCATCCCCCCGTCACAGTGAACGAGCGAGGGACAATCCCACTGTTAAACTGTCACCTGACTGACGGAGTGAGAAGCAAGATGATTCACGTCGTACGCAAACGACTGAAGCACGTGATCAAAGTGTCGTTAAACTGCTACAAACAGGGAATTTGACTCATCGTGTCCTTTCTATGTTTTGTCTCCTGCTGCAGGTCCAAGAATAAGAAGCGAAAATGGGATGTTTCGAATTCCTCAAAGTCACAATGTTCGTGTTCAACGGCATCATCTTTGTAAGTTTCTGATGTTTGACGAGAAATAGTTCAAACATTTCAATATATTACAAGCAAGTGCAAAGAAAGAAACTGTGACACAGAGAAGAACTGGAGCTCAGACTTCTGCCAAGTTCGACAATATCCTCGTGAAACCTCTTTGAATTCACCTGATCCCCATTTTTATTTGGATCTGCACCAAATTGCCCACACTCATAAATATCAGTCCCCTAAATATGCATCAATCAAATCAATGAAAATGTTTATATAATGTTTTTTCCATTTATCGACCAAACAAAACAATTTAATATCTCAACACAAAATCTCAAATCTTGAATGAAAAGGAGCAGAAAGAAGAAACGTATATAATCTGCCTCCTCTTTCACAAGAAACTAATAAAGAAAGTAAATAACTGAATGTTTGTTAACGTCTTATCTCACAATGTTAAAGAGAGTGGAACAAAACTCCTGTATCTCCCCAAGGATCCGATTAGTGATAATCTGTCCAGTAATTAATCCATAATCCTGCTAACATACAAACAGGTGAAGTATCAAAATGCAGTAAACATGAAAACGTGTCACCTGCATGTCCACATGAGTTTTTACAAGTCCTGCTCCCGTGACACGTAAACTGACCTTCACATGTAAAACCTCTCGACCTCCGTTAATCTCGGTGATTCTCCTCCTCTCCACCACCAGCTGGCGGGCGGCGCCATCCTGGGCGTCGGGATCTGGGTGAAGGTGGACAGCGGCTCCGTCCTCGGCTTCCTGGGGAAGATTGAAAACGCGCCGCCGGAGCTCAGGCAGGTGCTGGACGTGGGCTACCTGCTGATCGCCATCGGGGCGCTGCTGCTCATCATTGGCTTCCTGGGCTGCTGTGGCGCCATGAAAGAGAGCAAGTGCATGCTGCTGCTGGTAGGTCGCTGCAGAAACCGATTTAGGAAAAGGTCTGAGCACAAACGAGGACATGAGAGGAGTCAAAGAGAACAAGTTTCAAAACGACTAACGACTGCATGCACGTGTTTTATGAGTTTGATCCTTTTGGTTTTTTGTCTTTTTAAGTGTTTTTAGGGAAGGTCACTTTTATTCTGCATTATTATTATTCTGGGTCTCACGATATGTCCGTACAGTACAGTAAAAAGTTTCTCCGTGGGAACTATAAAGTATATTTGATTTGATTCGATTGATTTGATGTTGGGTTTTATCTCGTTCCAATAAACTTTCTGGTCTTTTCCACAGTTTTTTATCATCGTGCTGCTGGTCTTCATCGCGGAGGTTGCAGGAGCAGTGGTGATCTTGGTGTTCAGACCCTTGGTAGGTTACGTTCTGGATGTTAGTGGAGTATCGTGATAGCTGGACCTGAACATGTCTGTATTGATGTGGCTTTGTGTTTCAGACAGAGGAGCTGCTTCAGAAGCTCCGCACAGCAGCCATTCAGAACATCAAGAAAGACTATGGGAAGAACCAAGACGTCACAGGACTGTGGAACACGACGATGACCGGGGTACGTATCAGCTCTTCTGCTGAACAACTCTCCTCTCACTTTGTGTAACTGTGACTCTCTCTGTGTCTCCACGTTAGTTGCATTGTTGTGGATTTCACAACTCCTCCGACTTTGTGGGTTCTCCGTATTATGTGGAACACAACAACCAATTCCCATCCGAGTGTTGTCCTGACCTAATGTCCTCCTGTAACCAGACGATGGCCGACAGTGGCACGGTACGAACCAGAAACAACAGAAACGTCCACACACACACAAAACCCAAGGTGACAGACTAACTCGCTCTTCTACCTCTGTGCTTCATTGTCCTCAGACAAACCCCGGCTGCTTCCAAAAGATCAAGGATCTGATTGACAGCAACACACTGGTTATTGTGGGAGTGGCCCTGGGGATTGCAGCTCTGGAGGTTCGAGCTCCTCTCTCACCCTCGTGCAGCAGAAACACGATGACACGACTGTAAATGAAGCCGTATCTCTCTGTTTGTGCACGTTTACTCCAACGTTTGTGTGTTTTCTCCTCAGATATGTGCCATGGTCGTCTCCATGATCCTTTACTGCAGAATTAAATCCATGAGCGCCTAACCGCTGATGGAAAACACCTGAGAGGGATGTTTTTATTTGAATCTCCGGAGCCTTTTCCACTTCCTGCACCGCCTCCAGAGGAGTGAAGAGCTCCGCCCCTATCCTGCAAAAACTTCTCAGTTCAGTCAGATCACGTGCAATCAGATTAGTGAATGACAACATCCATCAATCCAGTCCATCATCCGTCCATCATCCGTCCATCATCTGTCCATCATCCGTCCATCATCCGTCCATCATCCGTCCATCATCTGTCCATCATCCATCCATCCGTCCCAATATAAATCTAACAGATGCTGTATATAACAAATCTATTTCTACACTACTATATAAAGCACAGTGCTGCTGCAGCCTGTAACACACGGCCAGTTAATTAAATTATAACTATATTCACTGTGTCCAACACGGGAACCACTGCTGTTGAATGGTGTCGCTGCAGTGCAGCTTGTAAAAATAGCGACAGAAGTGACACGTTATTTGTGTGTATGTTGTGTCGATTTTGGAATGGTGGAAGGTGCAAATAAACACTGTGTTACTTCCTTTTTCTTTTAAATTGTACTTTAAGCAAATAAGCACTTTCTTCTAAAAGCTCTGATGTGAAACGATTTCCCACCAAGAGGGTTTGATGATTAGACGTCGATGAGGAAACATAAACTGTTTATCTGAAGAAGGATCAAGCTGATTGTTACCGTTCATTTAATTTGATAAAAAAGTATTTGTTGTAACTTGGAGAATATTGGAGAGTATGTACATATATGTATTTTTATTATTATTATTATTATTATTATTATTAACTCCAATTGGAAGTTTTAGTTAAAATTCAAGACCTCAAATTTAAATAAGGAGAAGAGCTGATGCATGTAACAGATTATAATTAATACTGTGAATAAACATTGAGTCATTTGTTATTCAGTACATACCCATAATGCATCAGCAGAGGAAATATGGCTGGTTCCAGTCTTCTGATGGACAGTGGCACAGAAACTGTTATTATTATTATTATTATTATTATTATTATTATTAATATTGGAAGTCTTTATAACAACAAAAAAAGTATTTTATATCACAACGACTTGGCAATTCATTTAATATAATCAAATTCAAAACAACTTTATTTGTCCCCGGAGAGCAAACAAGTTCAAAGTACAAATACAACAACAGCGCCGCCAAGTGTGAAAACACGTGAAGTGAGAGACGTGTTGATTCACATATACTGAGTTTAGAGAGTATAATATATATATATATATATATATATATATATATAAAATAAAATTTTCTCATCGGTAATAGCTGTTGATATAGACAAAAGTTATATTATATTATATTAATAGTAATATTCATCTATAACATTCATGTATCGCGGATAGATAAGAGCTGTGTGATGTCATGTTCCGGTTTATTATTATTAGTAGTAGTAGAAGTATTAGTTTGAATAAATTAACATTGTTTTTATTAATTGTATTAATGATTAATAAAATAATGAATTATTATTATTGCTTCTACTTCTGCACATCACAACTTCGCCCCTGATCCCATTCTTCAGAGTAGTGTAATGTGTGTAATGTGTGTATATTGTGTAATGTGTGCTATGTGTGTACTGTGTGTGATGTGTGTGCGTGTGCGTGGCAGTGGTGTCCCAGAGGAGGAGTCAGACTCCATTGAGCTCACACTCGCTCGTGGACGCGCAGCAGCAGCAGCTTCAGCCTCGGACGCGTCTCAGCACTTCGACGGAACTTCGAGCCGCGCACGGAACTTTGTGTGACTGGATGTCAGCTCCTGAGTCTCGGGTCCGGTTGTGAAGTTCCTGTTTGTGAAGCGGTGCTGCTGGATGAGTCCTGGTTCGTCTCCGCGCCCCGCTGAGCTGTGAACAGGTGTCAGCGGCAGTGATCATGTCCAGGGAGAAAGGCGCAAATGCTGCAGGACAGTGAGTAAACACACAACTTCCCCAAAGGAGCAGGAAACGGTGGGAACTGGTTTTCTACTGGTTGCCACTGGCAGGGGACTTAAAGTGGCTGCTGGTGGTTGCTGCTGCTCCAGTGTGTCAGTTGTGTTGCATGTTTCCAGTGATGTGGAGACTTTCTTCCTCACAACAACACACAGGAGGAACACAACTCCACTGAGGACACTTCATTTGATTTGCTCTAATTTCATTAAATCCGCTGTGACACTCATTTAAAGCTCAGAGACACAACAATGCTGCAGTGTAGTTCCAGTTTGAAGTTTTTATTTGTCATGTGCAAGTTAACAAAGGGTCAACAGTACAATGGAAGGTACTTCAATTAAAATAAAAGGTAGAAAGATCTAGAAAAAATACAAAACTAAAACTAAATACTTTCCAAGGTGCAGTGAGACATTCGTTGCAAATTAAGTAACAACTTTAGCTGTAGGGAGTGTGTGTGAATAGTTGTTGTACATGTGTGTGTATCAGTTTAACGCCTCTATTCTTTGTGTCTCTGCTCCAGATCCTCACCCATGACCCTGAAAGAGTCCCTGGACGAGTGCATGGAGGCGCTGGACCTCTTCCTCAACAACCACTTCAACGAGAGCCTGGAGATGCTGCGGCCAAGGTAACAGTTAGTCTCCCCAGAGTCTGACCCCCTCCCCCCCCTGCTGCTGCTGCACACTGGTGTCACTGAATTCAGCCCAGTCATTGTGGTGTCTGTGAAGCATGATGTCATCAGTATTTGGCCTCCGTGCAGTTGTGTGTTTCCTGTCAGCTGAGGGTGGAAGTGTGCACTCGCATAGAGTCAAGCTTCAGCTCTCCAGGATATTAAGTGTTTGCTGAAGCTGACGCCCAAGGACTGACAGCTCTGCAGAATAAACAATGTGCACAAGACCGACCAGCAAGGTGTTCTCTCTTATCTTCTCCCAGCAGGAAAATGTGTTGGTAGCACAGTATCTGTGTGTGTGTGTTTGCTCCCAGCATGATGTGCACGGTGTTGATCCTGCGACTCTGTGTTTCCTGTGTAGAGTGAACGACAGCATGTACCACGCTCTGATCTACGCCACGGTGCTGGAAATGCAGGCCATGATGACGTTCGAGCACGATGACATCACCAACGCCGGCCACACCATGAAGAGTGCCCAGGAGGTCTGTCAGAGGTCAGGAGGTCAACGCATTTAGACGCTGGAGCAGAGGCTCAGATTATTACTCACTTGATAGATCAGAATTCAAAACATGCATCTTTTATACAACTCCTGAATTTACATGCTCATCTCTAATCACACGACCCATTTGCCTGAGTCGCCACAAGAGAAGCAGCTGATGATAGAGACACTGGACACTGGCTGCTGTGTCTCGTCCTGTGTCACAAAGACGATGGTTAGTTGATGCTGAAATGTCGTTTGACGTTTCAGGTTTCGACGGAAATCCTCAGGTTTGACGAACAAGTCGGACGGAGAATCGCTCACGGAAGGTAAAAGGCTCGGACGTCTCACTCCTGCAGAAAATCCATTCAATAAAAAGATAAACCCGAGAATAATATGTAGGCTCCAAACGACTGAGGGGATATTTCTACAGTATCTCCAAAGGTCAATGTTAACTGAATGGTGTCTGCTTCGCTAACACTCTGCACAGATATAAACTTTACACAGGAGCTTAAGGAAACATCAGAGGATTAACTCTTCATGTGTGTGGAAAATGTCACGATAATCCACCAAGTGGTTCACGGACTGATACGACCGTCCCTAGATGGCGCTAGTGTGGCTAAAAATAAGCAGGACGATGGTTGGAAAAGCTAAAAAAGGAAAATGAAGAAGGTTGGTTGGTTGGTTGGTTGGACTTCTTCTCGTCCTTTTTTCCGTTGAGGTTCACAGATGAACCATTTCCACACTTGATGCCTGTTTGAGCAGATGGTAGATTTATTTTTTAGATGATTGATGGAATGACTTTTGCTTCAGATGTGGTTGGAAGATAAAGCTTCATTAATTTCTTCTGACTCAAATGTGACGCTATCAGGTAGAAGACGAAGAAGAAAAAGATCATGTCTGGTTATTGCAACAACTGTATTTTAGGATTGATTGCTTGTTGACTATGATTGTTAATTATCTGTTTGTGTGTGTCTGTGCGTGTGTGTGTGTGTGTGTGCAGTGCAGCTTCACGCAGAAGTGTGTTACGCAGAGTGTCAACTCCAAAGAGCTGCTCTCACCTTCCTGCAGGTACAACACCAGCTCACCACGCTCCAGATGTTCACTTCAAACGACTACATGTGTTTTTTTTATCAGATCATCACTATTTAATTTTTGTTTCACTCTATGTCTCGGCAGGATGAGGACATGGTGAGTTTCATCAAAGGAGGGATCAAAGTACGAAACAGCTACTTGATTTACAAGTAAGTAAAGAGAAAACTGAGCATGTGCTGCCTCCTCCATGTTAGTGCATGGACCAAACTAAAGGTTCCCGTCAAAGACTTATTTCTCAAAGATGGTTTCTGTTATTTTAACACACTGATGTTTGTTCAAGTGTTCATTTTGGTTTTAATCAGTTCATGATGCTGTGTTGTCTGTCACCATCCAGAGAACTAAACGCCTCCATTCAATCCAACAACTGCCTCAAAGGACCCAGCCACCTGCACTTAGCGGGGGGGATATCGTTTGGAGTCGGGGCTTTTAACCTGGTAACGAAACTCTTTAAACCTCTAAACACGACCAGTCGACCACACATCACGTACGATCCCGTGTTCGTGCACCGCTGTTCATCCGGTTTCCTTCATTCACAGACACTCTCTCTGTTTCCTCCGCGGTTACTCAGGCTCCTGAAGTTCGCAGGCTTTTCAGGAGACAAGGTATGATGGAGAGTCACTTTCCTCATCGTGTACTTGATCATTAAAGGAACATGTCATGTCCATGATATACACGTGTGCATGTTCTCTACATGTGTGGTGCTGTTTGTAGGAATATGGTCTGTCCCTGCTGCATGATGGAGCCACAGGGATGAACCTGCGCTCCATGCTGTGTGCTCTGCTCCTGCTCTGCTACTACACCTTTCTCACGTTCATACTAGGTAGTTCTGTACCGCCTCCATACCTTCTGTGCATGTGACGTTCAGAAACTGTCACTGATTATTCCACACATTCAACACACGTATTATATCATATGTTCTGATCCTCTCAGGGACGGGTGAAGGAGAAGTGGTTGAAGCTGAGCGGCTGCTGAAACCTTTTCTGCATCTCTACCCGCAGGTGAGTTGTGGTAATCCTTTAAATGCATCTCTCACTGGTATCTCGTCTCCGTGAAGTCACATTGTTCTGAATATCAGATCATTCTGGAGAAACTCTCTCATCAAACCGACCCTGTGGTAGTCGAATGTGATCATAACTGATAGAAACAAAACTACAGGAACAAGATGCAAGTTGTTATGAAACAAGAACCACATTTTGTGGGTTTGTGTTGTTTGTAGTTCCTCATTCAAGCCTCTGTTCTCTTTTCTCTGACACTTAAACCCTCTTCTCGCTCTTTTTCTCTTTCTTCTCACTTCATCGTCAGCCCCGTCACACAACTCCCTCCTCACACGCACCCTGTATCTCGGTTCTTTCTCTCGTTCAGCTCCGCACCCTGATTGCCTTCTTTGTGAGACTCACTCCACCTTCCACTCACACGGTCCCTCCTGCACCATCAATCCTCCGTCTTTCACCGTCCTTCAATTTCCTTCAATTTAGCCGCACACCTCGGCGCTATCTCTCCGGGCACTCCGCTTGACTCAGGCTCTCGTGAATTCGCAATCCCTGTTTCCACTCCACCTTCTGCCCACATACCAGCTCCTCCCTGAGAGCAAACTGTGACTTGGTTAAACACAACTTGCGTGTAATTGTCGTGCAGCAGGTCTCTTGCATTAGATAAGAATTTAACACAGTTAGTCCACATTTAAGACTGAAATTGAATTGTATGCATTGTGCTCTTTCCTCTCCTCGGTCCAGGGAGCAATATTCCTCTTCTTTGCAGGAAGGACTGAAGAAATCAAAGGGAACATTGATGAGGTGTGTTTCAGTGAATGTGTCAATAACATGGATTTAAATGGGGACTAGTGTTACCTCATAGCAAGTAACAGCACCTTGTTTGGAGTAAGGGAAGCATGAGGTCCAAAGTACCAGCACCAATGTTAATATTACATTTTGACATTACATATTAAAACATGTCTCTAATCCAGTGTCGCTCTGACACATTATTCTTCTACATGGGTTTGTTTCACGCTGCTGCCAGGCGGTGGTGCTCTTCGAGGATGGCTGCAAGGCCCAGCAGACGTGGAAGCAGTTCCACCACATGTGCTACTGGGAGCTGATGTGGTGCTTCACCTACAAACGAGCGTGGAAGATTGCGTACTTCTACGCCGACCTGCTGAGCAAGGAGAGCCGCTGGTCCAAGGTGCAGAGCTCAGGTTCTTCTGTGACTCCTGTCGAACGTCTGGAGAAGCACAATGAGTGACTTCTGTCCCTGTGCTTTCCTCTGTCAGGCCATGTATGTGTACATGAAGGCTGCGTACCTCAGCATGCTGCCGAAGGACGAGTCCAGGCCGTTCGGAGAAGACGAAGTAGAACTCTTCAGGTAAATGCTGTTGTCCTTTTAGCTCAAATATACTTTTTACCAACGTGTACAAGCAGCTGAGACGCTAGTGACACTGTTCAAGATCTTTATCTGTACCTGGAACATTCCACTCTGATTAATAAATACTGTCTGTCCACATTTGTCTTTATTTCCTTCCTCTGTCTTCAGACAAGTTCCCACCTTCAAGCAGAAGATCGCAGGGAAGTCTCCCCCGACTGAGAAGTTTGCGATTCGTAAAGCCAGACGCTACAAGGCGTCGCGCCCAGTCAGGCTACCGGTGCCAGTGCTGGTAAAGACACACACACACACACACACACACACAGACACACACAATGGGATCTGTGTTTGACACACAAAGCCATGCGACATCACTTTCTGCTTCGTTACAGGAGATGATGTACATGTGGAATGGTTTCAGTATGATCAGCAAACGGCCGGAGCTGACAGAGGGCCTGATGCAGACTTTGATAGAGGCAGAGCGCAGCCTGCTGGAGTCTCCTGGTAATGCAACATATCCTGACCCACAACCTAGGAAGCCCCTGCCCCCCCTGCTTCCTTTAACCAACGCTTTCTCTCCTCTGCAGAAAATGAGTATTCAGTGGACGACCGCTGTCTGATCCACCTGCTGAAAGGTCTGTGTTGGAAGAACCAGGGTCAACTGACGGCTGCTGAGGAGAGCTTTAAGAAAGTGTGTTCCAGGTGAGCTCCATCGAAGAAAACAATATCCCAAACGTAAACCACACAACAACTTGTGGGTCAAACTAAACAACAGTCATGTGATCTACCTACTTCCTGTGTGTGTGCCCAGTGAAAAGAAGATCAGGTTCGACCACTACCTGGTGCCCAACACTGTGGTGGAGCTCAGTCTGCTCTACATCGACCAGGGCAGGAGGGACGAGGCCATCAAGCTGCTGCACAAGGCCAAGTAAGACACTGCCAGAAGCGTCCAGCAGCAGGACGAAGCAGAACATGTCATTGAAATATATATCATAGATATTTCTATTTAGTGATGAGTACGTTTACATGGACAGTGATATTTAGACTATTGACTTTATTCAGAATAAGAAATAAAACATATTCCTGTTACAGAGCAGAGTCTGACTCTGACCATTAAGTTTGAATTAGTTTAATGTACGATGCTACTGTTTTTACGATGTTTACATACGCTGACACATCTATTGTCCAAACATCATTTGGTTGAACAGGAATGACATATGAAGTTTTGCATATAGAGCGGAGGAGTGACAGCCAATCACAGGAGACACAGTCAGGATGTATTCTCATTTAGAGCAGTCCACTTGTGATCAGATCTCAGGACTGATCTTAAAACCACGTCCGAACGGAGCCTTTGTCGAAGCTGACAACAGCAACGTTCATGATGAGTGGCGGTGCTCAGTTAGTCATACGTGCACGGAACACTAGAGGTCGCTGTCTGCCTGTTAATGAACAGTAAAGAATCCTCTGGGACCCTTTTCTCATCATGTCTGCTTTGCCCTGCAGACAAAACTACAAAGACTACTCCATGGAGTCTCGCACTCAGTTCAGGATCCACGCCTCTCTGGCCAAGCTCAAGGCGGATCCAGGTGAAGACGACGACACTCACCTCTAGGACGACATTTCTCCACGACTGCAAAGGCTCCTCCCACACAAGCTCTTCCATATCCCTCACTGTTGTCAGCTTTGTTTTTCAAAAAGTGAATACTGAAGTATTTAACGTGTGCCGGTTCACCTACTTTTATAAACTGAATATTTGGGAGGAGCTGTCCGGTCCTCTCTGGCGTCAGAGATCAACCTTTTAAAAACCAGGGACCTCGAACTTCCCTGATAAGTTAACACTTGTATTTTATGGTCAATGTTTTTGTTTACACTAGAAATATACAAACTCTAAAATCGTAATCAATTGATTTGATAGTCACTTTAAATATCAAATGTAATTTAATTTCAAGACCTAATAAATTATATAATAAGTACGTTGTTTAGCACGAGCTGCTTATAATTCTGTCACATCAACATTTAACTGTTAAGATGTTCATGGTCTTTCTCACACAGCTTTAAACTAATTTAGATATTAGTTAAAAGATTTATTTCAGCAGCGGAAACATCTGGATCAGTGTCTGCTCGTCCCAACAACTTTCAGATGTATTAAGTCTGTTTTTCTTAAATCATCACATAACAGTCCATGAGTATGTTAAGATATGTGGAAGACTGAGGTAATTTAATAAAATGTATTAAATATTTTAATGTATTAATTGCGGAGGTGTGGCGAACAGATGTTTTGTGAGGTCACAGTGACCTTGACCTTTGACCTCTAAATTCACTCTTAGTGTTACTGCAGGGGGGGGGGGAGTGAATCTGCAGCATTGTGCATCTTCTATATATTGTAATGTGTGTTCCTTAAAAACATTCTTGACAGAATTCAATCTTCACAGAGATGAATTTATTTCAGTGACAGTTAAATACATCGGTCAGGAAACGTTTCCACACAAAGAACAGGGCAAACAAATCCAAATACACATTTATACTGAAGAAGAGAAGATGGAGGAGGTTCTGTTTGATTCAGGTCAGATGTCTGATATCATCAATAAGGATCAAACTGTTCTTCAGATACTTTAACGACTGTCCCACTCGGCCGTGTTGTACTTTTCCTCATTAAACACGCTCAGTTAATTCTGTGTCTGAGACTAAGACGAGGCAGCGGGTGATGTGACCGGAGCTGCCGCCGTCTGCTCTTCTTTCTCTCTGCGTTTCATCAGTTTCCTTTTCTTCTTCTCTTCCGCTTCTATCTCCGCAACCATTTCCACGAACTTGGGGCTGCGGGGGTCCAACGCGTAGCCGAATCGCTCCCTGGCCTGATTCAGCAACTTTCCACGCCGGTCCTTCTCCTCCTTCAGCCTCTGTTTGGTTTCACGCTTTTCCCGACGCCAGTCTGAGATCATCTTGGGCATTTTGGCCATGTTTGCTGCGATGACTCTTTCTCTGCGATGGAAACAGAACAGATTAGTTTGAGTGAAACGTTTCAGCAGCAACTGGATGGATCATCATGTTGTAGTTCAGACATTGATTTTCCCCACTCAGGGTGAATTGTAATAACTTTATACTTTTTCATCTTGTGCCAAAATCTGTCTAAAGCTTTTAATATAATAACATAATTTAGATTTTAGTTTATTTGGACAAAGTTCTTCAGCTACTTTAACAGACATTTATCGTGAGAGAGTAAAAGGGAAATGTAAGAAATAAACGAATTACCAGAATCTTTAATAAAATAAGATAGAAATGGAAATGTAATGTACAAATTCATAGACTGCTTGTGTAATCGTGACACACACACACACACACACACACACACACACACACACACACACACACACACACACAGCTTTTATCAATGTAAAACACTAGTCACTAGTTTGTGTTGTGACTGTTTTAACATTTTGATCAGATCCTTATTGTCGTGTTTAACTTCACAGTAGATGAGTTGTTTTCTTAGACTCTTGATTCAAACAGTGTTGACATGCAGAACGAACTAAAGGGAAACGATCTCAGTTTCAATCTGATCTGTTACACAGTATTTTCTGTTTACATTCTATATATTAGAATTTAAGTTAAGTTGTTGAAGTTTGATTCTATAAAAGCACTTTCAGTTTCCTTGCACAAGGACACTTCGGCAGATGAGCGTGTTTTCACCTCTTTGCTGCTGTAAAACAAACAGAGGATATCATCTGAGAGAGGAGCAGACTGACCTGAGGTCAGACATTAGAGGGAGCAGGTAAACTAGCCTGTCCGACAATCGACGCATGGCCCTGACTTACTTGGCCAGTCGCTTCTCGGTCTCTTCCTTCTCCTGCAGCTCCAGGTTCCGGAGCATCTCCTCTAACGGAGGCTGCCACTGCTTCTCCTCCGCGATGATCCCGTCCAGCTGCTCGGGGCTCGGCCACAGCGACGCGGGGTCGACCCTCGACGCGGAGCCGTAGCGGCCGAACAGCTTGGCGTCGTACCGGGCCGTCTTCTGCCACTCCGGGGTCTGCTCGCTGAGCTTGTCCGGGATGTGCGGGTCTCGGAGGTTCAGCCGCAGCGGTTTGGGGTTGTAGCCCGCGGTCTGCAGCACAGTCCCGCACTGACAGCCCGCGGGCTGCGGTGAAACCCCCCGGAAAGTCCGACATAACACCGCTGTCCTCCTGCACAACACGGAGGCCGCCATCTTTGTTCTCCCAGCAGGAAGGACCCAGGGAGGAAGTGATAGGTGTCCTCCGCCGCGCCTGTTCAGATCCGCGGGTCCTGCACGTGCTCTGGAAGTTAAAAGTTTGGTTCTTTAATCACCATGGAAACAACTTTATTACCACTGCACGTGTCAGTGTTAAAAGGTAAGTTCCAAAGACATGACACAAAACACCATGAGTTTAAAAACCAAAGGAAAAACTGCTCAATTTAGATTTTCTTTTTTAATCAGAAACACCAAACATCGTCCATTTTCTACTTTTCTCTCATTTTCATAATTAAAAGACACAAGTTTGGACGTTAGCTCCAAAGAGACAGATCATTTTAACACGTTCACTGGTTTCTGTGGAGTTGTTTCACTGGTTTTGTGACATTTCATCGACTAATGATTGATTGAGACATGAATCCTCAGCATGATGGAGTTTAAACTAGAAAACATTAAATTGGTTTATAATCAGGATTAAAGGTGCACAGAGGTTGGACATGAAGGACAAACATGACATAAGTATAAATTAATACAAACAATCAGTTTCCAATGAGAGGCTATTTCTACAAACATTTATTTCTGTATTTATTCATTTCTACACATATTCATTTCTTTCTTTCTATATAAATACATTTCAGATTAGCTTATTTATTCATTATTATTTCTACAGTTCCACAGTCATACGTTCCTTTAATTATACACTTCCTCATTTGTTATTGATTTATTTGTGGTATTTCCGTGTCCATATGTTGATTAGGTCTTGAGTTAGTTTATAGTCATCAAATCCACTTTAAGTTGAGAGGAACACAGGACAGTAAAATCTGTATTACTTTATGTATTTTAAACATTTATTCATGTTTTTAATTATTCAATTCTGCCGTCTGCAATACTTATGTCATTTTATATTTGTCTTGTCATTGTCCTCTGTGTATTTTAATAAGGCTAAATGAACGTGCTCTTTCTCTTTGTGGTCTATCAGTGTCAGACATTTTCATTTTATGTTACTTCATAAGAAATTAACTTCTCCTGGTAAATGAATCACTTTCAGAGCTTCAGTGATTTTCAGATTCAATGTGTTTCACTGAACTTGGACGTGGTTGAGAGCAGGTGGGTCGTCGCCAGCGGAGCCGAGGCTCTTTTAACACCTTCTTTGAACACTCAGGGTCCACTGGTGCAGGGAAATAAACCTTTTGAGAGAAAGGATCTTTGTTTTAACCTCCTGAGCTCCACCTCCTCCTTCCTCCTTCAGCAGCCTCCACCCTCCCTCAACTTTTATATTTAATTTCTTTTCAAGCCGCGGACACAGAACAAATGGGGTTGCTCTGGAGTGCCGCACTTCCAGGGACAGATGTCATCGCTTTTTTTTTGTGTCGTGGGAGCGCGCAGAGCTCTCCATCGTCATTAAAGATTTAGGGTTCCCATGGCAGGGGTAGCACTGGGCTGGAGGAGGGGGTGGGCATGACAGAGGCTTAATTTGGCTTAGGAGCGATCTGGTGCCAAGCCCGGGGCTTTACGGATCGCATCAACGTCAGTCACAGGCAAATAGGCTTGTTAGCAGTTAGACGATAAGGGGATGGTGGCAAGGTGACAGGTCTATTTCTGAGTGAGTAGGAGGGATGGGTGCTGTGCTAATACGTGTGGAACATGCTCACCTGAATTATGACTCTGTTCATACACTGTTAATCCAAATCCATGGGTGTTGCATGTAAGGAGCTGTGGTTCAGACACGTTGGCCTCCTGTGGGGGTCAGATGTGAAACTCCACACCTGCACTCGATGATGAACTATACCTTCAAATGCAGTAGTTTGCGGTCGTGTGGAATTTGAACCAAAGGGCGCCTCGGCAGGGAGGCGGGGACTCGTGATGACAGCTTGAGGTTTAATACAAACATCGGTGGCTGCTCCTTTGTGCTGCCGGGAACTGGAGAAATGTTACCTGAGCACATTGAAATCACCAGAATGACCCTCGGTAGAGAGCAGACCTCCGACAAGGCCCAACTGTCCCCTCACACACATTTATCAGTGGTGGTTCCATCAAGGCTGTTTTCACACTCGTCAAGTTCTTTCATTCTTCATATTTAAATGAACACATGAGGCAATAAAAAGTGTTGGACGAGGAAACGTCAGCTCAGCAATAAGATGGAGAGAATATTAAACAAGAAGAAGAGAGAGGAACATTTTAATAAAGTCAAATAACTCAAACTAAAATCAAAACTATATACATTAGACGACACGTTTCCTCTGTATAATTAAACATGTGTATAAGTAAACAAACATCTGCTGAAGGAGGAAAGTTTCTCTGTGTTAAATCTCAGTTATGATCAAATATGATTCTCATGTGGAAACACAGTGAAGCGTCCAGCAGTTACAATAACACACATAAATAATACTTTCATATTTCCAGATTATTATTGTTTCAATAAGGGAGAAGAAGGTTGTGCTTTTTCTACATAACTCAACTTTTTTTTTTGTGGAAAATTCATATTAGTCACAGATGATGAGTCACAGAGTCTTAAAACATCTGGAGGGGATCTTTAAGTTTCTCGTCCCACAATCGGCATGATTTTTATTTTTAGTATTTAATTTTTGGATGTTTGACTCTGAGAGATTTCTGACTCGTGTTTGTAGGTGATGTTCGACATGAAGCTGTGCATCAGTCTCTTTGGTTTCACTGCATCGAGGACGACAGTGGAAACGGGACATTGTTGTGTCCTCTGTTGATAATCATAAACACATTTTCAGGAAGAAAAGATTTGCTTTCATCATGTCTCGTCCTTTGTTAGCTGAGTGAAACAAGACGTTTAAACTCACCTTCAGCTCTGGGTTGAGCTGTGATGGGCTTTTTCCACTATTTGGAATAAGAACCATGATGTAGTTGTTCATTTCCTCCCATAATCTATTTGAAATTCACCTTTTTAAATGAAAGCGTCTCCGCTGGCCGTCCGTGTGGGCCTTCACGTCCTAATAAACACATGCAAAATTCATGTCTAAATTGCAGCGGCTCCGGTCTCATGTCAGTGACCTTTGCTTCACTGCACCCATTTAATCCTGTTATCACACTTCATGATTTTACAAGTGCGGCCTCCTGCAGCTGGGGCTCAGATTCTTACGCAGGAGATGCCATGTGGAAATCTGCTTTAACCCCCTTTCCCTGTCTGGACCGCACCGAAACGTCACGGGACTTTTACTTCGTTGTCATGTTAACATATATCAAAAGGATTATAATTATCAAGGGGTTTCCATTGTAATAATAGAACACTCGCTCTCTCTCTCTCTCACACACACACACACACACAGTTTTGTATTTACTGTGAAGCAATTTGCCGAGCCAGTATTACTGTTTGTTGACACAGAGCAGAAATCATAATAAATTGAGTCTAAATGAACCACTCTTTTGTCGGCCGGGAACAATGACGGGGGTTTTACTCCGATTCTGGCACCGAGAACCAGATTTGTCAGCGTTTCCCCAGAACAAGGGATGAGGACGAAATCCAAATAAAAGAGAGCTGAGCCCCAAAATATCTCCATTTCCTGGTAATGACAACAGCGCTGCAGCAGGCCGAGGCTACGCTGCAGCAAGTGAGAGAGGAAAGGGTCAGAAGAAGAAGGGGGGGGGGGTCCTCGGTAAGACCAGTCCCTGCAGAGCTGCTGATAGATTACTGCTTTCTGCAGGGAACATAGAAATTAATAAAGTCACTAATGTTGTCCTTGGCTACGTGGATGTAAATGGCCCGTAGATAAGTTAAGCTTCCTCCCAGCGTCTGTGTTGCATTAGTGATTTCTCCAGTTTGTGGTTTTGAAAGAGAAAAGACCATCAACACAGTAATAAGGAGGGTGCAGAGTTCCTTTCACTGGAGCTTGAGTCATGGCTGTGATCACTCCTGCAGTTCTCCGCAGGCAGCTTTTTAAACATCCCCCCCCTCCCCACTAATGTTAAACTTGGACTCAACCCAATTCAGAACTGCCAGCGTAAGCGGTTTTACGGCTGGGGGGTGGGGGTGGTGGTGGCGGCGGTGGCGGTCGTGGGGCTGATGTGTTGTGAGGGCAGAGGAGGATAGCGGGAGTATTTTACGGTAATAGATGCAGCACATGGAGGCCCCAGCTAGTGATGCGTTTCAAAGCCTGGGTGGCTGTGTCCTCTCCCGGAGATTCATCCACCTGGGCGGAGGGGTGAGGCGGGGACGGGTGGGGGTGGGGGGGGGGGGGCAGTGGAGCCACCAGAGAGCAGCAGAAAGTGCAGTAAAAGCGGCGAGCGGGGACTCCCACTGCATTTCCCTGCCACATAATGGCTGTAACATTTCAACCAAATTGTCTTGCATCACAAATCTTTACGCCTCCTGTAAACACCTGAAGAGAAACGCGTCCTGTAAACACACACACACACGCTCTGGGTTTACATAAGGACTTGGCATTTGTTCCCGCTCGGTAATGGCAATGGATTCCCGCGATAGTAAACAACTGTGCCACTCTCTGCCCCTGATACATTCAGAGGCTTTTTTCCTACAAATGATCACACAGCCTTGGGAATTGAACAGATTGCGGCTTATGAAAACTGTGTATGTGCCCAATTAGACAGATTTGTAAACAACCGCGATAACATCCCCGAAAATGTTTGGTTGTGACGGAGCCTGTAGTTTTCTCCGTTCTCTTCGGGCGTCCTCAGGCCCGGCCCAGGGTCCTAATGAGATGATGAATGGGAGCATACGGAGGGATGGAGGCTCTTGAACCACCGGTGGCTGCTAATTTAAAGGGAGATTCATCAAACGCGGGTGTGCGCTCACATGCGCCTTCGTAAAACAGAGCCGGGGTCCAGCAGAAGATGAATGGAGGTAATTATCAGCTCTCCCCTCCTCTTCGCTGAGGCTCTCTGGGATTCCCAGGTCCCCTCGTGTGTTTGCACAAAGAGCTGAAGCTTAAATGAAATCTTTTTATTGATGGACCTGAAGTGAAAGATGATTCCACGTCATAGTAACGCAGCAGGAATGTTTCTCTCGCTGTCGCCTCGTTTTTGCTCGTTGGAACAAAATGATCCAAACGTTCTCCTCAGACTCGGAGCAGCAGTGTCGCTGCCTTCACTTCAGAGCCGTCACTGTTGGGATCGTTGTTAAATGTCGTTGGTTACTGGGAACCCTCTGGTTCCTCGCTGCCAAATCACAGCAGCGGTGACCACTAATCGGGCGGCGAGCTGCAATATGACAAAAACATGTACAGCCCTGGAGTTTCATTTAGTTTCCACAACCACTATTAGAGATTTTCCACTACAGCGTTAAGGAATTCTCCAGATTCACCAAAAACGCCGGCAGGTCTGAAAAACAACGAGATCATAGCTCAGGCTAGGTCCCGCCTCCTCCGTGTTAGCACATGGGACATGGACCAAACTTAAAAAGTGAATTTGCTTTGTTATTGTTCACATGTGCAGCTCATTTAAAGTTTGAGTGATTTAGGAAACTGCTGGAAACTAAGTCAGTGTCGTTTGTAATGTCGTGTGTCTCTTCAGAATTATTCAGTCATTAGTGAGTCGTCCTCAAACTCTTCTACGATATTCTGTCACTTTTTATTGTTTGTGTGCAAAGATTTTTATAAACCTTGTGTTCATCCCACCGGGTTTATCTGCACTGAAGAATTATAGTCAGTGTTTTTCATCAAATCAAACTGAATTTGTTTTATTCTCGATCACGTGTGTGGTTTATATTTAAGTTTGAGTTCACAACTTTTCAAAATAAAAGCTCTGTAATTCAGCTCCATATAAAGCACTGCAGCAACGAAATGAACGTTGTGGTTTTACTTTGAAGACAAAGTGAGAGTCCGATACGGAGAAATACAAATTATCTAAATGATTTGGTGGAACAGATTCAGTATTATTGGCCGCAGGCTTCAGTTGTAAATCACTGCTGTAGTTTATCCTGTGATAAGATAATATCCAGACTGTTACAGCAATGACTGAATTATAAATGATCAAACATCAAATCAGCCAATCACATCATCAGCTGCTGAAGCTCCTGGTTTGTTGCCGGGGAGATGAAGCTCGACCCGCGGTCCTTTAGACTCTTCTTCAGCTGAACACATGAACAAAAGTGCAGACGTCGTTTTCAGGTAACTCATGATATTAATAATGTCTGCGTCGTCATGGAGACGGTGGAGTGACGGACTGACGTCCCAGCTGCCGCCTGATAGAACCTGGATCACCTGCACGTCACAGCTGGATCGTCCCTGGAGCTCTGACTGCGGGGGTGCTGAGTCACAGCCTGTTCATGGTCACGTCCACGTTCACACACGAGACACTTACACACACTCTCCTCGTTTTGGCGATTTTTTTGGGGACGGGGGCTGTGCAGTACAGAGCGGGAATTTAAGGGGGGGGGGGGTACATGTGGCACCAGCCTGGCGCAGACATCGTTCCCGCCGCTCCCTTAGCTGCGCCGGCGCCATCTGTCATCTGCATGAACATCTGCAAACCCAAGGTGCCCTTGTCACCCAATGTTAGAGCCGTGTGTTTGGCTTTTCCATTAAGGAAACCTGGAGTGATTCATCAGAACCGAACCCATTAGACTGGATGGAGTAGTGGTGAATCAGCTGGGTCGCACAGGCACATTAAATAGTAGGACTCCTCCTCGGGCTACGCCGCCCGGCTGTCTAGCATGTCTGGCTAGCATGACATCCCATCTACTGACTGACTGACAATTTGGCCCGAGTCTGCCGGTTCTTTATGAGCCTCGGCTCCTCCGCATTTCTTCCTCTGTCTCTGCGATTCTACCGCAAAACAGATGGCTTCACCCCATCCTCGTTTTTAATCTGTCTCCGCTCCGTGCACTGGAGGTTATGACCAAAATTGAAATCATGTTCATGTAAGACTCCAGGAGGTTTGAGTTGCTGCTGCATGTTGTGGCCCTTCAAGGCACAACATGCAGCAGCTCCATTCAAAGTGAAGAGAAGCAGATTACAAGAGAATATTCACTGAATCTGAGGAATATCTCTGCCTCTGTTTCTGGAGAACATCCTGAATCCTGCTCTGATTCGAGTGGAGATATGTTGTGATGGATTCCTGTGCTAAGACGGGACTGTGTGTTGTTCACAGCTGCAGCTCTGGAGAGAGTTGCTGTCTATTGCATATGGTGCTGAGCTGGATTACGGCAACAAGATCACAACAATATGCTCATTGTCCACCATGCAGGGATATAATCTCAAGGATTACTCTCCGATGAAACTGGCCTCAGCCTCGGTGATGCAGAGTGATATGTGAGATTATTTTCGAGCCCACGCTGGGAGCATCCTCTTTTTTTTTTGTTTGTTAGAGATTCTTTTATTCCGATTGTCCTCGTCTTTGTTGCCTGCACACGGAGCTGGACGCAGCAGTGGGCAAAGCTTTGCTTCCCACAGCTGCCTCTCCATAAGAAATGGGCAAACACGCGCACACGCGAGCAGCAAGCTCGCTGCCATCTGCTGCAGTGAATGAGCGAGGATGCTGCTGCTGTCAAGTTAGTTGTGAATTGGAAACAGCAGCTGAGAGGACACACTGTGCCCTGACCACACAGAGTGGCACCGCCGCCGCTGCCGGGCTGCCTGGCACGACGGGCCCCGTCTGACACACTGACGAATACACACACACACGACGAACGATCGGAGGCCAGAACCACAGACACCGAGTGAATGTTGTGTGAAACTCCAAATTAATTACGATCTGAATCCACAAGGTTGTAGAGCAGAAGAAGTTCGAGCTACGATGTCACGAACACATTTTAGAATAATCCACAGTCCTGAACCTCGACATGAATTTGTGGAGCTTGTGAACTTCTCTTTACATCGTTTCTTTTCCTTTGTGTGAAAAGACGAACTGACCTGAACTCTGTGAGCAAGCTGTACGTTCTGTAAAGCTTTAGAAGCGTCCTCTACGAAATGTGCACTTAAATAACCGAGGAGAAGAGGACGAGGTATCAAGCAGGCATCGGCGCTGAGCGGACAAAAGAGAACCCAAACAAACACCCTGGGAGCCCAACATTCAGCCGCGGCCAACAAGCCCCTGGCGGAGAGAGCTGCCTTTGAAAAGAGCACCTGCATCCTATAAGAGTCTGAGACAAAACCCTCCGGCCTCAACAACTCTTCACAACACCGACACTCGCTGGTTTTCCTTGTGAAGCAAGTTTGTAGCCGTGCACAGAATCGACGTCCGGGCTACTTGATAGTCGCTTGATGTGCAATTTGTCACCTGGCTTGTTTACTTCTCTTTCCACTTGTTTAGAGCTCACCTTTGTCCTGACGGCCTCATTAGCAGCGGCCTCGTTCCAGGAAGAAACCACCAGGTTAGAGCCTCACATTTCTGAGCCGACGGCCCCGGCGCCGCGCTTTAAATGAGGCTTGGCCCCTTGTCTCGTGGGGGAAGCTGCGGACAGAGTGGCCAACAATGTGTTTTCACTTTTATGTATTTTCATAAGTCATCTACTTGGCCTCCATCGACGATATTTTGCTCAAGACGTTGCATCTTGTCCAAGAAAGCAACACGCTGGCGCTAAAATTAAATTCCCTCTCCCCCTTAATGCACAGTCGACTGCTGCACACACGAGTTTCACTCGCTTCACGTTTAATGCAGGAGCAGGTTTGTACCGCGGAACATCGCTTTACAGTCCAGGAGGTTTCCACATCTGGCAACTCTCTGCTTTTCCTGACCGACACTTAAAAAGGTGAAGGGACGAGGATCAGCAGTGCAGAGGTCGTGTGTGTGTCTGTGTGTGTCTGTGTGTGCAGGGACAGCTGGCCTGTGTGCACCATGACATCTGAACACTCCAGAAGGAGAAGCTTACCATGGCATCAGTGGACGTACAGTTCAGCTGCAGCCCGCTCGACCCTCTGGGACGATTCCCCGCAAACATTCTGCACCATTTCCACACTTTTCATTTTGTGCCTTTCGGTGAATTAAACAACAGCAGCGCTCGAGTTCGTGAAACTAAGTTCACAGCGTTAGATATTTGTCCAGGTCGTGAAAAACATTACACAACTTTAATTCTGTCTCATATTTACACCCAGTGAAGCAGTTATTTTTACTTCATTATCACTTTCCCTATTTTATCAATCAAGGAAAAGACACAAGAGTGTAAATAATTAAGTAATGTAAAAAATATTATAATATCTACAGAGTGAAGCTGAGTGATTTTAACAATCTAATGAATCTCAGGGTGTTTTTTTATTTTTATTATTCCCTCAACCATCGTCATATTGCTGATGGGCATTGACACACACACACAGACACACACACACACATATATATTATTTAAAACACAAAGAAAAACCATCTAAATATTTAAACCCATCAATTTATTATAATGCAACAAATAAACAGGACCAAATTATTAATAACTGACTCTGTTGGTTTTATTCTACTTTTATGACGAGAGATTAAATAATAACTTGAAGCTGTATTAATTTGTCTATTGTAACTTTGATGGTTGGAAATTGCTCCTTCACGATGGGGAGAAAATACAAAATACAATAGTTTTATTTATTTGGATTGAATTTTATATTTTGTTTTATTTTCTCATTCCAATATCTTTAAAATGTATAATTTTAAGAATTGCATTTATATATCATGTCTTAATTGTTACACAGTTCCTACTACGTGTGTGTGTGTGTGTGTGTGTGTGTGTGTGTGTGTGTGTGTGTGTGTGTGTGTGTGTGTGTGTGTGTGTGTGTGTGTGTGTGTGTGTGTGTGTGTGTGTGTGTGTGTGTGTGTGTGTGTGTGTGTGTGTGTGTGTGTGTGAGAATTCCTGTTCGATATGATTTCTCTGTAGTTTCCCTCCAGGTAACTGACGGGTGTGTGTCAGCTCGTGGTGGGGAGGGAGTCGTACTGGTGTGATTGGTGGAAAGAGGGATGGATGGATGGAGTGTGGAGAGAGGAGAGAGGAGGGGATCAGCTGAGAGCAGACAGAGAAGGAGGTAAAACTCAAACCAGATGGCAGAGCTGGCACCTGTCTTAAACTAAAAATCTGTTTGGAGCTGTTTTCCACATGTCTTTAAAAAAAAAAGAAGCCAATGCTGCTCATGATGCCAGAAAACGACTCTTCGGTTTTAACCCTTTGTGACCAAGTCGTCCCTTTAGCTGCTCACTCATAATAGGGTGCCCCCCCCCCACCACCACCACCACCCCCCCAACAGGAGGAGATACAAAACCCCTCTCAAATCCTTCCACTCTGTCTCACCCGCGCCTCGTAAGCAAACAGAGGGGGCATTCAGAACAGGAGAGTCTCATTTAAAGCATTAATCTGTGGGCCACATGCTGCAGAGGGTCTCTCACACACACACACACACACACACACACACACACACACACACACACACACACACACACTAAGAACAGCCAGGCCGGCCCAGGCTAGACATGGCATGTATTTGGCAAGTGAGAAAGTGTCTTCCAGGTGGCTGCATGTGTAAGTTACAATCCGTGTGAACCTCCTTCTCTCGGAGGAGCGGGCCGATGCGTTCACATGTTCGATTCCAATTACTCAGGTTGGAGGTTTTCAACCCGTATGAACGAAGAAGCTTTTTTAAAACCTGAAGGAAAAAGGAGATTCGATCTTTAGTGTTAGTGTCGAACGTCGTGTGTGTTTGTGTGTGGGTGTGTATACGTTTTAGTGTCACTGTTAGTTTTCCATTCAATTACAATGTTGTGCGATGTTGTTGTGTGTTGGGAAAGTAGTACATTCATACTTAAATATAATTTAGAAGTACTTCTACTTGAGTATTTTCATGCTACTTTACACTTATACTTCATTTATCCTTGGACTGACTTTACCACCATATTGTTTACTTCCAAAGTCAAGGTCTTCGTCTTGTACGGCTCCTCTTCTTCATCCTGCAGATCTTTGTTTTCTTCCAGTCTCACGTCTGTTGTGTGTTCGCTCTCTGTGACTTTCACAAGGCGGCTGCAGGAAGAGTTCTGGAAAATGTTCCGTGTTCTCAGGTTCAGCCCCTCTGGAGAATGTCCAGAACATTTCCAGACGGTGGCGAAGGTCTGAATGAATATTCATTTTACACAAATGAGCTGAGGTGCCTGCGTTTAACAAACAGATCAGATAATCAGATTTTAATGTGTGTTTCTTGTTGTCACTGAGCGACAGTTTGAATGTTTTAGGATTTGATGCATAAACAATGTTCACAGAAGTTTTCTGTTTATATCAAACAAACTAAATGTCTGATTTTAAAATGAATATTTGCTTCCACACACTAACTCGAGTAAGATCACCCTCCATGAACATACTTTTCTTTCTTCACAGAATCTGGATCGTAGATATTATCACTCTGCATAGGATTCTTTTTTATAAAAAATAGAAAAATACCCTTTATCACGATTTAAAAACAATCCTGATTTATTAAGTCATGCATTAATTAGACTTTAGTTTAGAACGTATTTTAAGATGTGATCCCAAATTCTCTCCGTCACCTTTTTCTCCAAATCAACTGAAGAGCTGCATCGGTGTGTGTGTGTGTGTAGTTCTCCCCTCTCCCCAGCAGAGTGCGCCACGTGTCGCCTCTGGCTGGCTCCTCTTTTTATTTCCTTGCTCCCATTGAGCTGCACGAGAGAACAAACACCTGTCAAAGGTTGTTGTCAGCACCAAAACCTCCTTCCACTGGAAATGGCTCCTTTCCTTCCCTCCTTTCACTTCTTCTCCTTTTTTATGTTCTCTTCTTTTCCAGCAGAACCACAAATTGTGTCCAGACCTTCACACACTGTAACTCGGTGTTTGGGGCAATTTGGAAGTGAAGCGATTCCAAACAAACCTGCGTTAGAGCCGAGCCTCTCTCTCCGCTAATGGACCTGATGAGACAAGACGAGAATATGAAACGGTTCTGTCCCCCCCCCCCCAGGTTGTTTGAGAGTGTGTTTTCGTTTTCTAATTATTTCTTCTTCTTTTAAACTGCCTGTTTCTCAGTAATGATCGAGTCAAGTCGAATCAAGTCTGCTCACACACAACCGCACAGAAAGAGAAACTCAAGATCAAACCGGATTCGCTAACTTTACTTTTGTGTTCGGGGGGAAATGAAATGATGATGTAAGTCACAAGTTATGAGATGTTTCACTTTCTGTGTTGACAGACGTACTGGATTAGTGGAAAAGTGTGTGTGTGTGTGTGTGTGTGTGTGTGTGTGTGTGTGTGTGTGTGTGTGTGTGTGTGTGTGTGTGTGTGTGTGTGTGTGTGTGTGTGTGTGTGTGTGTGTGTTGCTCATGGGAAACTTAGAAGTTGAGAAGAAATCCAGTTTGTCAAGACGAAGGAATGTTTGTGTTGAAGCTTTCATTCCCCGTGCATGAGCATGTTGCCCCTTAACGTAACATCAACCATCACACCTGAATGTCTAACACTAACCTATCCTAACCCAAACCAACCCAAACTAATCTAAACTAATCTAAACTAGCCATAAATTCAAGGCTTAACCCTCAAACAATCCATTACACTTGTGGGGTCCATCTTTTTGGTCCCCACACCCCTTCAGGACCCCACAAGTATAGTGTGTCCCAGTTTTCAGACCCCACGGCTGTAGCTAAACCCTGCTACTAACACACACACACTCACACAAACACACACGAGCTCGCACACACACACCAGCACCAAACCAACAATGGTCTGCTTTATGAGGTGCCCGCTGATGCCATGGTAACCTCCTCGTTCTGGGCAGGACGGGCAGAGCGGTGTGCCAAAGAAATGCCACGGCTCCTTTTTTTCCCCCCTCTCTCTCAAACCACGTTGCCCAGAAACCTTTTGAAACTTAATAAGTGAAACCAGTGGGCAGACAAATTACGACGGGAGCGCGGGGAGAGGGTAAACTCTGGAGTTTTAGTGTATCCTGTCTCTGAAGCATAAATTTAGCCCTGAGTGGAAAAATGATGCCGGACGATGAGAAATCCGACTCAGACTCTGGGAGAATTTCATCAGAGGAGAACTTTGCACAGAGTCTGGACAAAAACATCTACATATGCATTTGTACGTAAATGTATAGACGGCACATTTAGCCACACTGACACTTCTCTAGTGCACCTCACTGGAAATGATCCGCTGCTATTCAGTGTGTGAGCTCTTGACCTGTGGTGTGAGCGGGCGGGTCCTGGTGCAGTTACATAACAGGGGCCTATCTGCAGAGGTGGGGGGGGAGGTGAGGAGAGCCCCACTCTGCTGGCAGAAATGTTGTGAGGTGAAACTGCTCTGGTGGAAAGTTGTTGTGTAGTAAAGTGAGCGACTGAGAAGAAGAGAAGAGTTGCTCTCTTCATCTCCAAGTTACCAGGGGGCCCCGGCGCTCTCAGGCCCCCGCTGAGGCCGCCGGACAGATCTGACACGGCCCTGGATCATGAGGGGAAGCGAGCGATGGACGGAGGAGACACCAGAGCAACGTCTACTGCTTTTTAAACATCCCTTAAAACAGGGATCCACTCCAAGAGCAGCCCAACGAGCAGGATATCAAACCACAACTGGCCCAGTGATTCCCACTGGTCCCATACCTGACCTCCTCCTCCACCCCCCCACAGAACGCTCATCGTACACATGTAGGAGGCTGAGCTCCACTTGGGGATACACACAGATGTTATCGCTGCTCTCCTCCACAAGCTGTCGGCGCTTGGTGTTGAACCCGTGCATGAACCACACAGGCCCACTGGTCCCACTGCACCGGGGCTGAAGGAGGGAGAGTCGTGGGCCGGCGAGGACACACACAACGTGCACAGACACACACACAGACACAACGTGCACAGCGAGACGGAGACAAAAGCAAAGAGACGGCATCACATGTTGGCGAGAGCCGGGTTGATCCAATAGATACAATGCATCAGATAAAATCCTCCGTTCCGTTGGATTGAGCACAGAATTCAAACAAAGGAGCGAAAGCGATCTTACTCTCAGACGTGTCTTTTTATTTTGTATAACAGCCGTGACTAAATAAAATCCACAATAATGCCGTCCTCATGTGAACATGACTGCTCTGTTTACACCACAGCAGAAAGTGACTTTCGCTTGTTTTCATTCTGTTCATCAGCAACAGATCCTCCCTCACGGTTCGCATGCACTCGACGAGTAGACGGGGAGCGGCGTGCACGGTGGCGTGCACGAGGAGGGTCCTGTCCCTCAGCTTCTGGATGGTTCATGATAATATAGAACTTTATTTACACAGCACATTTCAAAACACAGTAACAAGATGCTTTACAAGGTCAAATGAAAGATTGAAGCCAAACAAAGGAAAACAAAAGAAACGAGACATTACAGCAGAAACATCAGAGTGAAGCTGCTGCAGAAGAGAAAACTAATTCAAATAAAACAGTTATAAATTGATTTAAAATAGCTAGATTATAAATAAAAGGTTGAAGGTGAAGCATTTCAAGTATGTCATGTTATTTGGTTTTTTTTTTTAAGACACAAGAACAAAGGAAGACACACACACACACACACACACACACACACACACACACACACACACACACACACACACACACACACAGAGAGAAATAGGAAAAACCAAACAAACCCAGACAGAGAATGCACGGTGCATCAGGACATTGTCCAAGTGACGAGCGACTAACGGTGGATGTAGCTGGAGATCTCGTCCTCAGGAAACACAGATATAAATACGTGTAGTTTGGAGAAGGTGACGTTTTGTCTGTTTGTTAGAAGCATCACATAAATGCTACTGGACCGATTAGAGAAAAACCTGCGTCAGGGAAGAACCCATTAAACAGTATGGATCCGGATCCTGATGTTTTTTCAATAAAGATTCATTGTGATTTAAAACATCCTTTTTATTTGTTGCTGAAATGGATTAAGACTGATGATGACACATTCAGTTTTCTCTTTATTTTCAATAAATGATCACAAATAATAAATAAATCTTCAACAATATTATTTTTTGGTGGAAAATCATGGAACTAAATTATGAATTAAAACTACAGATTAGTTTTTGACCCACTTATAGAACAGCTCAGATTTCAAAGAGCTGTGTTTCTACTTTAAATCACTGGAGTTTAATGTGTTTTATTCCCGGTTGTTATCAAACTAATGGAGCTGTATTAAAAGTATTAAAATCCGTGTTTCCAGCAGTGACCCTGCGTGCTGAGCGTCCGGTGGAAGCCCTTCACTTCCCTGGCTCCGACAGCTGAGCTTGGCCCGAGGCCTCCTGGAACCTTCATATCAGCACCGAGCACAGCCCATGTGAAATATGGTTTTTGACCGACAATGTGACTCGTGAAAAATGTTAGGAATATACATACTGCAAAGATGTGACCCCCCACACGTGCACACCGACACGTGTGTGCTGTGTGTGTGTGTGTGTGTTCGGTGCGGAGCTGGTGGCTCAGTTAGTCGGCTCATGGCAACAGGAGCAGTTGGAAGCGGCGAGGCAAGAGGCACAGCTGCTTGGAAAGGGCTCCGTGGCATTTCTGTGTCCCCTCCACACACACACACACACACACAACACACACACACACATGCACGTGCACACACCGGAGCACACAAACAGTATATACCCACACATACACACACTCTCTCCATCGCTCACACCGCAGCAGCATCCTGGTAACCGACAGCTCCTGATTGGTGACTCCCTCCGAGTTTCTCCCCTCACTGACTGTGTTTTTTATATAATTATATATCTCCCATCAGAAGAGGATTCTGGCGTGGCAGAGGGTGGAATGGCGTGGGAGAGGCAGAGTGACCCCGGGCTCAGGTGGCAGCTGTGTTATGACGTCTGTGCCAGGTCATGGTGGATGGTAGGATAGACCCTGTCTCCCCCTCGTCTGTCTCTGCTTCTGTTCTCCTTGTCTCCTTCGTCTCTGTTTTGCTCTCAAGCTACAAACGTGTCTTGTCGTGGATGAAACGTCGTCTGCGGCCGGGACACCAGGTTTTCTGCATGTTTCTGCAACTGTGCATCTGAGAGAAAGTGTTTGGTGTCCAGATGTTTGGTACCTGAGGCCAAAGGAAGAGTCAACAAACCTGAAGTTGTTGAGATCGCGATGCGTTTGTCTAAAAGCCTTGTTGTGTTTGTGTAAACCTGAGTGAAGTGCTGACAGCGACATATCTATTTATTACACAATATTTATGTTAGAGATTTCCTTTAAGATTCTAATCACAAGATAATTTCCAGTGATTGACTCATGAAAGAAATCTGGGGCTTGTCCCAACGGATGAGAGTTTTTAATTAAAACCTGTTTGTGCCACCAGAGAGAAAGAGTCAGAATCATATTCAGGCCATGTTACACTTTTGAAGCAACACAGACGAGCACGTTTTACTTCTCATTTAAACTGCACCTGATTTCTTTTCTTTTTCTAATCTGCTCTCTGGTGCAGCTTCAGATTCAGTGGTTTTATAAGCGTCACATTTCAGTGACTGTTTTCAACTGGAGCTGTTGTGAAAAGTTTTCCCTGTCGTCGCTGCAGTTTCTGTCTTTTGTGCTTTTGACCTTCGTGTGTCTCTGCGACTCAAACATCCACAGTTTGGATCAGAGAGCTCGTTTATCCCAGATTTCACATATTGACAACATCAATCACACACATCTCTGGGTAGCGGTCGCTTCAGTCTCTCCCCCCGTGTGGCGCTCGGTGTCGATCACAGAGGCGTCTCGAGGCCTGACACAGTTTGTGGACCCGAGGGTTCCTCCCTGCGCCAGCCTGCTGCGCTCGCTGCTATGTAGGGCAGAGCGAGACCCTCCGCCTGGGTGGGAGCGAAGGGGGAGGGTGGAGGACAGTGGGACGGGGGTGAGGGAGGGACGGCAGCCAGCACTGGGGCCCCATGCAGGGATGCTGGAGATGGTGCAGGGAGGCGGGTTGAGGGGTTTGCAGGGTGCTGCAGGGGGCAGGGAGAGCGGCTCGGGCTGGGAAAGGAGCATTCGTCTCAAAGCCTGCGGGCGTCCGGCAGGATTCACTGAGATTATCACTGACAGAAGTTTAGTGTGTTTCCATTAAACTCATTTATTTATCAAGATGATGTTGTTCTGGAAGTGAAGAAGTGAAACCACGTTATTGAGATGTAGATCTTAATGTTTCCATCGGCCTGAAAAGGATCTGATTTATTATTATTGCTTATTATAAGAAGTAGTTTTTCATGTAGTTGGGGACTCACGAGAAACAGATCAAATTAAAAATGGTGAACTTTATCCTGACTTCCCGTCTTGGATACTACATTTCCCATAATGCACCCAGATGAACTATGTAATGTGTGTGTGTGTGTGTGTGTGTACTTCGTTACCATTCTAAGCTGTAAACTTGTGCAGTAAGAACATTCTGGGAATGTTTTTGACCCACTTTCAATGAGCTGTTTGAGCGTTAAGGAACTAAGAGACAGATTTCAGGACTATGACAGGTGTCTGTCTGTCCGTCTGTGTATGTGGACAGATTCTGTCATTGAGATAAACAACCACACAGACACTTCACAGACGTGTATGAGATCCAAATGAAGCTCCAGTTATTAGGCCGGGGCCTTTTGTCTGGTGACGGCTGGAGATGAAGACGTCAGCTGACGACACCTTGTTGCAGGTTGTTCAGACAATGAGATTTAAACTGATGATCTTATGAGCTGCAGTGTGGAGCACCGATGTCCTTGGTGATATTTCTGTGAATCTAATATTCATAAAGAGACAGATAATAAATGAGATTAAACACTTTTTACACATTTTTAACACTGATTCTGATATTTACTGTGTTTTTATTGGGCTATTTTAGTGAAATAGCTTCTACTAAAGATTCTTTATTAACTTGAATTGATAGCTGGTGAAAAGGTCGTCCTGTGACTTGGGGTCATGACCTCAGGAGACATCTTGGCTACGGGCTCTATGTTGGGTCCCCTCTGCTTCATGTTGGGTCCCTCACATTGGGTCCCTCACGTTGAGTCCCCGCTGCTTCATCATGTCGGTTCCCAGTCCTCAGGCTGGGAACCGATGCTCTATAAAAGAAGATGAGTGTTTCCTTATCGTCAAGGTGTGTCACATCCCTCTCGCTGTCTCCTGCCAGGTTTTCTCTTATGATCATATGTCCGCTCCTGCCTCCCCCCCCCCCCCCTCTCCCATCTTCTTCCAATCTGTCTCCCTCCCCGTCCTCAGACAGACCCTCCCATCAGTGCCCATTTCCCTCCGTCTGGCTCGTCCCCCTTCCTTTCACCCAGATGACCCTGCCGCCGCCCCGTTCCTTCTGTCTGTCTGGCTTTTCCTTTGCCCAGATGCCCCTCGAACCCCTGCCCATCCCTCAGCGTCCCCTCTGTCCCCTCGCACTGTGGATGTGTCTCACTCTCGGCCTCTCTGTCTCTACGTCTCTCTGTCCTTTTTCATCTGTTTCTCTCTTGCTCCGCTCGCTGCCTCGCTCTCTCTTTTCCTCGTACTCTCCCACCGCACAGATGCCTGGCGTGGTTCGCAACAGCTGTCTCGCCATGTGCCACCACCAAGTGTTGCCTCCGACTGCAGGGCGAGCGAGGGTGGTGGCGGTTTGGGGGGTGGAGGGCGCAGAGCGGATTAGTCATGAATATTCATGTGCTCTTGGATGTACCACCGAACAGAAAATGGCACCACAGAACAGGCTCCACCCATTTAAAACGGGGGGTGTCAGCTGGGTGAGGAGGGAGGGAGGGAGGAAAGGAAAGGAAAGAGGAAGCAGGGAGGGAGGGTAGGGAGCAAGGGAAGATTGATGGAAGAGTATGGGAAGCCGGAGGCAGACGGAGACAGGGGAGGGGGCGACCAGACCGAATGGCAGGGATCCATAAATTGATTACCCCCCTCCCTCCCCCTGCCTCCCCCTGCCTCCCCCTGCCTCCCCCAAGAGGTGTGAAAGAGGGAGCACAGTAAGAAGAGGGCGTGGGAGGAAGTAGAGAAGGAAGTGAGGAGGGGGTATTGGAAATGTTTTGGGAAAAAAGGCCGGAACATTTTGTACTTTAAAGAATCTCCTGCTGCCTCAAGGAGGTGACGAGCACAGAAAGAGGCCGATGGATTTATTCATCAAAACGACTCGTGGTGCATTTACAGCCAAATGCAAAGCAAGTTTTAGAATGTGAGCATTTTGACCTGGTGGTGGCGCTAGAGAAGAAGTCAGGGGATAGAAGGCAAATGTCTCAACCTGGTTGAAAATCCGAGTACTTCACACATCCACCCAGAAGATGTTGAGACACAGGCTTCATCCATACTAATACATTTACAAAGGTCATGCAGTCTGCCGGTGTAAACAGGAAATCCTTAAATAACATCTTGTCTCCTCCACGTGTGTAGACACTCCTATCATTGTAAAATATGGAATTCAACAGCAGCTGTTGGCAAAGAGGAGTTAATAAGACTTGTAATTGATTATCCTACACGTGGAGCCGAGTGTAATACCCGCTGTTCTCCTCCGGCAGGGGGTCGTGTGATAGGAGTCTGACGAATCAGCGAAGGTTGTGAAAAGACCCAAAGAACAAGAGGTTGTGATGTCATCGTGTCAAACGTCTCAGTTTCTGCTCGTCCACACAGCCCCGGAGTTTTCAAACTAAAACGATACCAGCAGCATTTACAAACCCCTCAGTTTTTAGCGGCTCTAAAACTCTGGAGTTGTGTGGACGACATCTGTGGCAGAGTTGATGTGTTTTCAAACAAAAACATAGTAATGTGGATGGAGCCAAAGTCAATCAACGAATCCAATGGATGCAAAGTGTGAGAGAAAACCCACAACGAGTGAAATACGATCGACAGTGAAGTGTGACCACTGGGGGGTTGTGGGTGAGCACGTAAAGCAAAGGACGAGGAATAAGGGAGAGGCAGAGAAAACGAAAGATAGGAGATAGGAGCGAGGAGCTGGGGTGGGGGGGCAGCAGATCTAAGCGGACAGAGGCTCTGGTGGCTCTTCCTCTCTCTTTCATGGAGAGCCAGGAAAACAGATTAGAGCAGCCCTGCTCCCCCCCATGGGTTGGTGGTTGGGGGGCAGTGTTAGAAGGGTGTTGTGTGTGTGGGGGGGGGGGTCGACCACACTCTTCCTTCTCCCCTCCCTCCCCCTCCTGCAGCCCCTCAGATGATGACACTCTCTGGTGGTGCCGGCTGGACCCGAACCCGAGCGGCTTGTACCACTGAGCTCCTCCACCCTGGGACGAGCGTGTGCTGCGATCGTCATGACGACCAACGGTTTATTGAATTTTATTTAGATTTGACAGGTTTTTGAGTTTTGAAATATCATCTCAGTGGTTTAGAAGAGACGCTGTGTTTGGTTTGATATGCTCCACACTCAACTACTGTGTGTGTGTGTGTGTGTGTGTGTGTGTGTGTGTGTGTGTGTGTGTGTGTGTGTGTGTGTGTGTGTGTGTGTGTGTGTGTGTGTGTGTGTGTGTGTGTGTGTGGTCCAGGTAAACTCATGTTGTCTGGAGCTAAATCTGTTTTGAAATTCATAACATTTTAAGATACAGACATGTTTTAGGTTTAGGGTTAAGTTTAAGTTAGGATTAAGGTATAAGGTTAGGTTTAGCTCTGTGTGTGTGTGTGTGTGTGTGTGTGTGTGTGTGTGTGTGTGTGTGTGTGTGTGTGTGTGTGTGTGTGTGTGTGTGTGTGTGTGTGTGTTGTTCACCAAGCACTCACTGCACTGAGTGAACAGCTTTCTTTCACACACATCTCCGTTACCCAGCCACCACACACACACACACTTGTGTACACTACACAATAATACACTGCCGCTCTCTCTTCTTTCCTCATAAACACACACAGACACACACACACACACACACACACACACACATACAGTTAATCAGACCTATAAACCCTCCTTGCTGGTAGAAGATAAGCAGTGAGCTGGTAGCCCGGCCCTCCTGAGAGCAGCACTCCTCTAGCAGTGCCGTGGAGCAGCCTGATAAGGCAGGGGAGTGTGGGATACCCTGAGAGATACACACACACACACACACACACACACACACACACACACACACACACACACACACACTGCTCAGCATCAGTTAGCCAGATCCTCCTCTGAGCCAATCAGCAGCTCGCAGGGCCCGAGGCTCCTCCAATCAGCCTTCTCCATCAGGTGTTGTTAATCTCACCACTCAGCCTGCAGGTGGATTGTGTGTGTGTGTGTGTGTGTGTGTGTGTGTGTGTGTGTGTGTGTGTTAGCTACCACACTACATGTGTACGTATGAAAATTGCACTGTGATAAAGAATTGATCACAGTTCAGAGATCACAGACGGGGCCACATTCAGAAAGAGGTCGTTTCTCCTGCTTATAAAATCTATAAAATCTATAATCAATGAAAAGAGAGACTTTGTTCTCTGCTCAGTAAACATTTATATATTTGAAGTTAGTGACTTCAAGTCTAATCCTGTTCAACACAGTTTTTCTTCCTTGATGTACAAAGAGCCGATGCATTTTCTCCAGAGTCTTCAGGTAATTAAGTCGTTTGTGACTTGGGCTGAATTAAGCCTCCTCTTGTATTTCTTATTCCCTCAGGGATTCACGTCCAGATGAATCAGTGTCAGTCGCCTCTGTTTCAACTTCAAAACTTATTTGAAGAGTCGCGTCCGTAAAGGAAAATATAGAATGAACCATTTTTAATATCGACAGCCAACACTTTCCCTGAGGAAATTACACTTAGAAGAAGTGAGATAAATATATAACAATCTATATTATAAATCAAATTCTGTGACAAAAGAACCAGACGACTCAAATAACAGTTTATAGTTAATGTGCTTATAAGCAAAGTTTAATAGATTAGAATGGATCTTTATTGGGTTTGTTTAAAACTACAAAAATCTGTTAAACAGCTTTTCAAAAGTGCAGTAAAATAATATATACAATAATATACATAAACACAGATTCAAGGCAGATACAATGGTGCAAAGACATGAATAGTACACATAGTACTCAGTAATAAAGTGTGTGTGTGTGTGTGTGTGTGTGTGTGAGAGAGTTATTCTCAGTGGTGAGTTCCTCAGTTTCTCAGATTCAAACAATCCTGACATCCATGTAGAAAATATTTACCATCAACTGCTGAGGATGTTTTTCTTCTTTTATGATTTTATTCTATATAAATATGTTTGTTTTTTGAAGGATTTGTGATGAGAGGAAACGTCCACAGTCCAGAACCCGACTTCACCAGTGTCGGCCTCTTTCTCTCTTTTGTCTTTCACTGAAGCTTTTGCTCTTGAAATCAGGAATAAAAAAGCAAAGCAGCAAATTTACTTCTTAACTTTCGAGCCGTGTGTTTGTTTTAGTGAGTTCACTTGTTGAACGTCACTAAGAACAGTTACTCAACTTCTTTATATTTGAACTCTTCTACACTTCAGATTGTGCTGCTGTTCTTTTTCTCTGTTACATTGATCTGACAGGCGAAGAGAAAGACTTTAAAATATGAAACTATGCAGATAAATATACGAATAATGCATCATTGTAGGTTAAACATCAGTTTATAGAGTAAAACATCTCTGCACCTCAAACACACAGAACCTTACAGGGTGACGTTTGATTATCAATAACTTTATGACACATGGTTCATTCAGGACACTTGTATTTCGCTGCTTGTGCTTTGACTCGTGATGGAGTAATGTCACGTCTTCTTCCATCACTTCCTCTCCACGTGTCCTTCTCCATATGAACCGCCTCGGTGCTCATGTGTGTTTGAATCCCGCTGAAGTGTTTCCACTCTCCGTGTCGGAGCTGCAGCGGCTCTCCCGGGTCACTCGGTGCAGACCCGCCGCCGCAGCCTATAGCTCCCGCGCGCATCCATCCGCGCTGGCACCGCCTGGAAGTTGGCGCAGGTCAAATGCGTCTTAATTTACACCAAAAAAGAAAAGCAGAGAATCGGGCCGGTTCCACTGGCCGTGCCAAGGTCAGCATTCCTCCACAGGCCGTTGCCTAGTGGAACTTTTGTTTCCCAGTTTGTGTAAACCTCCAGGGAGAGACGGTATATAGAGAGGAGACAGGCCACAGAAAGGACTGGGAGCGCAGGCGGCTGTGGGGGCGAGTATGGATCCGTGCGTGCGGGTCACACGTGCGCGTGAAGGTGTGGCTACTGGCCACGTTTAGCCCGAGAGGGATTCCCAGTGTGAACTGCACAGGAAACAGGCCCGACTCTGTTTGACTTTTCAAATGAAAAGGTGAATTCATCCCAGTGAGATCAGCCAGTGATTGATCCGCGAGTTCGTGCGTAACGAGGCGAGTTAAGCGGCTGGAGAGAGTTTTGGAGAATCTGTCGGACTCCGCGGCCTATTTCTGTGATCAGTGATTAAACGACCTGATCCTCGTGCAGCACGTTCGGTGGTTTTAAATTCGATTCGTCCTTTAATTCATCTTTTCATAAAGTGGAAGAGAAATGAAATAAACATTTGATTATTAAAACAGTTCCAGAGATGAAGAGTCTGAGGTGTTGAGGTCAACTGTGTGTGTGTGTGTGTGTGTGTGTGTGTGTGTGTGTGTGTGTGTGTGTGTGTGTGTGTGTGTGTGTGTGTAATATTTTGCAGTCTTAACTAAATGAAGAAGGAAAGATGTGGGCTTCACTGACATGAGAAATAAAACAGTCAAACACTGTAAGAAGGATTGTGCTCACTCACAGGCCTCTCCTGCAGGCCACACACACACACTAACACAGACACACACACACACACACACTAACACAGACACACACACACACACACACACTAACACAGACACACACACAGAGACGTTAAAATTAAGCATGTTATTTTATTTCTATTTTAATAATAGTATATATCATATTTGACTTTGGTATTTGATGTCACATTCAATTTTATTATTATAATTATTATTATGAATTGTTTTAATATTAGCCAATTTTTATATTACAAATACAATTTATAATATTGATTATCATATTGCTATTGATTGTTAAGACCTATATTTATTTGTCAGGTGGACTAAGTGTGTGTGTGTGTGTGTGTGGGGGGGGGGGTGTTGTAAACCGTTTAAAATAAATGAGTTCAGTTATTAAATGTGATAAATTAAGAATGAAAGTCACATAAATTCACAACAGCTAAAATAAGGTATAAATTCATCTGCTGCCTATAAAGATGATAAACTGAATCACTGTTGTTCACCAAGCAAAATGTGAAGTTTTATAAAATACGATTCACAATAAAATTATTAAATTTGCACAGTTCAATTAATTGGTTGTATCGGTTCAAATTACAAAACTACCACCTGACTCCTACACATTCCCCTTTTATTCCAAAGTAAATCTAAACAAATTGTTTTGAAAATGGATTTTAATAATGTCTCTGCTCGTCTCAAATGGAAGCTGCTGCTGTGATGTCTTCTCCATGTCTCTGTCTCCAGCAGCTTCTCTTTAGGTCTCGTTGTGCCGTGTGGACGTGGAGCCGGTGCACGCGGAACAGGCCGCAGGTGGATCCACTTTGTCACCGGGCATCGTCCTCGTGCTGTGACGTCTGCAGCTGCGCACTTCCGTAAAACGCTGCGTTTCCCATAAAAGGTGAAACCAGTTGGTTTTGGATTCACCAGCAGGTCAGAGGCGCCTTTTTTGGGGCTGGATGTGAATTTCCGGAGCTCATTAGATATTTGTGGAGAATAAATCCTGCAGCAGCCTCCACCTGCCAGAAGGTGGTTCTGCTTATTCACGAGTCCACAAACTCAAAGTTCACCTGAACACAGACTCGGTGGTTTATGGATGTGAACTATTGGGCCTGTTGTCCGGTGGTTAAACCGTGGGGCGTTAAATCAGAGGGAATGGGTGGGAGATATGAATCACGCACTATCCCCGCCACAGGCCTGGACTTCACACACTCTGATTTACTAGAATTAAACCAAGCCTGGTCAGAGATGTATATCTTAACCTGAGCTGTTCCTCTGAGTGCAGCAGGAGGCCAGTCAAACTCTGGTGATGGTTTTCATTGAGGGGGGGAACTATTTAAATAAAATAAACCAATGAATATAATTAGCCTGTAAATCCAGTTTGTGTTGCAGCCATGAGCTGAAGGTCACGTTTGACCAACCGTGCGTCTCTGCGTGTGTTGGACATGCAGGTTTTACAGCCTGCTCTCTCCCCTCATGCCACACACTCAGAAAATGTTTGACTTTATCATAAACTACCTCCACCACCACCACCACCGCCGCCGCCTCCTCCCCCGCGGCTCCCTAACCTCCCTCCCGCCCTCCTCGCCGGCCCCGAGCTGCCGGTGAGAGCTATTAATCCCCTGCGTCCGCGGTTTACTCTGAGCCCGTATTTAATTCCTCTAAACCCCCAGCTGCCGCCCTGGTTACTCACTGAACACGACAGACTGTGGACCGCTCTGGTTATTAATAATTCACCAGCCCCGCGCTCCGCTTCTCCGGCCGCGGCCACAGGACACCGCGCGTCCTCACTGGAGCGCGCCGCGTTTTCACCTCCAGCGCGTGTTTACTTGGTTTCGGCTGCTCGGTGTCTCGCAGCGGGGGAGACGTGCGTTTCACCCTCTCGTTATTGTGTCTGAGACGCACAGGCTGCAACAGTCCCGCCGGCGTGCGTGGCACTGAGGTCCCCCCGCGCTACCCGCACCAGCTCTGCCATTGGTCTGAGACGAACGTCCTTTTCTGGGACTTTACGCAGGTGGAGCAGCTCGGACCGAGGAGGAACTCCGCGTCTTTTCACACGAGCGGAGCCGGAGCATGCACGCGGGGAAAGCGCGCGTTGTCGTCCTCTCCTGCAGGAGCAACAGCTGATCTGGGGAGCGCGTAATAAGCGGAGAGCGCAGGGCTACTTACTGTCGGTGCACGCAGCCGCGCTCCTGCTCTGCCACTCGGGCTCAGACGGGGACTGTGTCGGTGGCGCCTCCGCGGACTTTACGGTACCGGGACAGAGTGGAGAGAGAGAGAGAGAGAGGGGGGGGGGGGGATAGAGGTGGAGAGAAAGAGAGAGAGAGAGAGAGCGCGCACTGACAGGAGCGCACAACCTTGACACCGACGGTTTTTCATGGAAATGTCACGAGTTGAGCGCGAACATAAACACTTTGCATGAAGAAGACGAGAAGCGGACGAGTTGGATTATTCCGCGCGGAGAAGACCTGGTTCTAGAGAAATGTGTCCCGGGCATCAGGCCGTGTGTTAGGGCTCTTCTGCTTCCGGTATAAGGCCCAGAACAAGACACCGAGCCGCTCTCTCTCTCACTCTCACTTTCTATTTTTTTTTTTTTTTTTTGGAAGCCGAACTTTTTCAGAGTGGAAAATGGGTCTTTGAGAGTGTTGGCACATTTCCCCGCACCACAATGGTACGTGCTATGTAAACCAATAATTTTCTCATTTCTGCCGTCAGCTTTCAGATCCATTCGAGCAGTTGTACGTAGATTTAATGATACACAGAAATAACTTTAAAGTGTAGTGGGCTGAGCTGTGTGTGTGTGTGTGTGTGTGTGTGTGTGTGTGTGTGTGTGTGTGTGTGTGTGTGTGTTATTCACTGGGAGCTAATGGGTAACAGTCACTACAGAGTTTGCCAAGTCCCTCCACCCACCTGAGTGTCTGTGCTGTCACATGTTCTGGATATTTGTCAATAAGGTTGAATTATAAATGTTCATTTAAAACGCTGCTGCTGTTGGAATAACACAAACTCCTTGTTTTTAAATAGCTATTTAACGTGTTGCCAGGTTTTTATTTACAACCTCCCGGTCCAATCAGTGTCCGGCCCTCTCAGGTCACCGCCGGATGCCCACTCTGCCTTCTGCCGTTTTATCCACATGGAGAACATGTCTACTCTCATTTCAGTGCTGTCTCTGCACTATTTATAGCCACGTAAGATTCGATATAGGCCTATAAGCAGCTACTGGATGCGTCAGAGCCCCTGGAGAACGATTCCCACCCAAACTTAGTTTATTATATTTAGGACAATTTTGCTTGTAACAGCACTGAACTTCTAGTTTGTGCCAAAATTCAAATATGTGGCTATTTGATTTGTGCGTAATTACGCACGGTGGCTTCGACCAATTCCCTCATTACGCAGTTGATTGATTTGCTCAAATTTAGGGAAATCCTGTGACATCACAAAGTACAAGTCTGTGATTTTTATTTTTTTATTATTATGGTCACTGAGCATTTTTTTTAAGATTGCATCAACATTTGAGGTTTCATTAGTTTTCCTTAGAAATTGAATTGGCTGAGCACTTCTGAGAAAATCAGTTGTTTCCACTTTAATCCACATTCGCCCTTAATAGGATGTGTGTCTGCATGTGTTCCCTGTGAGAACAAGCATTTGATCGCAGTGCTTGTAGCTTTTTAAAATTAGCAGTAAAAAGCCCAGCTCTGTACAGAATTATGATATATAACTCCCACGTCCTTGACCTTTTAGATAAATTCCCTTTTCTTCTGGCATCAAATGAGTCAAGTCAGGCATAGTTAGGCGAACCTCCCACATACAACCTTGAAGCTGCCTCGGCACCGGGAAGGGAACTTATTTGCACATGAATATGAAAGATTATTAGTATGAATAATTATTTGTTTACGAGCATCCTCGCTGACATGGCAGCTGCCCAAGAAGCTCATCAGTAAAAATGATACAGAATTCAGGACAGGCCTCACATGGGATTATCTCCACTTGTTATTCTCCTACTTATAGCAGCAACTCACCTCCTTTTTTTTTTTTTTTTTAAAGGAAAAGGCTATATTGTGAATTCGTGCCAGAATATTTCAGTTGCATGTTAGTTTAGTCAGAATACACTGGAGGCATCTGTCAATCAGTGTCAGGATTTAGTTGGCTGCCCCCCCAGAGGCTGAATTATGCTCCGTCTCAGAAACACAAACACCAGAGATGATCTATATATCTGTGGGACTGTGGGTTATTGATTTTCTCTTAATGTCATTGAAAACGGGGGAAAAGAGGGAATGTGACCGACGACAAGTTTATCCCCAAATTCCTATAACAAGCGTAACTCCTTCATGGTCACCATATGTGCCATGCACAGTGTGGAGAGGCAGATCCAGTGTGTGTGGGTCCCACAGTGTTTGTGTGTTTCTGTGTGTTTTCTGTGTGTTTCTGAGCCGCCTGCCACATGACGATCAGACAAGTGGTTTTCCAGTCTTGTGTGTGTGATCTCCCTCTTGGCTGTAGCTGCCAGTGATGTCATCCCTCGCTGTATACAGAATATTATACTATTATGTTTGTCCTGGCCTTGACATTTCCCTGGAAAAATAAATAAGGCTTGGAGCAGGCTGCGATGGCTCGTGTGGTGCATGTGCAGCGGGACTGGGCCGTATAGTTTCAAAGATGGAAACTCTGGTACACAATCAAACAGTGTAAATATTAGGATAGCGAGCTCAGATATAAGCTTTGTCAGGTCGATCGGTTTTTAAGCTGTTGTAACGGTTCCAGCGTGAGCACACAGGCTATCGGGGTCGAGAGGAAGGACCAGTGTGATGGGTTCTGCTGCTGTGATCATGACAAAAGATCCAGAGTTCTAGAAAGAGCCTCAATTTTGACAATTGGCTTGAATTGTTTGCGGAGGTATTTGTCTTTTTCAGGAAGCCAAGGGGAATTTTAAAGACACAAAAGCAATACTTAAAGAGGCATGACAGTGATTTAGTGTTCCACATCCATAAAGTTGGGGAGACTCACGAGAGGGAGATTTAAAAAAAGAAAGAGTGGTCGGAATTGAAGCAGCAGATGCGGAGATATCCTGACTTTTAGTTCTCTCTGCGAGTGGAAGTCTAAAAACACCAGATTCTTCTTCCCTCATAATTTGATTCATTAGAATCTCTCATTCAATCCTCCGTGTCTGTTGAATAGTGACGCAGGCTTCGCTGTCAGATATTTCGTGTCTCGAGCCTGAATCAAAATAACTCTTCAGGCCTGTGAGCTTGAACCCGAACGCCTCTTTTCAGCCTCACTTTAACAGACCCGGCTGCATCGTGCACTTTTGAAAGTAATTTCAGCTCAGACGTGCCGTGATGAACTTGTGACGGGAGACAACTTATCGTGCAGGTGAGAGCTGCAGGGGTTCGAGTTCTCCATCGAAATACGTGAAAGAAAAACCAGAGGAGTGAGGTCATCCCACTGGTTCCCAGCACAGCTGCAGAGTTTCTTTAAACAAGTGACCGTGTGGTGAATTAAAGCCGACCGCTCCGAGTGTATGAGGACAATTTGACCCCGGAACAGGTCGGATTAGTTTGCTGTGGAAACAACAAAGCACCTCACACAACACTGACACATTTCTTTAATTTGCTTTTGCAGGGCCGGGTATTTTTTGCAGCGTAAAGGAAGTCTCGTCTCCCGGAGCTCAGACTGATCACATAACACTCTTAACTCTTCCATCTCGTCTCTAACTCGGCCACAGTTACTTTATCGAGACTTAACCCTCACGTTAATTGGTTTCACAAGGCGCCCCAGACAGCACAGCAGCTGTGTAACCGACTCATTTGAATCTACTTAATTTAGGAAGGTGTCGGTATCTCGTCTGCTGCCTTCCCAGTTTAATTTGTGGGGGGGAAAAAAATCCCAACAACAATACATGTGTTTTCTCTCCACACTCTCGTCTTTAGGGTCTTAATGAGGAATTAGAGCCAATAGCATTATTCATTAAACAGAGCTCGCCTGCTATTTATCACTGGAACAACATTAGCATATTTGTTTAAGTTTTCAACACTTTTTTTAGAATTCGTAAACCAGGTTTAGCATTTTTAATAATCTGGCATGGAATGCATCGTACCAAATTGAATGCAGAAAAAGAACCAGTGGCAAGCCCCAGAAACATGTAGAAATCCTTTATAACACACACACACACACACACACACACACACACACACACACACACACACACACACACACACACACACACGCTGCTCTAATTACCGCCTCCCCCGCTCCCTGTCTCTTATTCCTCACCTCCTGAGATGCAGGTGTAAAATATCACATTTTTCCAGCGTCTCTCCCTGAGGTGGCTCTGGCTTGGACTCACACAACGTAAATTTCCCCCCCTTTCATATTCCTATTCCCTCACACACACATTTTCTTTCCTCTACAAACAAGTTCCCCCGTCCCTCCCTCTCTTTGATGTGCGTCCCACATCTGCACAGGTTTGTTAGCTTGTTACCAGGTGAAGAATGAGGATACAATTAGGGCTGAATGAGGTGGGACTGGGTTGGATGTCAGTTTATGTTTTTCGCAGCAGAGGGAGGAAGAGTCTCTGATGCTCCAGAAAGTGTTGAGCTGGAGGAGGCGATGCAGCCGAGCGATGAGGACGTGGAAGGATCAGAAGGTTGTTTAGCAGCGATTGGGGGGAAGTACCTGCCCCTCAAGGCCCCGGGGGTTTGTGTGCAGGGTTGTAGTATGAATGAGAGAAAGTCAAGGCTCAGTGGACTCTATACAGTTCTCTGATTAATCCAGTGCCACGAAAGATCTGAGCATCCCCATTGGATCCGACCTACTGACCGACTGATTGTCTTGGTTTCCTCTTAACCTTGATTTACAAGGCTTTAACAGAAGTGAAATCCCATCTCACACCATGTGCTTTTACTGTATATGGGCGAGTTGTCAGTAAAGTCATCCCTCAGAGCTGGAGCGAGGGGAAATGTCACGGTCCTGCAAAAGGAAGCTGACATGTAGGCGCCTCAGTCAGTGGGTTCAACAATCCAGAGGCAGATCAAGGAATTTTATTTTGACATTCCTTAACAATGCGGGATTTGGCGTCTTTCAACATTTTGGTGAATTTCTCAAGAAGTACTGCAAAGATCTTGATGATAATATATCAGGTGTAAGCGGCTTGAATGGATTTGTTGGGTCCTGGTGGACGTATGAGCTCAACTGAGAGACATTCCACTTCATTTCTGAACCAACAGCACCAACATCTTACTGGTGATACTAAAACCTTTTTTTTTAAACCGTTACCGATTTGTACGTTCAGCAGATTTGCGGCCTTGTGACCTTTCAGCTCGTCTGGTTTCCACAGACTTCTGATGGATTGTCTTTCTTACTGTCACTCCACCAGGTTCACCAGCGTTAGCTCCTGTTGCTAACTTTGCATGTGGAGCTGCAGTTAGCTCACTGCAGAAATGCATCAGAGACTAATCGTCTGTGACTTCTCCCACATTCCACATCGTCTTTGAACTCGTCCAGAAGTATTGATTATAGACACTTCAGAGGCCTTTTCTGTGACTTGATCGATGTCTCACTGTCCTCACAAAACCTCCAAATACCGAAGACGTAACTCATGGCTGAAGGAAGGGTTTAGATTTTTCCTCTAATGTCTGTGTTGGAAACTTGGCATTGACCAGGACCGCTGTTTTCTTCTATTGTAGAAGTTTCTCTTCCTCTCCTCCATGTTGTGATTGTTTGCAGTCGTGAAGACACGGTCTCCGCTCTGCATCGATAAAATCTGACAACCCAGAGTCAACATCCTCAGACATCAATCGCTTTCCACGGCGTTCGGAAGTGTTAATTGCTTGAGGTTCTGCAACTACACACACACACATACATGTATATTTATATATAATTGATACCATGCTCCATAAAAACAGTCAGGAGGGGGGGGGGGGGGGGGAGCTACAGAGGTAGAAAGATGAGGACAGAGCGACACTTCAGAACTTTAACTGACCCGTGTTTTCATCCTTTCATTTATTCGTCGTGTTATTGCCATGAGCCCGAAATCCTCTGTCGGAGCGACGCAAATCATTTCTCAGCGTAAATGAACGAGTGCGACTTGTCAGAAAGTGGTAATTAGAGCGAGCGCCGTGCCTTGTTCTGTGCTGCTCTGTGATTACCAGCGGAGAAAAATATATCCTTCATGTGTACCAGGCAGTTTAAGGGCTCATCAGGAAGCCCAGGGAGCTTGACACGGGCACCATTTAGTGGGACAAATGGTTTGAAATGGTTTTCCTCCAGTGTTTCCCCACATATTAATGATGACAGGCCCGAGGTTGGACGCTGGGGCTGAATGCCACGGGTGGTGTTTTCTTAGTCACTTGGATGACTTGACTTCTAACTTTGTTTAACCCAGCGAGCGCTTCATGTGGCCCCGTGCTAAATTCATTGTGAGCCCGAGAGGCTGCGCTCAACAAAACCAATGTTAATCTTATGTTAATGAGCCGGCCGGCGGGACCCGGTGCCACAGAGGGTGAAGCCCGGCTCGGTGATGCCCTTCCTGTGTCACAGGAGAAGGGAAACGACTGGAGCTGCAACCTCTCATTCTGAAGGATATGAATAGCCTGTGTCTCCAGCCACAACTTGGTTAGCCCAAGTCTGGTCCTTATTATAGAGCTGTGTGTTTATGCATGTGTCTGTGCATGTATTTGTTCAAGTACAATCCCGTGTCGCCCCGTGCGCGTGCGTGTGTTTGTGTGCATATGTAAATGCTTAAGTAACTTAACGTCTGTTTGAATTCCTCTAAAAAATTGTTTACCTCACATGCCAGTTTAAATAGTATAACTTTACATTTTGCTCCTGGCGACGAGCAATGTTTGTTCCTGTTTTGGGTCCATGTTTGTTTCTACTTAAGTTATGTTGAGAGATCAGAACGTAAAGTTCTGGAAAATAGGATTATTGGCTCTCGTCTTCTCTATCCGGCAACTTAAAGTCGAAAAGTCTCCTGGTCCCTTTGTGAGTGAAACTTTCTTCCCCTTAACTCTCAGAGTTATTTTCATTAATCTGGCAGTTTTTAACCCTCGTCTAACAGGTTTAGTCGACTTCCAAAACACACGTTCAAATTTAGCCTGGCAAAAACCAATTTGCACCAGTGTGTACTGAAACGAGTGTTAGCCACGGGCGAGCTCGTCAGGCTGAACTGCCCCTGATCCAGATCCACAGCCTGTGGTTCCCTCCCGTCCATGTTGGCCTGGCTGCCTCCACTGACAGCTGAACTGCAATGGATGCTCATTCAGAGTCCAAGTCTCTGCTGGTGCGTCCCGCAGCATACAAATGAACCGCGCTGAATAGAAACAAACACTTGGAATAAATACTTTAGCCGCATCTATCAGTGAATACATCGCAGAGCCGCCGCGTTTGTCCGTGTGGCCTCTGCATGTGCGAGCGCGTGCACGTGTAAGTATGTGAATGATTAGTGCTGAATCAGTGCACACTGACAGAAAAGTGACCATGCAGGTGAAACAGCAGGGACAGGAAATGCCATTGTGTCGGAGTATTGTGTTCGGGTTCGGCAGCTAAACGCATCGCTCCCCATTCAAGTGCTGGTGACTGGCAGGGCCGGGCCGCAGGCCTGCGTAGCATATGGGCTCCGGCAGGCAGCGCACACCATCCACTGTGTGTGTGTGTGTGTGTGTGTGTGTGTGTGTGTGTGTGTGTAGAATGTCAATGAAAAACCCTGTTTCTCTGGTGGTGGGACTTGAGGATGATTATTAAATATAGGTCAATATGAAAAGAAGCAGGATTAGAGAGATTCTAACATGAGAAATCTGCTTTTACAGCTTTGCAGCCATCGTCTTTTGGTTTGTGTTTAAATTCCATGAACCCTAAAGAAAGTGTGGACTAATGAATAAATGACTGTTGTGTTACATTTCAGGCAACCGAAACCTTTCTGTTGAATGAAGAACCCTCCAGAGGTCCCGGGATGCCTGAATGCTTTGTAGTATCAGATTCATACAGGGTATGCATCTATTATTATTATTATTTTTCTTCTTATTTCTTCATGTGTTGGTCCTAAATGTGTTATTTGAGTCATTACTCATTACTGTGACTGACAGTCTGTTTTCATGCTCTTGGTAATTGTACCACAATCATAATGTCATTCACAGCTCCCTCTACTCAGCTGCAAACCATTACAATCATTATTTCCACAGGCACATTTTAAGAAAAAAAAGGAAAAAGAAGGGGCCTTTGCAACTTCGCCGAAGCGCCGTGGCCTCACGGGAGTGAAAATTATAACGATAATGTGCAGCATGCTTAGTTGTGTGAAAATGAAAAGGAATAAAGCAAAAGTTAAAGAAAGTGAGCAGCTTTTCTTTTGTAGAAGAAGTAAAAAAATCCACCCAGCGAGCGCGGTGGATTTACAGCCATCGACGTGATATAAAACGGTAATAAAAAGCAGGAGGTGGGGACGGGGGGGAGGGTGAGAGGGGGGGGGGGAGGGGGTGGGAGTCGGTGGATGACTGAAAATGTGATTGTTAATGAGGTGGGAGCCAGTTTTCTAGGCTGCGCTCTTTGTTTCCCAGAGTTAAGACTTTCGCCAAGTCTCGCAGAGAATCTGGGTTGCTGCAGTGTATCGTGTGTCTCGGGGTGCAGAAATGAACCATTATGGCTGTAATTGAGCAGCGTGGCTGGTGGAGGAGGCTTCTCGCAGAGCGCGGGTGGGGAGGAGCGTCGGTGGAGCTGGATTGGATTGCGGGGGCAGCGGGTTCAAGAACATCCACAGGAGGGTAGTCCACCTCCAGCCTCTCCCCAGGAGGTCCGGGGGCTTAGTGTTGTGGCAAATGCATCATGGCTTCCCCTCTCCCTCCGTCTTCATTAGTGCTCCTCTGACGGAGGAGGAGGAGGAGGACGACGGTGCAGCCGGCCTTTGAGGAAGAGGGAATGGAAACATGAAGTGAACTCAGTGTTTGTGAAGTGGTGTCAGTGCAGTTGTTAAGTTTGTGATGGAGTGTGGATGTGAGGCTACGTCCACGTTACCACGTTTTTACGTTTAATCAAAATAAAACCATCTCTGACCACACGAGCGTTTTGGCTCCGTAGTTTTAGCCCCTGTTCAGACTCACCTCGTCTCCTCCACATTTAAACTATCATTGTAAAATACAGAGTTTAACTTAAAGACAACAGGGTCAATGTTCTGCTCTGGAAGCTGAGGCTGACGGTTGTTTTCTTCTGGAAGGAGGTCATGTGACAGGAGCCCGACGAATCACATGAAGGCTATAAGTCGTGATGGAAAAAAAACAATCAAGTGGTTGCGAGCGTCTACGTCCAAAATAAAACGCTTTAAAACTCCAGAGTACGAGGGCGTCGGGCGTCTGAGGAGCATGAGTGGATGTGTTTAAATGGATGGAGCCGTTTCCTCTCACATTGTCTCGTTTGAAGACGTCAAAGTATCCAGTGAAACAAATCATTTTCTGATCCTCACATGTAATCAAGTCAATTCTGTCTATAATTAACTCATAAAAACTATGAATACAAATAAGTCAGGATGATATTATTCTAAATATTAGTATTAATATTTGTGTTTATAACAAATGATAACAAACATCACAGTTGGTAAAATGGTAACTTGGCCTGAGGTCGTGTAGAAACCGGTTCATCATCAGCCAGATGAAGAAAGTTGATTGTGTTAAATGTTCCATTCACTATTTATCTTGTTCACAAATATTTAAAATAACAAATGTATAAGAGTTGGATACGTTTGTGTTTATGCTTCAAAAAATAAACCATTGGCTGAGATATCGTGATCATATTTTTACCGCTGAGAAGGAGTCGTGTGTGTTTGTGTTTTTAAAATGATTTAAAAGCTGCTGGACAGATTTCTGGATGTGGTTCTGGTCACAGATGAACTTATTATATTTTGTGAGGCAGATGATGGTTTGATGATTTCAGGAATTTCCCAAAGAATAATTCAGGGATCTTGATAAAAATAAATAAATGATGACTGATATCTACGAGTGTGTGAGAATTTGGTGAAGCTTGATTTAATTTAAGGCGACAGTTGGACCTTGGTGGAGGAATTTTACTTCAAACTGTAATTTTATTGTATAATTTATATTAGGAAAAAAAAGCTGAACTATTCTCAGTGGTGGCAGATTTTCTTTCTTTGTCCCTTTCTCACGAACACGATATCTCAGAAACGCCCTCAAGGGGATCGAACGTGGTCCAAACGTTCCCTCGGACGCAAGTGGAGCTGATTAGAATTTGGTGGGCGAAGGTCAAAGGTCACTGTGACCTCACCACAGGTTTTTGTCCAAACTGAAGAATTCAATGAACACAAACACACTTTTACTTTTCTCCCCTTTGTGCTGCTTTGACCAACCTGTCAACACAAAGTCAGGTGTGGTGTCATCACTGCTTGTGGTGTGATACCGTGCGTGTGTGTGTGTGTGTGTGTGTGTCTAGGGCACATTTGCGGTTCCTATCCTTAAACAACCTGTTCTGCAGACCTCGTTAAGCCGGAGACAAACAGGACTTCTCCGTTCCTCTATCAGTGCCACAGTACGTCCCCGTGCTGCTGACGGGTGCCGTGGCCACACGTCACTGCAGCGACTGGTAAATATGTATATTTTTAAGCGTGTGAAAAAGCAGCGCCGCAGCAGACCCACCAACCGAAGCATATGGCTCCACCATGTGTTACTTAATGAGAGATTTACTCACACAGACCACTAAATGTGTGGCTCGTTTAAGGAGCCACGGCAGAGGGGCGCTTGCGTGTGTTGCCTGCAAGTCGACTCCATAAAGGAGGGAGGTTCTGTTCCCCCGTCTAACCGCTCCCTGTAACCTTTTGCATTTGTGGTGCTGTTAAAGACTCTGAGGCAAACGTGAGACTCCCTGAAATGTGCCGGGCGATGGTTATGATGTCAGGACACCTGTCTAAATGCAAGGGTGTGCCTGTGTGTTTCCTATTAGTCATGTATCGCATCCAATGAAAGGAATGCTGGCGTTGGAGCCCGGTGCGGTGGCGAGGACTGGTTTAGGGTTTTGTGGTGCTCATGCACTCCTGACCGCACACTTTCTCCCTCTCCTCCCTGGCTCGGTCGTCCGGCCGTGTGCAGTAATTGGCCACACGGAGCCCAGATCTCTGTGCTTCGCCTGCGGAGGCTTTGTGGTGGAAGTGCACAAGCAGTAGGCCCCATAAATCTGTGGGACGCCAGTGTCAGGCCCCAAACTTCAGCTCATGCTTCTTCACAATGACTCCACTCCCACCCGAATTCCCCTGGTACCACAGAACCTGGTCCGAGCAGCTTCGTTTTTATGACATTTATGTGATATGTTTATCGCTCTCTACTGTTTGCTTGTGTGTGTGAGAGAGAGAGAGAGAGAGGCAGAAAGAGCGTTTCTGCTCCCTCCGTGCTGTCGTGTTCTGATCCTGCTCCGAGGCTGTGATTATACGTTTGTCTCCACTGTTTGCTAGTTTTCTACTTCATAGTGAGAGTGCTGCAGAAACTGTTTGGCTTGGACTCACTTCACTGGTTTCTCAACTACAGTTGTGGGCTCCAGACTGGGTCAAATATGGTTCAGCAAATAAATAGACTTAGCTCCAGAGCCTCCATGAGATAATGCAGCCATTCAAATGCCTGCAGACTCGGTTAAGAGTGTACTCGAAGCTTTTAGTGCAGCACATCCTCGCAGGCTGCAGGAAGTTCCCCTGCAGCTGCACACATACCTCCGGGGTTTTTATACGTACACATTATTAATGAAGTATTTAATCGGTCAGATCAGAGACTGTTCACGTCAACACGAGCTGCAGAGGAAATGTCTCAGGAAAAGGCGATAATGTGACGCTGGTGTTTCCTCGGATCTGCAAATGTAGGAAAAAACGCGCACTGACCGACTTCAGTGATGATTACTGGTGTTTTCTAGACCGGGCCAGTGAACGCAACTGGGGGGGGGGGGGGGGACAACATTAGGAGATGTAGATAAAGCGCGGATAAATAAACCCTCTGGAGAGTTCACCAAAAAAATGTAAAATGGTAAAAGATAAAAGATTTATCTCTCTGCAAAAGACAAATTGGTTTCACGCAGCACCTCCATGAATGTGCACTTTCTTTTTCCTTTTTTTGAAACCCTCCCGAATGCCCTCGCTGCGGAGAGGAGCGCGGTGCAAGCGCCTGAGAGGAGAGAGAAGGGGAGGGAGACAAAGTTTTTTCCCTGAAAGTTTGTGCAAGCTTTCACTTTCTAGGCGGGGTTACAGTAAGCTGCAGCAGCATGGACTGAGAGAAACAGGACGGCGAGCGATTGCAATGCAGCACGATACCGAGCTTCCATCCAACTTGAATACGCTCCGCCAGCAGCCTCCTCTTTAAGTCGCCATGTACTCCCCGTACTGCCTGACTCAGGTAAACCCTCGACCTGCCGCTGTGGTTCTGTTGCTCTGCTGCTGCCCGCTTCTCTCTCTCTCTGTGTTTCCATGTGTTTCCATGTGTTCGCTGCTCGGGGGCTCGGACTCTCTCCGCTGCCGGACTCTGGGTCCAACTTCCCCCTCGACTCCGCTCGGGCCGTCGCGCGGAACTTTTTTCTCGTGCGTAATTTCCATCGCACATGTTTTTTTTTTTTTTTTTGGGTTGGAGAGAAAATGGCGCTTCTCCCGAGATGTATTTCATATATAAAAAAAAAAGAGAGAGAGAGAGAAAGAAGGAGGGGAGCGTGCGTGGAGGAGGAGAGAGGGAGTGAGAGCGCGCGCACGGACACAGACTGGAGTTTAATATTTCTGCTGGAAGGTGTGTGTGTGTGTGTGTGTGTGTGTGTGTGTGTGTGTGTGTGTGTGTGTGTGTGTGTGTGTGTGTGTGTGTGTGTGTGTGTGTGTGATTGCTCGCGGGGAGTTGTTGGCCGGTGAGAGGAGCTGTAGGAGCGCGCGCCGCTGCCGCCTTTACACGTTGAGACCGGGGGAAGCGAGTGTGTGTGTGTGTGTGTGTGTGTACGTACGTGCGTCTGTGCGCGTACGTTCTTGTGTGTGGGGAAGCGTGCGTAAAATTCTACGTGCATCTTCTGACATTTTTTTTAACTCTGCTGCACCAGTTGATCCAGTTTGAAACTTTATATCTATGCTGATTTTATAACGTGTGTTTATATAACTTCATATATATCCATACTCTGTAGTGACGTTATAGCTTGTGCATATATAACTTTTTATCTTTATCTCTCTACTGATTTAGAACGTGTGTATATATAACTTAATATCTACATCTTCACAGTCATACTCTGTGCTGATTATGTAGTTTATGTATATATATAATTTTATATCTGTTTCTTTATATCTATACTCTCTGATTGATTTTATATTATTATATTTATAACTTAGATCTTTTTATCTATAGCCTACTCTAAGCTGATTTGAAATCTATAATAATTCCTTTATATATTTTTTAATAGCTCATTTTCATCTCCTCATTTCTCACAGTTCATTTTTATACAAAGTAAAAGACACCGGCTCTGTTTCTCTGTAGATGTGGAATCATTGCTTCTTATTTTAAACTCTGTCATCACTTCACATTTTGTGATTTTACCTGCTGATCTTTTGTGATAGTTGCTGCAGAAAAAGAGTTAGATAAAGAGTTTATAGTTTAAAATGTAGTTTTTAACAGAGTCTAGTTTTGTTGATTGAGTGAAATCCACGGCTTCAGATCCAGCGTTGAACTATCACAGACTTCTCAGTGTGAGTCATGATGGATGTGACTTTAAACATTAATATTTCTCCTGAGTCATAACTATTTTAATTTTCTGTTCTTTATTCTCACTTCATCACATTTAGACGACTTTTTCACTTGCAGAAAAATCTTTAAATATTTGTCTCAAAAGACACGTTGAGTGACGGAGTGATAGTAAAGTACCTAAAACACCGTCATGAGACTTTTTCAGCTCTGGATCATGCAGCTGTGCAGCACATCTGCACTAAAGTGTCCACTTCTCAACGTGCTCGCTGTTGATCTACATCCTTTATGATCAGGTGTTTGTCGTGACTTCTCTCACCAGCTTGTGTTCTGCAAAACAAAGTCAAATCTCATATTTAAAGACAACTTTTTACCTTTTTAATATTCCCCCTTCAGAACCTTGAGCCTCTTTTCTCCCAGGTCCTCGAGACTTTGAAGGTATTTCCCTGGTTTCAGCCAACCAGTGGCACAGGCCTGCCCAGCTGCTGGAAGTCCTGCTCCTATGAAGCAGACTTGTTTATCCCTCATTGGCTTTGTCTGACAGCCGACTGCCAGGGTCCCGTTTGATGTGTAATTCAGTCCTGATTTCTCGCAGTGGTTTTATTAAAAGAGTTTTCCTCTCGCCGTACGCCTCTGACAGCTCTGCTCTCCACCAGAGGCTCTGAGGATGTTCCTCGCTCATCGCATGGGCACCAGTCGGGTCTGCTTTCCATTTACAGACATTAGCAGCTGGGATCATAACACCGGCCTCTCGCTGACACCAGAAAGGGAAAGGAGATTTTTATTATTTTCCTTAATTCTTAGTTTTATTGCAGAAACTGTTGCAGGCTCCTCAGAGTGTTGACGTAAGACCCAGAGGGTGAAACTCACTGAGAGATGGAAAGAAAATAGAAACAGATTTTTCCACATAGATGAGAATACAAACACCTCACAGGCCTTTTCATTTGACTTGCATCTGTTAATTCTTATGCATCCTTCATATGTAAGTATATTTCATTTAGCCACATTAATGCAACTTTAATTTAAAAGTAGCTGGCAACAGGAGCTTGTGCACATGGTGCACGTGATGGTAACTTGCAGTTTGTCTTTGCTTGGGCAGGAAATTGATGGAAACACGTCTGTGACAAGGGATTAAATATAGGCTGCTGTATTTTATTTATTTGATCAAGTGTGTGTGTGTGTGTGTAGCCAAGGAGTGTGGCTATTTGCACTGTGAGGAAAGTTGTTTCTTCTCTTCCTCTTCTCTGCACGACACACACACACCCTCACACACACACACACACCCTCACACTCGCAGCATTCTCTCACAGCTCCCTCTTTGGACGTGAAGGCTCTTTTTGTTGATTTAATTGCTGTTAATAATTAAAAATTCGAGCTTGGACCTGGAATATGGAAACAATTGTAAACAATCGAATGAATTATTAACTGTGATAAAAGCCTCAGTGGAGAGAAGCATCGTGCTGGGAAGTGACGCTGCGTAATGGAGGCAAATTACAGAGGGAGAGCAGTGTGTGTGTGTGTGTGTGTGTGGAGTCGATGCAGTGTGTTAGAAATAAAAGATAAATATCATATTGAGCTCTGTGTAGTTTTATACACTGTAGAGTCTTTTATTTATGACGTGAACGAAAGTTCCTTATTTTTCTGAATTTAGGAAAAATCCCCTGTAACGTGAATGTTGCGTTTTTCCTCCTCAAATTATCTTTGACATCGTTTTAAATGATCAACATCATTTATTTTACTTGCTCATTGATTTATTTCTCCAAACCTGAACTCTCGGTTCCCCCGCAGGCCACAATGACGCAGCACAAACATGCACTTTAAAAACACACACACACACACACACACACACACACACCACCCATTCCTATTCTTTCCCATTCTCCTTTTATTTTTAATTTAATGTCATTGCATCTTGAATCTGAAATGTGTTGAGTGTTGTGTGCAGCTCGTAATGTTTTCACTGGAGCGACCTGTTAACTGATTCCTTCCCTCTGCCTCCTCTGCCCGCCTGGACGCTGACCCCTGCTCTCCTCGCCTCTTTACACCCTCTCAACACTAAAGTATTACCCTACTCATCTTCTAAACAATGCCTTAGTGGTAAGTCCTATTTAGTCCCTATTTGTTCAGCATCAGGTGTGTGTGTGTTTCTATATATATATATATATATTCCATCATGAGAGAATGTTTATTTGTGGTGTATCTCCTGCTGGCGCGGACCTGCAGCTGCAGGCCTGCGCAGGGGAGAGGGAACTTTGATTTGACGCACACACGCTCCATGAAAAGTTAAATCTCTCTCCTGTTTTTGTTTTTTTGTAGCCTCGTGTCGACAATATGACGATAAACCTTCTCATTTTATTTGTAGTTGCACAGCGCAATCAGACAGAAAGAGGAAAGTAGGTCGCGTTTTGGAAATAGGGAAATATATGTTGCCGAGAAATGACCTTTTTCCTGCGCAATGGGGAAATGAAAAGGAGAGAAGATGTCGACAATCGTGTAAAAACAGCGAACTGCTTTTTGAACCGTTTCCCTAATTAACTCTAATTAATTAGACGTTCGTGCAAACTGTAACTTCCAGTGCAGACGTTCCCCTTCGCTCCTGTTCGCGTGCTCGTGCTCTCAGAAGTAAGAGGAGGTGGCTGCTGCAGCAGCTCCATGCACGCGCACACGACTTGCGTGGCCTCGTCCTCCCGTGCGCTGTAAAGAGGCGCGCACTTGTCTCACGTCTGCGCTGTGCGCGTTGCTCCAGCAGGACGTGTTGTGTTATAGTTTCCTGACGTCACCGCCAGTTGTTCCTGCAGATGAGACTGACGCAGTAGAACTTTTTGCGTTTACACATATTTGGTGAGGTGGCCATTACCCCCCCCCCCTGCTCTCCCCCCTCTCTCTCTCCCCCCCCCCCCGTGTCTCTTCCCAAGGCCTGGAAAATGAGTTGGAACAGCTGCTCCGAGGATTAAAATCTGATGGAACCGCAGTCTGAATAAACAGAAAAAATTTCGGATTTTTCAGAATTATAAGGACACACACACACACATGCACCCGAGCGTGTGTGCACGAGCATACGCGTGCACGAGCATACACGTGCACATGCAAACCTGCACCTACAAAGGCCATGTCTCCGTGCCAGTTCGCCTGCAGTGAGTATCTCTGGACTGGAGCTGCAGGATCCCAGTTTCCAGGCGACTGTCTCACCTTTGTCCTTTAAAAAAAAAAGAAAGAAATCCCCTCTCAAGCCAGTTTACTGCTGTTTCATTTCACTTCAAAGTCAAAGGCTCTTATTGCCTGTATTACATTTCTCAGATATTGAATCATGATATGACTGCGGAGTTTGTTTCAGCTGCTCACAAGTTGGACTGACTTGATTATACATGTATATAAATGTAATATACAACCCCGGTGTGGCTCGGCGGTGCCAAACAGGCCCCAAGAGCGGTGCTTGTGTGGATGTTTGTGCGGAGCAGTGACGTGGCAGCCAGAGGAGCACTCTCCGCTTGGCCACCAGACACAAGAATGAACTCATAGTCTGTTTGATTGACAGGTGGGGCTGATCTATTGTGCTCTCATGTAACTGAGAGAGGAAGACAGGCAGGGAGTACACCGGGTGAAATCGGAGTCCCTGATTGGCCGTACTGCTGTTTTGTGCTGTACCAGCCGTGCGGGATCTTTCCCCCGTCATCACGGGACACCAGGAGGTCATAATGCCAGACACTGCCAAGGACACCATGTTCCTTTTACTTATTCATTTGAAGCGTGCTGCCAGCGACAGCACAGCCCACCACAAAACCCGCCACCATTAAAAGACACTCGAGCTTAGCTCATTTAATAAGGTGGCAGTTTTTTGGTTATTTGTGTCCTGCAGCTTAGAACCAGGAGCTCGTCCTCCTCGACATCGCAGGGCTCCGAACGGGAGCTTTTTATTTATGGTCTGTGAAGCTTTAAAATCGGCAGCATGTTGTGGATTATTTGCATTCTAACTACACATTTAAATGAGAGGCTTATGAAGGTTTCTGTGATTAATGTCTTTGTCAGTCATATAAATTTTCTGTGTTTATTGTCAGCTCGTGACTGGGGGCCACCGTGCGTCAGCACCAGCGAATTTACAACAGTTTTTCGCAATGAAATTCAGAGCTGTCTTTGGTGGCAGAGACAAAGACGAGATGAGCCGAGTGCATTTTGGCAGCAGGCGATATAGATTTGAATTAAGTAGCATGTAGTTTTTTATCTCGGGCTGCATGCAGAAAGAGGCAGAACCAACTGTGTCTCATTCAGTATCAGCACAGCTGTCCCAGCATCCGTGGAGAATGGATTCCTACTGCTATTGCCATGGGAGGCTCCAGCCAAGAAGAATGGGAGGATATCCAGTGTGTGCGCTCGTGTTTTAAAAGGAAGCCGAGGAGTGAGAGGAGAGAGTAGTACACTGGTGTGTGTGTGTCTGTGTGTACACGTCTGTCTACGAATGTGCGTGTGATTTCTTCATGTGTGTGTCATGTTGTCTCCACCCGCCTCACTTTTCCTTCGCTCATGTCACCTCTGGCATGGATTAGTCTTTGGCACAACCCCGGCGGTGCCCGCAGCCCCAGTGCGGTTCTGTGGTCGCCGATATGTTGTGCTGTTGCCATGGCTACTGAGCACACACCACTCCGGTGCTAAATTACATAATTGAGCTCGAATATACAGAGGAACACAAAACACTTTGTACAATATGAGAGAGGAGGGGTGGGGGGGGGGGTGGTCTCATTTTGGAAACCACCAAGACAAAGTGTGTCTGTACCAGAACGAACCACGAGCAGAAAACAGCGAAGCTCTGGTGAATGTTTGAGGGCTTTGTCAGCGCCGAGCTTCAGACGACAGCACGACGCGGTCCTCCCTCTGGTTTTCTGTCAGAAATCTGAATCACACTGGCACCATTATGTGGGTATTTGGTGAGTGCTGGTTGTGACAGGGCAGATGAGGATACGGTGTTTGCGGTGACACACACACACGTGGTGTTTGTGTGAAACAATGAGATGGAGAGAAATGACGGCGTGTGTGTGCTTTAGAGAGGGTGTGGCCCCTTGAGTTCAGACACACACACACACACACACACTTCTCTCTTTGCCCTCGTCCTCCTCCAGGTTGTGAGAGCATCAACAATGTGTTGAATTCCACTGGTTCTGTCACGGCTGGTTGACACTGGAGTTGGTTTTGAGGATACGACCTTTGAACTGCAAAGTGGTTTTGTTCAGGGTTGATGAATGTGCTGTGATCTTAAAGACCCCAAGTAGCAATACTCTCCTTTGACTATTTATCAAACCTTTAAATTACATTTTACAAGTCACAAATACCTCTTTTACACCAAAGTGCAGGGAAACCGGCTAAAAAGCTGCGTGACTCCTTCCCAGTCTTGTGCTTCACACCGAATATTTTCCGGAGAGGCTGAGTACGTGAGAAAGCAAATGTCTGAGTCCGTTGCTTCCGGGATTTTCCGGCTACTTTTCCTGTCTGGAAAGAGTCTGACCTGGAAATCTTGAAAGACAAACTCTGGAAAATGTCCAGACCCCATTTTCCTATCGTTTTGGATCAAGCCTGAAAACAGCTTTAGTTCTATAACGCTTCACAATAAATCTTCCAAGTTACGTAACAATGCACATTTGTATGTTAAGACTAAAACAAATGGAGCAAAGGATCAGTAGAAGAAGAAGCTCGAGTGCATTATTATATATTGACACATGAATTTACGATCGCAGCATTAATATCAGCATTCGGCTCCGATTATTAATAGACTGAGAAATGTGCTTTGTTCTCGCTTGGAGCTGAACCGATGCCAGGATCCACACGCGGAGCAAACTCAGTAACTCATTCTCTGGGCTTCTTAATCGGCATGTAACGTTTCCATGTAGACGAGCAGCGCCGTGTTGAATTTCCACTATCTTTTGTGTTCGGCAGAAGAGGAACTGAAGGTCTCAAAGCTGGTGAGCGGGCGAAGCCATTGTTCGAGTGTGTCACAGGTCAGCGGAGATACAGAGGCAGTTGTTGCAGATCGTTGTCGGCCCACTCAAGGTCTTTTTTGTGTGGGCAATCTGGGCACGTTGTTTAGTCTGTCTGACCTACATCTCTAAATATATACAGTAGACCCTTCATTACAAAGCTTCCAGATTAATCTGGATGAAATCTGATCTCTGTGATCGACTGCAGCTTCTCTCTGCACAGACTCTCCACCTCGTTCACTTTCACTCGCTGTCCGACAAGAGGCAGATTCAGGGCTTCCACACAAACATGTTGTCGTCTTCCAGGTGTGAGCTGCAGCCACGTTAGAAACAAACCGGATCCTGTGTCTGTTTGACTTCAAGCCCAAAGTCTACGAGTTCTACTCTGTGGTTTCTCCTGCATAACACACCTGCTCATTACACACAGGAGGCACAGGTGTGCATTCTTTCAGAGAAACGGTGACGCTACACACTGATGCTCCTCGTGCTCCTCGTGCTCCTCGTGCTCCTCGTGCTCCTCATGTTAATCCAGAGTGTTTTCAGATGAACTCTTCATCAACATCTTCCATCTATATTATCCCAGTGTCTTCATCACTCAGTTGAACTGTCAAGGCTTCGATTGGTTCAGTCATGTTTGAATGTGGGGATGGTTGCTTTGAGCCAACTCTTTAATTATAACTTTTAGCTAACTAAACACCAATTTAACCATTAACTAACTGGTTCAACTATTTAATCATTGAAACTATTTCAACTTTTAACTACTTCAACAAACTGTTTCAACCTTTTAATTGTAACCTTTAGCAAACTATTTAAAAAGTAGAACCATAAGTTTCTACTATTTCAACTTTTTAATCATAACTTTTAGTTAACAGTTCCAAAAACGTAACCATTAGCTCAACGTTTGAACCATTAGCTAACTATTTTTATTTATTTAAACAGTTTAACCATTACTTTTAAATATATATATTTACAACTGTTAATCAAATCCCAGTTTCTGAATCTGGGCTAAAAGCGATTATGTCAGCAAAACACATTTCAACAATTTATCTACGGCTCCTCCATCCGTCCATCTCTCCGTCCATCTCTCCGTCCATCTCTCCGTCCATCTCTCCGTCCATCTCTCCGTCCATTTACATGAAAACAAACATGTCGGCTCACCCGGTGAAGCCTTGAGAGAAAATTACAATCATTTAAACAGAAAGCTCTCAGACTTCATCAGGCCACAGTTGATTAGGTCACGGTGGTGATTTCAGTTGTTTAGTTGTCAAGAGATGACGCAACGCGCTGACATCACTCGATGATGCCGTAGCATTCACCATCTTTTCACCATTTCCCTTTAAGTAGGAGGGATAAAGACGCATTGATTGGCTCCTTGATTGTTCCTCAAAACTTCCCGAGGCCGTCTCTCATCATCACGCTACATTACCTCATGTTGTAGCTGAGGAGAAGGAGAATAAGTTCCTCCGGTGAACACGAGGAAGCGTAATCCACCTCGGCTATTTAGCAGATAAGATTCTGAGCCCAGAAATGATCATATTCATGACTTAGCATCAACGTTTGACGTCTACTTTTATCCTCTCGCACCAGGAACATGGCTCAAAGGTTGTGATTAGGCTTAATAGGCATTTAATGGGTTAATGTCAGAGGGAAAATCTTTTCCTGTCTTGGGGGTGGGTGGAGGAACGTTGACGCTCGGAGGCTTATGAACCCGCAAGTCAAACAGTAATGAAAACAGTTGTGACCTGATTTCAAGAGCCGGGGGAAAAAAAGACATAGAGGAGATGGGGAAGGAGGATTTTTAAGGTTACAGACAAAAAGACAACAATCAGACACAGGACCTCATGCTTTTCTAACTACGTCTCTTCTCGTCTGTCTTTCTTATTTGCCTCTCGTGTCGTCCTGTTACCTTTCCTGTCTGTCTCCGTCGGCGTATCTAGTTCGGCCACCCCGTCCAGTAAGGAATAGCTGTCACCCCAGGGAACAAAGTGCTACAGCTTGCTCTTCGGAGCAGGAAGTTGGCGCGAGGCCAGGGGTGGAAAATCTATACTCGGTTGCATAATATAACAAATCTTTACCTCAGATGAACTCCGAGGAGGCCTGGCAGCTGTGAGCAAACAGAGCTGCAGGGCGGGAGTTTGTGTGTTATTAACCGACTCTGTTTGTGTGGAAGTGTCTGTGTATGTGTTGGGTATGAGTGCTCGCTCTATACTTCTTGCGACTTGTGTTTGCAGGCTGCCGCAGCGGGGCCGGGGCTGCGTGAGACCCCGGTAACAGGCAGGCAGGGAGCACTACAGTCAAATACACCCTTGTTGGTGTATTTAAAGGAAAAATAGAGCGTCAGAGTAGAGTAGAGTTAACCCTAACCCTAGCAGAACCCGGGGTTAGACTCAAACACGACTCTGCGGCTTCTTCTCTTTGGCCCGACCCGCCAGTTGCTGCTATCCCGACTGCAGCTGCAGCGGAACCTCTGCGAGGGAATTCAAATATAAACTTTCTGCTCTGTTTAGGCTCAGAGAAATAGCTGCAGGATTAGTGTGCGTTACATGGAAAGTTGTATATTTGACTGGAAAATTCGGTGCAGGATAAGGATTCCATGTCACTGCTAAAATACAAAACACAGATGGACCACATTTAGCTTTGCCCCGTGAGTTCATGGCGTGGCACCGTCTCTGCTCCTCCAACGCTCATTACGACGGTTAGAAATTAAACTCTCTCTCTCTCTCCGCTGGTATTCAGATGTGTAGCCGGTGTTCATGTTCGCTGATTAATAATCCCGCAGGAGTCCTTTTCATGATGCGATCAACTTAAAAAAGCCGTAATGGAGAAACAGCCTGTGCCGCTCCTCTGTTGTGGCTGCAGTTCTGTTGAAGCAGGACGTGGAGGGAAAGCACCCGCAAGCGCTCGGCTGTCTGACATGTCAAGCTGCTGTCAGTCTCGCCGGCCTGTCCCGGGAAACTTAAAACTGGGCTCATTATGGTCATCATCTGGAATAAAGTGCAATCATCTCTGCCACCTGTGGCAAGCTGCCGCAGAGAAACGACTCCTGTAGGCCGCTTGGCCCCGTGCGCTAGAGTCGCGTATCAATTCACGCACATTAATTCTATTTTATGCTTTTTTCTTTCCGTCCGCACACCTGAACTAAAGTATTTTGGAAGCAGGAGTTAGGACTCATATGGGGACCACAAATTGACGGTGTATTGCAGCCAGGCTGTGGAGATTTACGATGAAAGTGAATAGGGACGGTGTGGGCGGGTTTGCAGAGGTGCATATTATGCGTTTCTTTCCTGTTTTTTCTTGAATACTCTGAAGAGCTGTGGGCCTTGGGAATGGTTTGGAGGAGTAAAACAACAGCAGCAGTATTTTTCTCCTTCAGTCCAGAAAGATTATAGAAAGAAATACGACAGGAGGAGAGTGAGGAAGGACGAGAAAGACGAGAGGGAAATGGGCGGGAGTGAGAGAGGCCGTCTTCTGTGTGTTATAAATACAGTAGACTGGGGAGCACTCCATGTTCTTTTCTTTTTTCTACCAGCATGATTTGTTTGATTTACTCTGTATCAATCAGCAGAGGATGTATTTAAACGAACTTGAAGTATATTTGAGAAAGCGTCTTTATAGCTGTGGCTGTTCCTATTCTCCTTTTTACTTTCCTTGGAAGCAGACCGTGATTAAAACAGACGATATAGACGTATTGTATTTCCTCGGGGATTGGAAGGAATGCAAATGCATCATAACCATATTATACTAGTTAGGGGCGGTATGCGTTGCCAAGCCTCTGGATGCAGGAGAGAGTAGACGCAGTTTAAACTGAAGGGAGCCGAGTCCCACAAAGAGCCAGGATCCCACAACTGCAACAACAGGAGAGGACATCTGACACTGTTGGACTATATTTGACATTTCATAGGATACACACAGAACCAGAGGCTGCGCTGCGTAAAAAAAAGACAGATCTGTCCCTCTGTGAATAACCCGACAGAGGAAATCTCCCCCCAAAAAAAGTTTCTCTCCCTCCGTGTGTTGATGTGCGTCCGTGTGCCACAGAATCCGTTTGGCATTTTTGTTGTGAGGGAAGCATGTTGCTGGTGGGACTTTGGCCGGCACAATCCCTCCTCTGTTAAAACAATGCGGCAGTTGTCCTCCCTAACCTAATTACTCCCTCCAGGGGGAGAAAGGCAACAGCACCAAATCCCATAGTTAGGAGCTCTGATCTGGACCCTGCTGCAAGAAAAGGCCTCATTCATTTCCCTCCAACACACACACACACGCACACACACACACAGACACACACACACACACACACACACACACACACACACACACACACTTTCCCTTTGGCCTGACGGAAGCTAATTACGCTCTAATATATCCTTATTTTTCTCCTGGTTTATTATTGTTGTAAATGAATTGATGCCGAGGACGTAATAGCATCTAAAGTTTGAGTGATGTCGTCGTGATTTGCTGCCATAAGCTCAGTGGGATCAACAGAACACTGATGCAGAACTTGGTCCCCAACAAAAATAGAATATTTACACAAACCTGTCAAACTAGTCCTTTGTGTTGACTGGTCCTGGATATTAAGATTTATCCATAGATAATAAATTATAAGTTAAAACTAAGCGTTCATCAGTGTAAATTCACAGTTAGTGGAAGGAACTGTAAGGAATGTAAAAAAACTTTGCTTCCTGTCTTTCCCTTGTTTTGCATTTTTCACCTTCCTTAACCTCTCGTCTGTCACTTACTGGCAGCGCCGCGTTCTGAAAACTTTATTACTGTAACTTCAGACAAGGAAGTCTGCATAGGAAGAGGGGAACGGGGTGTGTGTGTGGAGTGTGTGTGTGTGTGTGTGTGTGTGGAGTGGCACTCAGCGAAAAGAGGAAAAGGGTGTTAAAGTCTTAATTCTCCCTCAACCAACCTGTTTTGTTTACTCGTCTCTCCTCTCAGGAAGATTAGAGCAGCCATTGTGTGGAGGGCTTGGGAAATAAGGCCCGAAGTTTATATTTGGAGATTGTTGCGGTGCTGCGTCGCTGGTCTAGACTGTCGGGGTTTCAGACGTCTTTGTTTGTTTGTCTGGAGAAAAGAGAAAAATCCCATTTGTTGCCACTGAGAGCGAGATTCCTTTTGCCCGTTTGACTCGTTTGTGTCGTATTCAAAGATCTAAATATTCATTGGGACCTTTTATACAGTTTTCTCCAATCTGCTCCTCACCTGGACAAATGAGATCCTCAGTTTGTGTGCGTCTGGTCGAGCGGCGTCTGTCCTCGGCCGTGATCATCCGGTGTGAGGGTTCGATTCCGTCCAGCCTTCAGCAGGACTCTGTGTTAACTCTTCTATGATCCTGATTACCGACCTCTTTGTTTTCTCTTTACATTTCATAGATTTTAATCCTGTGGATGATTTGATTTTCACACGTTTCTGCTCTTTCCCGTCGTCTCTGTTTGCTTCTAACTCATTAACTTGTCCCGTTCGGCGCCGGTGCCAACTTGTGAGATTGGCCTGTCAGTGGCCGCCATGATTGACTTTGTTTTCCATCACATTAATAACCTCTTCGTTGTAATTGAAGCCAGCAGTAAGTTTATTAACCTCTTGTTCTTTTTACTCCAGTTCTTCCACAGACCCTAAAAAAGAAATCACATTTTATATCTTAATGATTGGCCCCATTCTATTATCTGTAGCTCTGGTTAATCGCCCTTGTTATCAACCATCTTCCCAATGTGGAAAACTAATCTTTATCCGTCTTTAATGTGGTGCAGGGAGTTAAAGGGAGATGTTGTAATGTGTGTGAATGTATCACAGTGAGCTGGAGTTATTTCCTCCGTTATTTCTTTTACTTTCTTTTCTTTCCAGCCCTTCTTGCCCCCCCCCCCTCCTCCTCCTATTCTCTGTCTTCTGTTTAGTATTTTTTGGGCTTCTTTATCAGGGCTCGTACAGACACATACAACCACACCTCTGTCAAATATTCGCCCCTGGTTGGTGCTTTGTGTCCACGGCAGACACGAGACAAAGTGCAGGGCCCGAAGGCTGCGCCGCTTTTTCACTTCGCTCAGGATCCATAGGACCCTCAGATCATCGGGGTTTAATTAATAACTTATGGCTACAGCTTAAGCTCAGTTTCTTGGCTAATTCCGACGGAAAAGTACAAGGATAAAAAAGAATATATAGACAGGAGGCCATAACGGGGGTGTGCACAGACGTGGAGGGTGAGGCGGTGGGGGTTGCGAGTCGGGGATGGCGGCAAAGCATTTGCATAAAGGGCAGGGCAGCATGCCCAATGGTGGAAAAGGTTGGCATCACGCCTTTCAGACTGGCAGAGAGGGAAGACTGGAGAGAGAGAGAGAGACACAGAGAGGGGGGGGTGCAGTCAATAGTGCATCCCTTGTTCAGAAAGAGGAGGTCCCTCGCTGTTGGCAGGAGAGCAGGCTAAATCTCTGGTTTGATTGTGTGCTAGATTGCCCCTTTATTTGTCTGATTGCAAAGCGTTCAACTCTACATTAGCAGCGGGCTTCACTTTCCAGGAGGGAGTTTCTGTGCCTTGGCCTCGGCCGGGTCTGTTGCTACACATGCACAACGTCTCCGGGTTCACGTCTTGTGCAATCAGCCCGTCGGAGCACGAGGGGAACTTTCTGACCCGTCTGTTCTATCTCCGTCCTGCAACTGCACGGCGGCGTCTCCGAGGTTAACGACAGTGTTGATTTAGCCTGATGCCACGTTCAGTTGTGTTTTCATAGATAATTACCGGCCTGGAGACAAGACCTCTTCTGTCTGTGTGCGCCTGTCTGTCTCACCTTCTCCCTGTCAGAGCCACGGCTGCTGCCCTCGTGCACGCCGCCGTTCTGGTGATGTCATGGCAGAAGAGAAAGAAAAGGTTATTTCGCGAGGGCCTGTTATTTTTTGGCCCCCGGGTCCATTAGCGCTGTAGCCTATAGAGTTTCGGGCGCTCTTGCCATCGCCGGCCAACCCGTGGACATCACGACCTCGTGTTGCCTGTAAACTCACCGTGACCACAAACCTTAAGGGCCCTTTTCATTCGGGGCTCTGGGGGTTAATTTACAGGGATTTTATTTCTATTTCATTCTGAATTTATGTAGAATTCTTGCGTGGATCCTCATTTTCTCTGAGCAACAATCAAAATGAGCTCATTGAATTCAGTTAATATCGATATGAAATAGAGAAAGATACAACTGTTTTAGTATAAATTAATAAAATGATAAAAAGATGAAACAAACCATAAAAAAACATGAATTCAGTAAAAGCAGCAACGCAACTCTCTTAAGACCTTGATTCAAAATCTGAATAAATTCAAATTTAAAGTTCTACTTATATAATCTGTTCTTGCAGCATGAAAATAAAATGACTCATTTTACAGAACAAATTACAGCCAATAGCAATATATTAATAGAAGGACCAATATTAGATCATTAAATCAATAACTTGAATGTTTGAGGAGGAGTTTCATCTGCTTCTACTTTTAATAATTCAAATATGTTGTATTTCATAAGTGAAATCTAAATTTGAAAAATAAAAAGCAATCTGGTGAAGTGTCAAGCAGCATTAAAGTAAAAGTACCTCAAATTAAATCCAATTCATGAGTCCAACTTTTGAATATTTTATTTTTTATGTGGGATATTGTTTCAAGATTCCCAAATTTCCCAGTCTGTCTTCAAACGATTCTCTTTTCCCCGTATGAGGCCAGTTAATCTTGCTTTAATCAGTTTGCTCTGTTCATGTCGTCCATTAGAGTGAGTGATGAGACAGAAGCCTTTCGTCCGTCTGTGCAGAAAAAGTTTCTCTAAAGTTAAGACGAAGCTCCGTGTTCCCTCTTTCCTCCCTCGACTGCAGCTCGACAACAAAGTGCGAAGCTTCTGTAACTTGGGAAGATTCTTGGTTTGACTGACGCACAGAAGGACTGTGGAGTTTGTCCCTCGTCACTCACCATATGGACGCTTTGCTTTACGGCCAATATGAACAGGAGGAATCGTTACAGGAAGTGAAACCTCAGTGTTCACGTTGGCACCAAACTAATGTTTTAACACATGCTGGAAACAATGTGACCCTAGAAGGAGACGGAAGGAGCAGTACAATGACGATCAGGTCAAAACGTGCACGTGTGATATATTATAAACTCATATTATCTGACATCAAGCTGTTGTGTTAATACGCCGCTTGTGCGCTCTCGTAAATTAACTCGCACATTGTGCACAAAGGCTGCAACGACAAAAAGCTCAAATACAAAGTCGAGGCAGCTTTAAAACAAGAGCACGTAAAAGCGGTGATTAGTATTAGTGAGTGTGTGTGTGTGTGTGTGTGTGTGTGTGTGTGTGTGTGTGTGTGTGTGTGTGTGTGTGTGTGCGTGTGTGTGCGTGTGCGTGTGTGTGTGTGTCAGAGGCGTTTTCAGGTTTGCTCCAGCGCAACACAACAGTTTTGTGGTCAGCTTTGGCTCCGAACAGGCAACAAACACCAGCGTTCTGCTCCAGTATTCGTCTCGGGTCTGAAAGCACAGCCGTGTTGTTTCAGCTCACTTTGGTCTCTCCAGCCGTGTGTGAAAGGCTGAACTTTAGCATTTCATACTCGTCTCTTTGAAAAGAGGAGCAAAGCCCTACAGCTTTGTCAAGCGGCAAGTTAACACATGAACCTGAAGATCCCTGTTTTTTTCATTTCAGGCCCGTGTTGACACTCTTAATTCTGCAGAGGGATCTTTTCATAAGAGGAGCTGTGGTGTAACAGTCCCTCTGCTTTGTGCCGGTAATTCTCCCTGACGTGTGTCAACCACACGGTCCAGATCAAAGATAGCGCGGCAGACAGAGCTAACAGCCACTAGCTGCTTAAGCTCTGTTCAAATGACGTCTCACCTCCGGCAGGATCAAATGTTTGTGCCGTGTCCATCCGTCGAAACTTCCAACAAACCAAAAAGGGGGAAAAGCGGCATGACAGAGAATGAATTCAAGTGTGTGTGTGTCTTTGTTGCAGGTCCGACGCACCGTGTGTTGTGATTACAGAGCTTTAAGCGGGGCAGAAAATTAACACACGCCATCAGCCAACTGCTGCTGAAAGCTGGCGGCTTTTTCCACGTCCGTCTCCTCCATCAAACTCAAGAAGTATTATTCGTAACCCGGTGGGAACCCTCTGATTAAATAGTTATGTTTGCAACTAAAAGCACAAGTGAGGCGTTGAAAACCTGGTCGGTAGTATCACCGTTACTCAGTCGGCCCTGGCAGCCGGGGGAGCAGCCGTCGTCTGTTGGCCGGCGCGGTGAGAAAACACTCAGTCATGGCTGTTGTGGTGCTGAGTCGGCCTGTCCCGGCACGGCCACTCACTCACGTGCACTCACACACACACACACACACACATTAGTGAGACTCAGGGCGGCTCCTTCATCCAACAGCACATTCTTTCTAGACTCGGGGGGGTTTGAGGAAAAAGGTGTGTGTGTTCATGCAAGTGTGCAAAAAAAGTAGTGTGTGGCATGAGGCGTGCAGCTTCAGGAGTTTTGAAGGTGAGTTCCATCAGCTGCACGGTGATCCAGCTCAATAAGCAGCGGCAGGGTGATCACCACATGCTGGGCTGGGTTCAGCTCTGGAATATGTGTCAGTGTCTTCCTCCGCTCATCACCCTCGTCTTCATCCAAGAACATTTGCACGTCCCGACACGCTGCGCACCTCGGCGAGCAGCAACACATATTGTTTTATGTGAAATGGCCAAAGAGGATCGTAAAACCAGGATCGCCTCAGGTGATCTGGTTCACTTTGATCTCACTGCTCTCAGAACTTATAAATGAGGTGTTTCTTTTATTTCTCTTTGGTTTCGCTGTGCACAGAACCTCCAGTGTTTTCTCGTGTGAATTCATGTCTGTGTTGGAGGATCAGTCTGTTCCTGCTGGAACCGGCGTCGGGCAGTGGCTGATATCTGGGGTGAGGCTGGGAGCTGCCGACCCAGAGGTTCTGAGGAAGGGCCCGGTCTGTTTTCCAGTGCAGCCAGGCAGCAGAGCCCCTTTGTGGGACTGGAATGTGCCGTGCGTGCCTCTTGCTCTGCTGGTTGCCCCCCCACACGGCCCACCCTGGGCACGTTAGCACGCAGCCACCGCAAATTGCTTGCAGATTTTTCACACCTAGTAATGCACTGGTGTGTAAACTCAGATAAGTGCAACCGACGCTGGGGCGCCGAGCCGTGGATCTTTACGCATCACTTGCGAGCCACAGTAACGGCGACTTCTCCCCTGTCTTTAAATTTTAATCTCATGTCGCCCCCCCTGCCAGTTTCTAATGATTAACAGGAACGATTCCAGTGTGTGATAACAACCTGGAGACATGCAGCAGCCACTGGAGCTTGTTCTGATTACTGTACAAAACCACAGAAAGCTCATAGAAGACGTGGAGCATCTGGGAAACTGGTGGGTTGGTTTGGGATAAAACCAGTGGACACACCTGCTACCTGGAGAAACGCTCATTTTATAACGTTCCCTAATATGGTTGAGGTTAAAATGAGGATAAAATATCCACACCTGGATAAATGTGAATGCTTTGTTCTCTTAGGTAAATGATTGAGCCTGTTTCCCTCTCCTCTCCGTCGCCCCTGACCCTGTCTCCTCCTCCACCTTCCTGTGCCCTGGCTCTCCGTCAGCGGCCCGAGCCCGGGGTCAGGGGGAGCCGGTGTCAGCCTCCGTCCGGGGTCAGGGACGCTCAGTTGGGCAGGAGAGGACGGAGCCGAGGCCCAGCAGCACAGAGCTGCACTAATGAAGGGCCGGGCGGCTGGGAGGCCCTCGGGTTATGCAGACAGTGGTTTAATTGGTCTAATGAGATGCAGCGTGGCCTCGGCGAGGTCGTCCACCGCAGGACGGAGCGGGACAAAGCGGTGGCAGGCTGTCTCTGAAGTTTAACAGTTACCAGTGATTTACAGACAAATCATGTAAATCCTCCATGTTCTTGTAATTCAAAAAAAGATGAAATTATTGAGATGATCAATGTTTGAAGGAAAACAAAACACTCAAGCCAAAAAATTCATCATAACAAAATTTTTAAAAAGCGTTTCACCGTGCCAAATTTATGATTTTGTATTTTTCTGGCGTGGCGACGTGGACTATTACCTCCATCCTCTCCTGGAAAGTCAGTCAAGGTTGGCAGGAATAAAAAAACAAAAAGATAATTCTAATTTCTCTCTGATTATTTATTGCGCACTTTATTTGTTTTTTATGAAGTCTTTATTTTATCTGTATATATGGATGTGGAGGGTTTTACTTTACAGAAATATGTATTTATATTTATCAACTCAACCTTGATCTACCACTTCAATGCAACATTAGAAAGTAGAATGAGACACTTTATATGCATATACACATATATATTTGTATATGATATTTAATTGGCTGGTTTTCCTTTTGACCTATATATAGAAATCCACATTAAATGTTAAAAAACCTTGTTAAACCTAATTGGAAAAAATCTCACAGGCAAAATATTTCAATACCGTTTTTCCCTAATATTATTATTAATAATGAATGGATCACAATAGGACAATTCTTCGTGCACATTAATACAAACAGTTTTAAATGGTGGATTATTTGTGTGTTGAAATGCAGTGCAGGGTGTTCACAGGCACTAATGAATCACACGGAGCTTTTCAGAGTAAAAGAGTCTTTCTCTGCAGCTGAAAGAGTTAATCTGAAGTTGGCAGCCGCGGACTCACTCAGCGACGTGCGGAGAATAGAGAAATAAAGGACTTCAAAAAGCATCTCTTTTGTCTCCGGTCACATTCAGCTCAGGCTTTTTTACGATGATGATATTTTATTTTATTTTTGCAGAATGAAAACTGGCGCGTTCTCAGTGGAAAATGCGGTTTGAAACCTTGATATAGTAAAACATAAATACAGTGGTATTTCGCTTCAGTTTTTCTAAACAGCTCCTTTAATAATAAGAAGAATAAAACACAGACAGTGAATCTGGGTCATTTTGGGCCTCGTCAGGAAAACAGGCTTTTTCTTCAAGTGCAGCATGAATATTAAAATTAATTTATATTAATTCGTCGGGTTTTAAAAACGGTTTTCAGCCTCGTGGTTTTATTTCCTCCTCTCCAGCTCTTTTATCATTTTATTCCTGGCTGCACAGATTCCCTCTTTTTAAAGATTCATATTTTTTAAATGAGGAGAAAGAAGGAGAAACGCGATGATGCGGTTTTGATATTTCTTCATAAACGAGGCCTGGGTGATGGAGCCTCACAGAGACAACACAATCATTTAAATTTGAATTTCCAGGTTTGAAATGTGACCCTTAATGCACCGCGCGCTGTTTTATTGGCCGGGTCTTTTAATGTGAAGGAGGAGCCGAGGCTTTTGTTTTGTAGGTGAACAGGTGACGCGTTATAAAACACGATCACGCGGATCACGCGCCTCCGATCGATAATCGATGATTCACGCGCAGTGACGCAGGAGGCCGCGCGCGCTCTGGCCTCCATTTGGATCCTCAGGTGAGAAGATGAACCTTCATCACGTGATGACGCTGCTTCCATGAAATAAACCCAGTGATTCGTGACGCAACACTGCAGGCCCCACACGCACACGCACACACGCACGACGAGCTGCACCGTGAGCTGCCCCCCCCCCCCTGATTTGGCACTTTGAAGACCTCAGCTCTGTGACTCTGTTTTATTTCTCATGCAAACAGCAGAACGAAGGAGAAATGACTTACAAAGCCCTTGTAGTCAAATTCCAGTGACGTTTGAATGGTGGTGTATTTGCATTTTGGCAGGGTCACCGGGAAAAGCTTTAAATCTGAGTGAAAGGCATCAGACTCAGGGATCACGTCCAAGTGCCAGTTATCTTCTGCTGCTGGGTTGGTGCTGCAGGTGCTGCCGGAGACAGGGAGACGTGTCTGTAAAGAGTCGTGGACAAACATGAGCGGGACAAACATGTTCATATCGATAATTATCAGGTTAAATGTCACGTTATTATTCAAGTTTCGAGACTCCCGAGTGACGGTTGTGGTTCTAAACTCGTCTTCATGAGCAGAAACCTCAGTTTACTTGAACCATTTCGAAGCTTTATACAAATATAGAAATTGGACTTTTGAAATCTAATTGCTTATTGTAATTATTGATATTGCTGCTGTTAGTTTGCTGGTGTTTGTGCTGCAGGTGGTGATGAACACAGGAATATATCTGTTTAGGGTCACGGCCAAAAATTATTTGAAAATAAAAATGTTCATATCGATATTTATAACGATAAATGTCCCGTTATTATTTCCTCTCAGTTTAAAGACTCCTGAGTGAAGGTTGAGGTTCTAAACTCGTCTCTATGAGCAGAGAACGACCAATAATTTAAAAACATTTTACAAATCTGAGCTCAATCAATTACGTGTTACACGTCCTCACAATGCATAAACATCATATCGATATATTAGACGTATATATGTCATTTCATTGCTCAGCCCTTTATCTGATTCCTCTCTCCCCCCCCCACCCCCACAAACACACACATTCTGACAGAGGAGTGTGTGTGTGTGTTCTCCGCGGCCTCCTTTGTTGCCTTATCTAACCATACATCAAACTTTGGCATCGTCCAATGACACGCTCGGCGCCTGGGACCGAACGCCGAGGTGCGTTGTCCTTCACCGTGTTAACAGATGATGGCTGAGAGTGGCTTTTTCATTAGGCTGATGCTCGGGGCTCGGCTGATGATGATGAGGCTGAAATGCATCGCTGTGAGGAGGCTGTGATGTTTATTAGTGAGGAAATGGTGGCGCTGAGTGTTTGAGTGCCTCTGCCTGTGTCTTTTGTTTGTGCATTTGCAGTCTGGCTTTGATTAAACCGTAATTCCAATGACCTTGGTCATTATTTTCAAATGTAGACTTCCCTCCCTGCGTCAGCCTCGCTCAGTTCTGAGCTTTTTCAGACGCTGCGACTGCACCTGTTGGGTCATTCTCCTAAAACAAGGGGAGAAAACTCTGAATCTCAAACACTCATTTATTCAGTTATTCTCCTAACGAGTTATTCTCTTATTGCTTCATTGACAAAATGCCTTTTTATAATTTCCCCTGAGCGCACGGTGACATCTTCAAACGGCTTCTTTTGTCTTTATTTGCAGTCGGAAACAAATAATTTTGAGTTTAGCTTCATACGTGAGAAGGAAAACATCCATTGCTCCTGTTGGAGAAACTGGAACAAGCGATTATTTGTGATCAATCGTTTGCCGACTACCAGTTTTCTCTGTCGACAAATCGATTAACCGAACCCTTCAGCTCTACACTCGCTCCTTACACGTGCATATGTTGACGCCATGCGAATCTAAGCGGTGTTCTGGTTTTTGTAGCGTTGGATTCCTCGTTGGCAGCATCGTGGATGTTGTCAGAACAGCCACTGAGCGAAGGAATCACATGATTTTATGAGTACGGTGAATGTTGTTTGTTTGGAGTCACAAGCCTCCGTTGCCGCTCTGTGATTCAGCAGCAGTTTGTGCCTTCGGACCGAAGCTGTCTGCAGAGCAGGTGCAACCCTGGACGTCATAACGATGAGGCAACATGGCAGCCGTCGGCGCACAACCACGCCAAATCCTCCCGGGGACTCGGGAGGACAGCGTGGAGCAAACATTTCGGGGCTGGGGATTTCATGGAAGACGTTCACACTATTGAACACAGCTGAGGCAGATTCTGTTTCCTCAGCCGTTTATAAATTCTGTAACCATTTCTTCATTTGTGCATCTAAACCATGTCGCCGGTCATTTCTGTGTGTGCCGTCGGAGCCGTGCGGCTGCCCGGGTTTGTTTCTCCCTCTTTGTTTGCTGTGGTAAACCCACGAGCAGCTGCCGGCGGTGGGGTCTGCAGGGATTCTGAAGCTGTGTGTCCTCTCTTTGCCATCCTCTGCCAAGGTGGCATTATGCAAGCAGAGAGAGGGGTAGAGCGAGGCAGAGCAGCGCAGAGGAGGGCAGGGGGGGGGTTGTCGTTGCGGGGTGGCGGGGCGCACGAGGCGATGGCGGCCATAGTAAAGATGGAGGCAGGCTGAGGGCTGCTGGGATTGGTGCAGGAGACGACTCGCTCCCCTGAACTTTGCCTCCGTGTCAGAGTGGAACTTGTCGATTTGGCAAATTGTGCAACGTCGGACAAGGCTGCGCGCTCTCTTACACTCCCACCTGCTCCCTCTCCCTCTCTCTCTCTCTCTCTCTCTCTCTCTCTCTCTCTCTCTCTCTCTCTCTTGTGCACGCTCTCTCTCTCCCTCTCATTGCCACGACGCCCCCCCCCCCCCCCCCCCCCCTCTCCTCTCCTCCTCCTCTTTCTCTTTTCCCTCCCTTTCAGCTCTTGAAGCTAACGCATTGGCTGGGCTACAGGCATCTTGTTGCCAAATAGGTGGGCCCTACTCGTGCTGGCAAAGGCTCAAGCAATGGTTAGGGAAAGAACGCGGAGAGGACGAGAGACGGCGAGCGAGAAACAGAAAGAGAAAGAGAGAGAGTTGGAGAGAAAAGGGGAAAAAAGAAGCAGCACTCGGCTTTGCCAGCGGTCGTATGCGCTCGTCCAACATTGATTCGGCTCTCTCTTTTTTTTCTTCCCTATTCTGTGCTCTGCTCTCCCTGGCCCCCCCATCTGTGTGTGTGTGTGTGTGTGTGTGTGTGGTGTGTGTGTGTGTGTGTGCGTGTGCGTGTGCACGAGTCTCGCGCCGGGCCCAGGGATCAGAACAGACACCACCACCAATTACACTTTGCCAAGGACTTTTTTTTTTTTCTCGTAGGTTTTTTGGAAAGCACAAAGGACTGTTTATTTTAAGTCCCCGTTGTTAAAGTTTTTTTTCTCCCAGAATGCACTACTGTTAACGTTTCTATTTTTACCTGACAATTTTTTTACTACAACTTTTTATCCGGCCTGTTTTTTTGTGTTGTTTTTGTTTGTTTTTCTGTCTAATGAGCTTCTGCTCGACTTCCTGCAGCGAATCTTTAACTTCCTCAAATCTTTGTTTTTAAATTTTCCTCCACTGTTTTTCGTGAGCGTCATAGTCGGCTAATTATTTTTCGTACAACCCCGCAATTTTGAATTTTTTTTTTTTCATCTGCTAATTCTCCACTCGCTGCCAAACCAGTGCTCGCTTTACATTTGGGAGCGCGGGAGGCAAAAAAAAAAAAAAAAAAAAAAAAACTGGTGCCGGAGATCTTTTTTTTTTTTTTCACTTTAAACGCCGTGCCAAATTTATGATGAGAGTGCAAAATGGTAACTACCAGGCCGTCTGTCTTCCTCTAGCAGTGTGGTTTTCTGTGGTGATTTCTGTCTGCTTTCAGTTTGTTGTGGAAATGTGAGTCTGGTTGGAGCTCCCCCTTTGCATGGTAGCACAGATAGGAAATGGTATGGCTGATCTTTTAGCAGCACATTTCAACAGTGGTCTTGTGGCGGCAAAGCTTGGCGGTGGTGAGCGACCGGTGTGTGGCAACCCTGGCACAGGAACGCTGTGGCGAGATCTGGGCTTTGTTGCCCAGAGATATGTAGTGAAGGTATTATGGTGCAGCAGAATAACTTCTCTTTTCACAGCAGGAAAAACGGGAGCGCAACTTGGCTCAGCTTCTCTGGAGCCGTTTGAATTGATGTATTTTCTATTTGTGGTTAATTGCATCTTAAACTTAAGACTAATTTTCTTGTTTATTGATGCATGTTGATTTATATTTTAACCGAATGGTAAAAAAACCCCCCAAATTCTTCATTATTTTGACTTTAGAACATTAATTCAAATAGCTTTTGAATTTATTGCATTTTAAATTAAATTGTAATTATAATAATTTTAATGAAATTTAACAACTGTCACTACATTTTATTACATTTTCACTGTTTCCCTATTTTTTATTGACGATTGCATAAATGTTTTAGCAGCTTTATGTTCAACATTTGCATGTTCTCTTTCAAATTAAAAGCCCTTTTCCAGCCTCCTAACAGCCTCTCTCCTCCTCTCACCAGGATGAATTTCATCCCTTCATCGAGGCCCTCCTCCCCCATGTCCGTGCCTTCTCGTACACCTGGTTCAACCTGCAGGCCCGTAAGCGCAAGTACTTCAAGAAGCACGAAAAGAGGATGACCAAGGACGAGGAGCGCGCGGTGAAGGACGAGCTGCTGGGGGAGAAGCCAGAGATCAAGCAGAAGTGGGCCTCGCGCCTGCTGGCCAAGCTGCGCAAGGACATCCGGCCCGAGTTCCGCGAGGACTTTGTGCTCACCATCACGGGCAAGAAGCCTCCCTGCTGCGTGCTGTCCAACCCCGACCAGAAGGGCAAGATCCGCCGCATCGACTGCCTCCGCCAGGCCGACAAGGTGTGGCGGCTGGACCTGGTGATGGTCATCCTGTTCAAGGGCAGCCCCCTGGAGAGCACGGACGGGGAGCGGCTGGTCAAGTCGCCCCAGTGCTCCAACCACGGCCTGTGTGTCCAGCCGCACCACATTGGAGTGACGGTCAAGGAGCTGGACCTCTACCTGGCCTACTTCGTCCACTCACCAGGTATGTGGTGCAGTTACCTGTATGACACACACACACACACACACACACACACTTCCTTCAGTGTGATGTGTCACTCACACCTCGGCATGTGGGTCACAGATTAGACGCTGCCCTTCACTAAGTACCGAGCTGCGCCGATGCCAGGCTTTGTTAAACGCGCTCAGGACGGCGCCGGTTTCACATTCTAAAGTCTGCGCTGTGTAATCTTTAAAAATATTTTATCAGATCAGCGCTTCTATCTGGTTTAAAGAGATTCTGAGAATTTGACAGCCAGGATTAAAACCTCTGTTTACCCACAGATATGTTTGCACTGGTACATTTGTTCAAGTATTTGTGTGCAAATTTGTCTAAATCCAAATGTGCATGTTTTCCGGCGCCATGTGTAAACAAAAGCATCTGCAAACCTGTTTATCTGAGTGTGCATGCATGTGCATACGTGTGCACGTGTGAGGCAGTTTGTCATGAGGCTTTAATCCGTGTGTATGTTATTGTGAGATTGGTGTGTATCAGTAGCGGTGTGATGAGTGTGTGTGTGTGTGTGTGTGTGTGTGTGTGTGTGTGTGTGTGTGTGTACGTGCAGTTGTGTGGAGAACGCAGGGACAGCTGGCCCAGTCCCAGATAGTTTAGGAGGCAGGAAGAGACGGCCTCTGCAGCCTCAGCCTATAACGCATCTCTACACACACACACACACACACACACACACACACACACACACACACACACACACACACACACACACACACACACACACACACACACACACACACACACACACTCACACACACACACTCATCGACACAAGTGGACACACTCAGGAGCTCTTGCCTCAGACGCCCAAGCTGCCCCTTTATTGTTTGTCTGATTGTGCTGAACACACACACACACACAGACTCACACTCGACAGCGTGACTCTGTTCATGAGATGTTTTATTTTATTTTTTATCTTTTATTTTTCCACACTTGACTCTCACACGTTTCCTACTCCACCAAAATCGAGATGGTGGAGTGTGTGTGTGTGTGTGTGTGTGTGTGTGTGTGTGTGTGTGTGTGTGTGTGTGTGTGTGTGTGTGTGTGTGTGTGTGTGTGTTCTGCTTGGTCCACACTGAAATATAATAGTTGTTAATTTTCCCTCATTAAATTTTACAGTCACAGAAGCTCACTGGGGGAAAAAACTGACAATTACTTTGTGTCATATTTAATTTCAACAATAATTCTTCTGTGTCACTAAATAGCTCAAAATAATATCGTAATTCTAATTTAATATGATAATGATATATTTTCAACTATGTTTCTATTCATTTAGTTTAAAAAAAAAATAGAAAAACACTTTAGAAATTCATTTGCTTTGGTTCTAATCATTTAAAGGAATTAAAATTGTATATTAATCACATCGTAATGACTGGGGCATTACTGCAGTGGTCTTAGGAGAGCAGGGCTGTTATTCATTACCAATAATCCACTTTCACCGTGGCTCCGTCTTCACAGAAACAGCAAATCAGATTTCTGTGGTGCGCACATGTCGGCATTCTGTTTAAAAACGTCTGGAATAATAACGCTCGTATTTGCAGATGCTTGAAATTTGCTGTGTCCTATATGTGGTTCACGGGTGTAATTTACTGTAATTTATTCCAAAACTCAAACCCAGATTTACTGAGGATACTTCAGAGGCAGCGCGACCACAGTTTTTAGCTGTGTTCATTTGCATTTTCATATATTTTTCTTTCCCCTCTCGGTTGTTGAGTTGATTTACAGTTTCTCTCCAGTCGTGTGTTTTTCTGTGATGCAGGTATGTGCAGGTGGAGTCTCTCTCACACACACACACACACACACACACACACACACACACACACACACACACACACACACACACACACACACACGTATCGTCACAGACCCTTCTCCTGCCCTTTGCTATTATCCCGGCTTCTCTTACCACAGACTGGCGAACATCTACAGGCCCCTAATTCCTCTCCTTGGCAGGGAGGTGCAGCGTTCCTGTGAGACGGAGTACCCCATGCCAGGCTCCTTTCAGCCCAGTGTGTAACTCTGCTTGAGTTTGCGGGGCCTCCGTGAGCGCCCCTTCCTGTTCCACAATATGCCGGGGCGAACCGCGGCTCAGATTAGCTCCCAGCGCAGCCTGGTGCCCCTCGGAGAGAAGCCCTTTTTGTTTTTATTCTGTGCCAGAATCCAGCAGCCACTCATCCCCCGGCGCACACTGACCCAGTCTTTATCTCTGTGGTGTTGTACGTCACATTTTTCTTTTTGTACGTACACGAGCGTCCTCATGTAGATATTGTTGCTATTTTTCAATTAACTATAAGCTTCTTTCTTTTTTAATTGCTCAACTAGAAATTTAGCATTGTTCTTTTCTTTCCTTTTGTCTGAACAAAGTCACATTTGGGTGCACATCCTCTGGCGTGGGCGCGATCCACCTTGCACTTGCACCTGGAGAAGGAAGTGAAACTATAGGAAGTAACTGAAATGCAGAAACTGTCCACCTTGGTTTCAGGGGCTCAGATTGCCGTGTTTTCCGGGAGGCGGGCCGAGGTTAACCAGAGTTTACAGAGGACGGACAGACAGTGGCTCCATTCTAACCTTTCGGGTGGCAGCATTACAGTTTTATTCTTAGCTCGCCATTCCAGGGTGTCTGTGTCTTGCGGAAGCTATCAGTTGCCAGGGCCTGATGGTTGGACCGCCGCCGCCTCACCCGCCCGTCCCCGCCGCGGCGGCGTTTCACTTCTCTTGTGCCCATTGATGCAACCGTCACTGGCTGAGAGGAGAGGAGGGGGTGGGGCTCTGCTTTCAAGCGGTGTGATTGACAGAACAGGAGATACACACACACACACACAGCACCCCCCCCCCCCTCTTTCTGCTTCCCTACAGTATGTGTCTCTGCTTTTGTCCAATTATAGACTTTGGCCCTTGGAGGCGGGGCAGTGAGAGCTGGGACAGATCAAAGCAGCTGAACTCAGATCTGCACTTCTGCTCCACAGCTGCACGGCAACGTCCTGACACGTCGAGCACTGGTCCGATCAGTATCTTGTGACAACTACCTGGCTGCACGCACACACACACACACACACACACACACACACACACACACACACACACACACACACACATACATTCGACTGACTCTCCTGCGTCTGACAGTGATAATAACGGTTCTGGTCTGTGGAGGACGCGAGGGACACGATCACGTCTTTGATCACTTGTCTGTCCAAACCCCAGACTCGCCCTCTGGACGCTCCGGGCCGTCCTCCGCCCAGAGACCCCGGCTCGGGTCGTGTCTTTCCAGCGACATGCTCCATATTCATCGGGCTGACGGAGCCGCACAGTTCCAGCATTAGTCATGTTTGGAGCCCGCGCTGCCTCATACGGCTTTCATTACTTGTGCTGTTATGATAAAAAGATGTTTCTGAGAGTGCAGCCTCCATATCTGCTCTCTGTGCTGGAGACAGACGGACCAGAGAGGTGCTGGGCCAGGCCTGGAAGCCAAGAGTGTGTCTGTGTGTGTGTGTTTCACCATATCTCTGTGCCGCTCTGCTGTGGCTGTGAAGCTAAGATATTCATTTACTCATCAATGTGTCTGTGTGCACAGTCCTGACGTTACAAATGGCCCAGAGAGTCTCTTTTAATAGAGGCGAACAAAGAGAGGGAGCGACAGGGAGACAGACGGCCAGACTGAGAGACTTAACGCCTTCACGTCACGCTAATCCATCAAACACATCTTATCTGCTCGGCCCAATATCCTGTGCTTCAAAAGGGAAGTAGCCTTATCAGATGCAGTTACATAATGAAGGAGGGACGGAGTGGGATCTGTATTTTTCCACACCCGAGATATGTGTGAGATATATGGTTTGTGGAGGTGATACAGTGTGGGGCTGTTTCTCTGCAGACTGTGAGCAGTAGAAATCCTTCATCACAGTCAGGTTAGGTTGTCGTTTCCACAAGAGGAATCGTGACAATCCAAAAAGAAAAAGTGTGTGTGGAGCAGAGGTTTCTGGGCAGAGAGCAGAGTTCTGGCTCTGGTCCGTGATCCAGGAACCGACAGAGAAATATAAAATGTCGGCGCCGAGGGAGTCGCATTCATCTGGTGTGAAAAACACTGCTGCTCCGACACTTTTCTTATTTCTTTTACGGAAACTTTCTTATGCTTTGTTGTCATTTCGAATCATGTGCCCAATAAAGTTTGAGCTTGGGCGACAGCGTCAGTGACACTGCGGTGTTTTAATACGCACCGAGGCACAGGGGCCCCAACTGCTCCGGCTTGGCCCCTTTTCACAGCCCCCCCAGTTTTTCCAGTTGCTTTTTGCAGCGTGTGTGTGTGTGTGTGTGTGTGTGTGTGTGTGTGTGTGTGTGTGAGTGTGAGTCGTAGAAGGAGGGAAAGAGAAGCGTGGTGTGTGCGGAGTGTAAGGAATCACTGGTAAACAGACGATCAGGCTGGAAATCTGACACAAACTGTCACACCGACACTCGCTCCGATCTCCTGACCTCCGCCCGCCGACCCCTCGCAACTTCCCCCCCGCTCTATAGGTTCGACCGCCGAGAGGCTCTGTGGGTTTGGTACCAGGCCAACCTGCTTTGTATTCACTGTAATTATCCAGTTTAGTGAATAATGCTGCAAGAGACACACAAAAGACAAAGTATAAGACTAAATTAAGTCCTAATTTTGAAATAAAGGTCAGGTCTTAGCTTTGCAAATAGAAAAATTCCTTGTACCAGAAAGTGCCTTTTGTGGGAACATGGATTAGCTTTATTTCCTAATTTCACTGTACAGTGATTTTTAATTATTTGTGTAATTAAGGTAAATAAATAAATGTTCTGGTGTCTCTTCTAGAAATTCCGCCTCATTCTCTTTGCTCCTTTATTCGGCTGCATGTTGCTCATGTTCCATCACGACAGAAATCTATTTTATCTTTTGTTTTTATTTGACTGTCTTACAGTTTTTGGTTTTCATGAGAACAACAGCAGAACACAGATTCCCCCCCCCCACCCACCCCTCCCAGGTTCTTTGTGTATTATTTTTGCTCTCCGGCACCGTCTCGCCTCAGTGTGAGAATCGGCGTGACCAGTCCTCTCTTTCTCTGTACGAGCGCCAGGCCTGAAATCTGTCCGTCCCCGAGAAACATACGTATCCCTGCACAGGAAGGGCGGCTCGGCTTCTTAGCGCCTGAGCCGAGGGGCAAAGAGCGGGAGGAGAGGAGAGGAGAGGACTTTCTTTTCTGGGCCGGTTCCCAGCAGCCAGATTCTGATCAGTCCGCCTTGTTCCCTCGGTCCAGTGGAGCAGAGCGCGGGGAGACTGCCCTGTAATTGGGACGGCTCTTTCCATTCGGGAAAAAAAAAACAGAAAAGGGAACCGGAACACCGCGACGCCGCCGAGGACAGATCCCCCTTCTCTGTGTGGATTCTCACTCAGAAACGTCTCTCACTCAAAAACGAGCAATTATACAGCAACAAAATCCGCTCACACAAAACAACCTAAATAAAATCCTTCATATAAAACGCTAATAACGAAGGAGACGAATAAAAATCTGCCTTTTAATTTTCTCCCCCTTGCATTATTTAATTCTCTCGTTGAATGCAAGTAAATGTCAGTCGCGGCTGTTCGGGTGATACTGAGCACTGATATAAAGTAAAAAAGAAAAGCGTAGAATAAAGATGATGCAAAATGCCATGCTGAAAACAAAGGGAGAGGGAGGGCAGATATTCAGGCTAGTGGGGCTGGTTGGCAGCGTTTGGCACCCAGAGCTGCAGCTCTGTTTAGAAGGTGCCAGCTTTTCAAACCGACACACACTCTCTGCCAACTTCTCTCCTTCTGATCCTTTTCTCTCTCCCTCGCTCTCATTTGAACATTTATTCCCCCATATCCCTGTTTTCGCTTAACACTTCTTCCCCTCCGCTCGCTCCCGGACGCCCCTGCCACCTCTGCTGCGGACGCTCTCTCACAGCGGGTCGCCAGGAAACGCGAGCTTCCACACATTTAAACTTTGGTCTTATTTAGCCCGGGATTTTGGCGCGTTGAATGAAGTGACTATCGTGTTTCCAGACTTGTGTGTGTGTGTGTGTTTTCTCTCCCTCCAAAATGTTTTCCACCTGCTTTAAGCAGAGCGAATACTGTTACTCGCTGTGATGGAGCCGCTGTGGATTCAGGTCCAAAACAAAATGGAGGATAAAGCGCGGCTCCTCTCCAATCAGAGCACAGAGCGATTCCACATGTGGAGGAAAAATATAATAATTCTGAACGATTCCTGCTTTAATGGGCTTCGCAGTTCGTCGTCGTTGCAGCTCTTTGGCTCAATGTCCTCGGTGTAGGCAGAGCAGGTACCGTTGGTCTGGATTAAAGACTCGTGGGTATTTAGAGGAACATGTCTTCATTCAGGAACCGAGACCCAGGGGCCCTGCGGAGACCGTGGTGCTGTGAGTGATGGGCATTAAACGCTGGGAGTGGGGGTGGATGGAATTACTCAATAATGATCAGAAAATTAGAGCCATTATTGAGGGAGAGTAAACAGGCCTCTCTAAGTGTGAAAGGCCCCATTCACCCCGGACCAGGAGCAGGACTCCTTTCTTCCTTTCATGGATCCACCCACGGCCTTGAGAGCCCCGCTTTTGTTCCCTGAAATAACAGAGTGAATATATGAGGTCGCAGGGGTGGGGGTCCTGTCGCCACCGCTGAGCGCAGTATGGAAGAAAGCTCCTGGCTGTAAGGTTCACCCCCTATTTATCTGTCCTTTGTTTCTGCTTCACTTCTGATTTATTTCTGTGGCACATTTGTTTTGGGCTCCTCAAACTTGCAGTTTCAAATCAGAATTAAAATGAACTCGTCGGTCCTGATGTGTTCAGATCAGTCGTGATTTTAAAGAGCACCTGCACGTCTCTTCTCCATCATCATCAGGCGGCGCTGCGTCCTGTTCCCCCGCCTCCTGCGTCCTGACAGCCGACAGCCAGGGGACGGCGGCTGTTAACTAGGCGCTAATGCGACTACTTCCTTTTTTGTCAGCGCAACCGTCCTTATTAATGGGAAATGGATAAATAAATAAACTTGCTGAGCAGCAAGTGCGGCGCTTACGCGAGGGACAAAGAACTGAAGAGTGGGATTTACACTTTGAACGTGGGAGAGAATAAAGGAGGCTGCGTTCACAGATTACCAACATTTCCCAGTGTCTGTCGTGAGTTAACGATGCAGCTACGTCTCTTTTTGTGAAAACACACCTTCTCACATTTGTATTTAACGGTTTCCTCATTCAGGCCGTCCTGCTTCCTCTCTGTCCAGCTCAGAACAACGTGGCAGGAATCACCTGACACCTTCGCTCGCTCTCTCCGTCTGTTCAGCCCTCACATGGACGGCCAGCTCCATTTCACAGGCTTCATTTTGGACGGTAACGTTCTCATTATACCCGTCGACTGTCGGCACTCGACTCTCTCGTCTATAATCTCAGACTCATCTGAATTCTTATTGGCAGCTTGGATGCATACATTTCGCAGAAGACGGGAAAACAACAGTTTTTTCTCTCTCCCTGGTGAGCGATGGAAATATGAGGGAGATTAGGGCGAAGGGAATGAAATCACATTGTTTGGATCCACTCATTAGAAACACATGTCCAGTGTGAGGTTTTAGTTTTATACGTTTTCTGTGTTTATGGCCTGAAAAGAACTCACTAAGCCGCCGTGCTCCGGTGGAGAAACGGTTACTTACTGTATAACTGTCCAGAGCACCCGGTGAATAGAGTTGCCATGGCCGCGCTGCCTTCCTTTTCTTTTTGTTTCCTCTCAGCGTACCTTTCCTGGGTGACGTCCAAGGAGTGTCAGCGCCTGGCCTGGTTGGCACGGTGAGCGGCCGTGCAGAGCCGGGGCCGTTTCCGTGGCACTCCAACCCACAGTGTGGGCAACCGGAGCGCGGGGCTCTGCCAGAGGAATCCACTCAGATCACTTTCACTGTATAGAGGGCATCCCCGCACTCGAATGGATGAGCAGCTACCTATACGGAGCGGGAGAGCGGCACCGCGCACGGACAGAATCACATCATGTGCACGAGGACGTCAGAGTTACATTCAAAAGAAAAGAAAGCGTTTCAGATTCTCTCTTTCTGGATGAACTGTATAAATCACTGGACGTGGACCAAGTGAGACGTATAAAAATGTCAAACTGTAATGTTAGAGCCAGGTTCCCCCACCCCCCCACCCCCCCGTAATGTTATTCATGCATTTTGTTCAGCTTAGTTCAGTCCGGGGGGGGGGGGAGTTTACACACGAGTTTCTGCCTCCAAGAAGCTCTAAGTGCCCTCCGAGGTGGCAGCTCAAATATAATTAGCTTGTGATATGAAAGCGTCGTCTACAGGGAGACTGAGCTACTTTAACCCTCCTGTTGTATTTGGCTTTAACTTCTCATTATGTGGCGTCCCACACGGCTCTGGTTGGACTTTTATTACAGTAAAATCTGTTTTTTTCCAATGATTTGTTTGTAGTTTTCTGCCGTTTTACCCAGTTTGTTGTGGCAAATTGACGAAGGTGACAAAATACAGACGCAGCCGTTCGGTGTTGTTCCTGCAACAAGCTGTATTTTACCTTTTGTCTACAATCCATTATCCTACATAGTGATTATGTTTGAGCTCAGCCAGATGCTAATTTGTGCTGCATGTAAACTACGTTCAACCCCATGACCATGAAAGTGTGTGGAGACCATGTTTTACTGCTGTGGTCTCAAACACAAGTGAAGTGTAATTCTCCTGCTGCAGAAACATGTCACCAGGTCAGAATCACTTCATCGTGATTCTTAAGACCAGCATCGAACCGATGAACCCATTAGGACCAGAGGTGCTGATTAAAACTCAGACTAAAACCTCAGAGTTTTCTGAAGAGCTGAACTTTAATTTCTCAGCCTTCATCCCCTTCATGTCTCTTACTGACTGAGTCTTCCTCAGCAGGATCATCGTCTGGGTTTGAATCTTCTTCACTGTTGTTTTCGTCAGTGAAACTCTGATTTCAATATCGCTCATGTCGCGCCGCTCGTCAGCCGTTACTCTGAAACGCTGCTTTAAGCTGTGTACACAAATATGTTGCATCCGGTCTTAATGGGTTAAAGGAAAGTAAAGTTTTATTTTCTGCTGCCGCTCCACCTCTGCATCCACCTGTGGCTTCCGATGGTTTCACGTCTGTGTGCACTCTTAAAGCCTCAGCGAGTGATGAGGTCATGGGGGGGTTAGGGTTAGGGTTAGCATGCGAGCTGAATTATTCGTAAACATGAGCCTGCGTCTCCTCCCTTTTTAATTTTCCAACCGCGATCTGCTTCACCTCTTAAAACATAATGCCTCCATCCCTGGGGCCCTTTTTAACTCCACAGGAGCAAAGAGTGTGTCGCACGCACTCGATGAGAGAGATCGTGTCCGTGCATATGCTCACGTGCCAGAGAAGCAGGCCGAGCGACAACAAACGCCGTCTGCAGCGGAGCATACGAGTGTCCTCTCTGACACCTGAACCCCCACTTCACACCTGATGCCTGTGGGCCTTGTATGTAAACATGGAGAGGAGGCACCACATTTGGTATCGAGCGTCAGACCCAGCTGTCCCACGGCAGACACAGGACCTGGGGTTCGGGCGGGGGGTGACGGAGAGGAGGTAAACCAGGCCCCAGGTGGGTCCCCCTCACTGGTGCCGGACTGGGTGCCGTCTGTCGCTGCAAACAGTTACAACATTATCTTGAATTTCCCTCAACTTCCTGCTCCTGCTTGTAAATTATCTGCAAATCAGCGGCTTGTGAATGATGAATATTACAATTACATGTGTTCTGTGTTTTCCCCTCCCTCTGGTTTTCCGCCGAGCGGCAACGGAGCCAATCTACTGCGTTGTTCGCCCCTTTGTGCGGTGACGTTTGATTGGTGTGTTATTAGACGCAGACCACCCGGCCTCTGAGCTCTAATTGAGTTTCCATTCTTCTGCTGCTGCGCTTTAGTGCGGGGCTTTCCTCCAGCAAGCCAAACATTCAGGGGAAGGAGACTCGACGTAAAGACGGGTTCTGCTCCAGTGGCATGGTGATATAGAGAAGGTAATTCAAGCCTCTGTGTTTATTTTAGGAGCTGATGATCTAGAGATGGCTGTTAAAAGTAGAGGGCAAACAATTTAAGAGCAGTAAATCTGAAGTGAGCAGAGGAGTGGGTGTGGGAGGACAGGGGGAGAAGGAGGGAGGACAGGGGCTCCCGCTGCCACTCGCTCTGTGTCCCACTCCAAGCAGAGTAAAAAAAAAAATACTTGAGATGACAATGAATTAGAGCAATCTGGCCTTCATTCTGCGGTGAGATTGTTATCTGCGGTTTTGGCCCTGATCCGCTCTGATCCTCCTGCTTTCTTTCTCCTCTGCCGGTTCTTTTATTGTCGTTTCTGCTCTTTTCATCTCAGTTTACTTTCCCTTCTGGCCTGGCTGTAAAAGTGACCTTAAAAAGAAGCCATTCACACCGAGGCATCAGTAAGAGTCCCATTATCTGCACTGCCTCCATGCAGGGTGGTTTTCCTCCACCAGGGCCCGATCACACAGACTAATGTGTCTACTCCGAGGCCAAGTTCTCTGCTTTTGAAACATGCTCGGAATGTTTTCCTCCCGTCCGATGGACTGAAAGATTCTGTCCGTGGGCATCGATTCAAACTACACAATCCTGGCAGCTGCATAAGGAAATCTTTATGATAAGAGCCGCGACTGTCCCAGTAAATGAAAGATGTCCCACACTGAGGGCTGCTGTTTCACAGTCTCCCAGAACACTCCAGTGCCAATACGCATAAAATCTTCTAAGAATATTTGGAGTGTTTACCCGGCACGACCAGTGTCACATTCGATATGTCAGACACAGAACAGCCCTCGGGTCAGTTCGAAGTTATTCATGGTTAAAGCCACTCCAGCTCTGGCACATCAGTGATTCCCACACAGCGGCGCTTGTGCCTCGGGTTCGACTTCACTTCACTTTACGAATTTAATACAAAACATTAATTAATACACAATTTGAAGTAGAAAACATATCCACACATCACTGATCAAGCAGATAAATTAAAATAGCTTTAAGTTATGGACATGCAGCTCCAATAAAGGTAAAGACTAATATCTGATAAAAGTAATGGATAAATAGAATCATACTAATTAATAAAAGGTTGATGGAGTCTATAGTTAGCTTCCCGGCTAATGGATCAATTGGTAAAATGGTTTTAAAAGTAATAAAAATATATAGTTGACTATGTCTATGTAGTGGACCTTCAGGTTCATCTTTATCTTTACTAAAGTTGGCTAGAAATGATTAATTATTGGTCAAATAGACAATAATAATGGATAAACAGTTTAAATATAGTTAAAAGCAAAAGTTAACCATTTGAAAAACGTAATTATAGATGTTCAAATAGGTCAAAGTAAAAGATAAAGCCAATAGTTGGCTAAAAGTAGGCTAATGGATAAATGGTGGATTTAGCTCAAACTAATCAATGAGTTGTTAAATTAATTATCTTAAAGTCCTTAAATAAATAGTTTCCCAACAGCTCGATGAAACGAGTTAATGCTCAAACAAGATGGAGCGATTGATGAAGCAGCTGAAAGTAATGGTGATGAATAGCTGAGGCTAAATGGTTAAACGCTGGTGTTGATGGAGTATCTCAGCTCATCGGCCTGTGGGGTAATTCTAACAATAGTTTGGAAACAAACAGGGAACATCATTATCTCTTTGCCAAATGTGCGCTGCAACTGTTGATTGATGTCAATCGAGGCTGTCGTTTTGGCAACGGAACGCCTTGTTTTCGGTCTCACATTCTTTGCCGATGCCGCCGTCCCAGTGAGAACAAATCTGATACGTTACCCAAAACCCAACCTCAAAAAAAAATTGTGGTTCCCTTCTTTCTTTCCCGACCCTCGTCTCCTTTTCGCTGGGCTTCAGTTGTGTGATGAAGTAATCCCGACATATTTTATGTCCTAATGCAAAACAAACAGAGCCAAATTACACACATTCTTCCCCCGTACTGATTCGTGGAAGTTGTTAAGCAAATAAAGCTCCTTTTCTCTTTCTCTTTTTCCATCCCGCTCTCTGTGGATCTGTCCCGGCCAGAACTCTTCTCTGAAACGGCCTCGAGCACAGACTCTCTTTTGTGGTTCCTTTTTTTTTTCTTTTCTATAAGGTGTTTGTGAAAAAGAACAGGACTTTCTCTCTTTGGGCCGCGGTCCCTCCGCTGTTCCACTGCGCCACAGCTACCTGTCTGGGTTTCCCTGTCCAGGTCGGGTCTGGTACACCCACACACTTTTTCAGATTTTATCCTGGAAATGCTCTGGTTTTACTCGGAATCTTCATGGACTGTTTTCTGTCTTCGTGTAGCTGAACCACTTTCCGGCTGTGGAGGAATCTCCGTTTCCTGGCTTGTGTCCGTGGGTTCAACCAGCGCGTTAGCCTAGAACGATTCTATTCTGGCTTCGTTTCTGAGTAGTGGTAGGAAGCAGAGACGCGTCGTCCATCTTTATTTACAATCTATTTTGGAAATGGACATAACCTGCGACACAAGGAAAACCTCAGTCTCAGAGGTCATGAGCTGAACGGGTCGAGTGAGTCCAGTGGCGTCTGCGTGTGAACACTCTGTTCCTGCCGTGCGTGGCTCCGTGACATGTATGATACTGTGCATGTGTCCGTGCTGAGAATAATACTGCTTGGTTAACTAAGCCATTATTTCACCAGTGACAGGAGGGTGCACACACAAACACACCCGCACTGCCTCACTGGGTTCTGCACGGCCTGTCATTACAGAACCTTGATGTGGTGCTGAGGCCTCTTATTATTGCTGTTATATGAAAACTTTCACTCACTCGCTCCACAGCGCCCCCTCTGTTCTGGCCTCGCTCCTTTTTAAAAAAAAAAAAAAAAAAAAAGTGTTCTCTGTTCCTCCCCCTTTCCATTCCATCCCTCCTCCCCCCGTCTCCCACCTCATCCAAACCCACATCCATTTTTCTCGCTGTTGCAACGGGACGCCTGTTTGTTTTTAGTGTGTAAACCATCCTGACACATGTCCCCAGGGCAAATGGCGGATATAGGAGTGTTTTTGCGTCTGTGTGTGTGTGTGTGTGTGTGTGTGTGTGTGTGTGTGTGTGTGTGTGTACGTGCAGCAGTACATTTAGGTATGAAATGGGAGATGGAGCTGTCCCAGACGTTCTTTCCAGCTTTGTCGATTGTGGTTGACAGTTATTGTTTTGGGGTTTTTGAATAATAGCGTCATTATCGACCCACTGATTAGCGAACGCTCTGCATGTTTATACGTAACGTGTAAATTCAAAAAGGCTCGTTCGACCAGGGGCCTGATGACGACCCCCTGCCGCTCCTCCACTTCTCCACCTGTCACACAGGATTTACGACATTATATTTTTGTTTATTACAAGTTCTGATTTATCATCCAGCGGAGTGAAGGTGAACAAACCGCAGTGAGCTGCCGGCCTCCGGCGAGGGAACCCGGGGTGAGCGGGTTCATGCTGCTGCCACAGAGAGCTCTCTGTTGGAGTGTCAGTGTAACGTACAGGATATACATCTGAGAATGTTTAGAAACATTAACTCTGAGTTTATGGGAACTCGTGAGAGGCTGATTTAATGTGACAGCGTCAGATAATTCAATGAAGGAGCCCAAGTGGAGGGAGTTGGGGAGGTTTGAGAGCGTGTACTCGCATGCAGACGCCCACACGCCCACACGCACGGTGTTTTGTGCGTCTGAACCTTAATTAACGAGGTCTCTGTGCCCCGCGGTGGTGCTGAGTAAATGAGCGAAGCGAGTCACCTCGGGGACAGCAACAGGTAAATCCTGTTCAGATCAGCCCCAAGGCTCTACTTGTTCCTTAATTTATCTATGAACAACCCCCCCTCCCCCTCTCTTACCTCTAATCACCTCTGCACCTCCTTCTGATCTCCTGCCTGCAGCGTCTCCTCGTTGGGTTTTTCGTAACCCGCCACGCTCTCTCTTTATCTTCCGCTGACCTCAAAGTGCATCACACGCAGTCGGATGTGTCGAGGTGACGTATGTGGAGCAGTAGGCCAAGGTGACACCGACGCTGTTATGCCAACACGCGGCGACAGAATTCGCTGACGTAGTCAATGAACCGCGTGCAGGCATCGCACACGGTGTCACGTTGGGTTAGAAAGTGATAAATAACCACACAATGCTCACATGGGGGAGCGGCTGCAATGAGCTGGAATCAGACTCTTCCCCTTCGTCTTCCTGTGACCAGGCGCTTTGCATGAGTCTGTCATTAGCACCTCTAACTTCGTTAGAGCTTATCATTTGCTTTCAAAGCCCCATGACTGGATCTGCTAAGAAAGCGTTAGAGCAAGAGAAAGAGACACAGAGCAACCGACTGCTCCTGACTCCTGATCCTCTTCTGCTTCCGTCTTTTCCACTGTGCAGATGGTGATTACTGCAACTGTCATGCACTTTATATATATTATAGATATTTTAACAATGATACGTTTTATTTACTATAAGCAGGGGATCCTCAGTAGCTGCGTCATGTTTTCAGGAATAGTTTTATAACTTATTTGCTTTATTTACTTCCAGTGCAAAGCTGAAATCTCCTGCACCTCAAACTCTAGAGATGAGACGTCAATGATCATTTCCTGAAAATTTACGGGCATCATCAACTCATATTTCAGAGTTTGAGTCGCTGCTATTTTTCACGACACGTGCATTTAGAGAGGATCCGAGCACCAACCGAGTCCTCAGAGTTCCTCCTGATCCATGTGTGCTCCTGGTGTGAGTATAACTTACAGTAGCGTGGTGAGTCTCCTGAGGTCAGGGAGCTGAAAATCACAAAGACATGTGGAATGCTGAAAGTTGGCCAATACAAACAGGCAGGCCTGGCTCTCCATCCGTGCAGAGCTCAACAAACCACCAGCGAGCCCACTGCCATCCTCTAACTATAGGTCCAGGAGCAGCCCGGAGCTCCATTCATGTCCACAAGACCCAGAACAACGTGGGCAGGCCTGCAGGGAGCCCAGCGCCACGGTTCTCCAAGGAAGCGGCAGCGCTCAGTTGGCACATTTGATCTGGAAACCAAAACAATGAGCTAAATACGAACAAAAATCATCTACCATTCATGTTTATATAGAATCGTGTTTATATTGACTTTGAATTAAGAATGAATTGATACTTTTAAATGTGTAAATGAAAGGCAACTTAACCCCATTGTATTTATGCCACTTGAATTATGACATAAAGATGTTTTCACAAGTCCTGAAGACATTTTCCTGAAATACTCCAGAGCCGCTGTTTACAGAGAAGGCAAAACGTCCGAATAACGTCCCAGTTCATGCTCGAGCGGCAGGAAATGCTCTGCTAAGCGTGTTGTTGAAGTTTCAAACACGTGACGGACGAGAAACTAAAAGAATAAACACAATCGCTCTGTTTTCCGTATCGGACTTTAGACATTTTGTCCCGCCTCCTGCTGCTCCGCCCGGGAACCAACCCAACGTCCTGCTGCTGCTTCTTCATGTGTGAAAGACAAACTACTATTTTACGGATAATTTACGGAGTTCATGTCTAAAAGCGGCTTCAGAAAGCAGCCTTCGATAATCTATGTTAAAGTTATAAGATAAGATAAAACTTTATTAGTCCCACTGTGTTGCAACAGCAAAGAGGACAGTCGAAAAATAGACACCAATAAAAGTAATAAATAAGTAAAGATGCAATATAAACACAAGGAAATCTAAAAATATGAGTAAGATAGAAATAATACATACAGTTGAGTATTGCACTTATCTATTTGGGAGGCTTGTCGGGAGAAAGTCTCTTGTGCTGGATAACGTGCAAACCCATCACATCAGTGGTTTTGCAGTTAGTGGGACATAAATTATTTTGGTCACACGATCGTCTGACTCATTGTTAGTGATGAAAACCCGGAGCTGGGTGTTAGGTTGTGGTTAGTTTCTTGAAGTGTGCATTCAGTGCACACATGGCAAGTAGAGGAACCAAATCTAAATATAGGAATTTAAGGGGTTTTTTTTTGTTCAGGGAAATTTGCAGGTTCCACCTTCGACTCTGCTCAAGTGCAAATGTTCCCATTCTGAAGCAGAAGCAGACTTCACAAGGAGCTGACGAGGTTTTCCTCCCCCGGCTTCTAATCAAAACCACCGTCAGCTTCACCCGCAGAGGGACGATCCATGCGGTTCAGTTTCCCTCGCTGGCACACGTCCATAACAACAGGGCATTTTGGTCCAGCAGAACTCAGTTGGCTGCATCAAAATGAAGGGAGCCGTTAGAGTTTCACTTACTGAGTCAGGGAAACGGAGCGAGAGAGGGAGGGAGAGGGAGAGAGAGAAAACAAACACACAGGGGTTGTTGAATTATGGGTAAAGACAGCTGAGGCTAACCAGGTTTGGTTTCCACGGTGCAGTGGGGGGCTTATTGAAAAACAAAAAGACTATGACTCAGTCCCGCTCTCAAGGAGACGCTCGGCCTGTCGACTTTCTCTCCTCAGAAATTCAACAAAAACACATGCAGTCGAAAATAAAGGAGAACACCTTCAAAAACATAAAACCCCAGGGTTCAGTATGGTCACGCAAATGTTCCACGTATCCTCACTGCTAATGCCAAAAAAGGAGGGGGGGGGGGGGCAGAGGAATGGAGGGAGGGGAGAGAGAACGAGAGGAGGGATCTGTCTTCACATTTGCTATCAATTTAGGGCACTGAAAATAAGCACCAGGTTTCACTGGAGCCGAGCAGAACACCAGGAATGTTTTTCTATATAAAACCGAGGGAGGGAGAAATCAAGAGAAATGGAGCAGGAGAGAGAGTAAGAGAACGAGAGAGAGAGAGAGAGATATGGGTAACAAAAAGGGGGGGGGAGAGAGAGAGAGAGAAAGACAAAGCAAAAGGAGGATTGGTGTTTGACTGTAGCACCTTGGATCCAGATGTTTGCTGCAGTTCGACAGCTCTCGGGGCAAAAGTCGGGCGGTTTGTGACTCATGACCTCGAAGTGAACGACGGCTCGACAGTTCCATCATTTCACCTTCGAGTGTGTTTGATTACAGGGAGGAAGGCTTTAAGATCACACACACACACACACACACACACACACACACACACACACACACACACAGATGAATTTCTGCAAACACCTACATCCAGATGTCATTGATGTGTCTGTGCAGTTGTGTGTCTGTGTGTGTGCTTGGTGCAGACAGGGCCCTGACCAGGCACAACGGATGAAGACGTTTCTTTTGAGACGATAATCGATAAGTTCTAAATCTGACCATCGTCGTGACCCTGATTCTGTTCGTGACACAGTTTGAAAGCTTCCTCAGGTTTAGAAGAAAATTCTGTCGCTCAGGGATTCTGAAAATATATAAAAGTATAAATAAATGGTACCACATGAACTTTCTACTTCCTTAGTAAAAGAAAGTAGAAGCTACAGATATTTTCTGATATGCTGAACATATATTGCAGTTTGAAGTGAGTGTTTAGCAAATAGAAAAGAAGTTTTAGCAGATTAACTGTTTAGAATTATTGACTAAAAGTTTGGCAAATATAAGTAAAAACTAAGTAGCAGTATGAAAGCAAACTTGATGGTTTAATGATATGAAATACAAAATGTTTTTCACTGAATCAAGGTGGTAAACAACCTCAGTAAAGTTGAACACATCTGGATCTGTGGGGGCTCATCTGACTAAAAGCTCTGTGTTAGTTTGTGGGATACTTGAGGTGCTGAGGACTGTAAAGAGGCAGATCAGCATCCAGTCGGTGAGACGTTTGTATACACGAGGCTTTGGGACACAGAGGTCGTCTTTCACACGGACCCCAGCCTCAGTCTGAAGTCGAGTGGTTCGCCCGCTAACAAAGCTCCTTCACCCGGCTCTTCCCACCAACAAAGTGCTGCTCTCACGCCGATAGAACCAGTTGAAAAAGACCCCGAGTAGAAACAAGGAGGGAGTTAAAGAGAAAGAGAGCGAGAGGGGAGAGAAGGGGGGGGGGGGGGGGGGGGCAAGAGACAGACCAGATGTGTCTTTTGTTTAGATTTGAACGAAGCGGAAAGGAAGGGTGTAGGAGTTAGGAGGCAAGCTTACAAGGAAGAGAAAGACAGGGAGAAAGTGGGAGTGAGAGGGGGGGGGTTGAGGGGAGGACTAATGAAACCAAAGCATTCATAGCCGAGCGCCCTGTATGTGAGAGAGGGGGCCGCGCCGTACAGTATGTGATTACCTACCAGCAAAACCACATTCATTATACTAATTGCTACAATGGTCCCGGCGGCTGGGGGCTGAAAAGGGGGCGACGGCGAGAGGGGGGGGGCTGCATTGTTAACATTTGTTAGGCTCATTGACTCCACAATTCATGGTGTCTGTCATCAGAGGTCGCTGGGATGTTCTCCAGGGTCTGTTTTCATGGAGGAGCTGATAATCTGAAGGTCGAAGCCCGAGACCTGTTTTGTCCAAGTCCCCCCCCCCCCCGCAAACTTAATGCACGCACAACAACACGCCGCTATACGCCCGCATCCAGATTGTATCGCATGGGCGCGCACGTCCAGCATGTGTTGTGCATTCGGGCCCCGAGAAAAGCAGCAAGACATGAACCAAAACAGAACCAGAGGGGCCAAGATTTGAGTGATTGGAAAACGAGGCCTTTCCTGCGTTTTGCAGCGCGGCAGCTTGTGTCAATATGTCACTGTGTGTGTGTGTGTGTGTGTGTGTGTGTGTGTGTGTGTGTGTGTGTGTGTGTGTGTGTGTGTGTGTGTGTGTGTGTGTGTGTGTGTGTGTGTGTGTGTGTGTGTGTGTGTGTGTGTGTGTGTGTGTGTGTGTGTGTGTGTGCCCAGTGTATACAGCTCTGAGCAGATGACTGGGATGACAGTTACAACATGTGCGATGGTGAGCGCACACAGACGCACACAGCTCAATCTGTCGAGTGACGATCCCAAATCTACCCGGTGGAGGAATGTTGCCAGTTGTGATCAGCAATATGTCAAACAGTCGTCACATTATGTTATTATCTGATTCTTTAGCGTTCCTGTACTTCCACAACCTCCTGGCCCCTGAAACCTCTTTATGTATGACTCCATTAGAATCCTTGTAATATACTAATAAAACTATATTGTGTGTAGAATTACTACCTGAATATAAAGTGCTTACTTTTTGTGTTTTGGGGATAAAACACTTTCACCTCTTTCAGTTGCTTTCGGTCAGATTTGAATCCTCCAGCAGATTCTGCAGCCGTCAAATAAAAGATTTGCTTCAGTCAAATTGACACAAGTTGAATAAATTTCTTATCTTTTCTACTGTATCTTTAATAAGAGGGATGTGCAACTAATTGTGAGCCAAAAACTGTAAAAGTTAAAGATTATGCAATTATTGTTTAACGACCAATTTGAGTAAATGTTGCTAGTTGCTTCCGCCGCTGTTGTTTTCTTCATCTCCTGCTACTCTCCCTCCCTCCCTCCTCTCCCTCTCTCCCTCCCTCTCCCTCTCTCTCCCGCCCCCCCCACCCCTCTCTCTGGCTGTCAGTGCGGTGTTGCTCTCAGCCAGGAGAGACCCAGGAAGAGTCAGTCTGGCCAAGGTGGCGGCTGCCTGCTGACACAGCCAAAGTAAATGAGCAACACTCCCTCCGTCTCTTGGACGTGTGCTACTGTTGTAGGAGGAGAAGCTGGGAGGGAATTCCCTTATGTGCACTGGTTTAATATTGTGCAGCACTTTATGTACGTCCATGTATGTTTGCACAAACTCTGTGTGTGTGTGTGTGTGCAATCAGTCAGCAAGATTGATGATAGACTCCTGTCAACTGTCAGGTGGTTTTCACATAGGTCAGAAATAGCCGCTGGGGCTATGAGGAGAATCTGGGGATCAAGTGGGGCAGGACGGGGTCGGCATGACAACCCCGCTCAGGGGCGGCATTTTCACTGGAGATGGACAGCTCATGGTATCATGTTCCCTCATGCTGGCACATCACCACACAGACACACACACACACACCTCACTGCATGCTCCCCGGGTCAGAGCTAAACCAGCAGGGGCCCGACTAATCAGACCACACACACACTAATGGAAGAGCAAGACGGTGAGATGTTCACCGCCTGACGACTGTTGCTCTGCGGGGGGTGAAGACAAGAGAGGGGAGGTGAGGAGGATGTGATGTGAACGTGGGGCGGGGGGGAGGGGAGACACTGATTGGGGCCGTGACCTTTGAGAAAGTGCACGTCAGGAGTGGAATTAACCTCTTGAATCCACTGAACTGCCAGAAGGTCGTTACACACACTTTGTCTTAGAGCTGTACAACCTTCAAACTGAAAGAGGAGGCACATTCGATAAAGACTCTGAGACACACAACGTGTGGAACCAGAGGAATTCTCCAGTGTTCCCAGTGTTCCCAGTGTTCCCAGTGATGCAGGATGAAAGCGCCTGAGTGCAGAGGTGAAAGGTCGAAGGTCAGAGAGAATGTGGAGCAGCGTCTCCTCCTCAGGGAACAAACGTTAACGCACAGCTCCGGACTCAGACATCACAGAAGCGGCAGCGGACGCGACTCGAGCACTTGTTTTGTGCGGAGGCTTTCGGTGCACATGCCGCTCTGTGACGGCGATGACAGCTGAGTCTCGCTCCCCCCCCTCGCTTGTTCTCTCTGTGGCACGGGTGTGGGGTGGGGTGGGGGGCGCGCTTCCATGTAGGGTGCATTTGAAGTGGCTTCTGGGAGGCCCTGGAGCGTGCCGAGAGGTCAGAGGTTACAACAACTGGGCCTCCCTGCACCACCCCAACCTCCTACCCCACCCCCTTAAATCCTGCTAACCCTCCCAACACACACACACACACACACACACACACACACACACACACACACACACACACGACTTAACCCTCCTGTTTTCATGTCAGGGGCACAGATCACTTCCAGATCCCCCTGACACATTAGGCAAAAACACTCATGCTCCTGTTATCTTCTGCTCGCCGCTGACACACGAACACACACACACACACACACACACACACACACACACACCACCATTGTGTCTTTATCACGTTACAACAAATGGCTCTTAAACAACCACACACCCCTGCCCCTCGCTCCTCTCTGCTCACTTATATCTCATGAATAGCCCATTATGTTTTTCTTTTTGTCTCAGGGTGTAACCCACAAGTATTAACACAACACATTCTGTAGCATTCCCTGTGTGTGTGTGTGTGTGTGTGTGTGTGTGTGTGTGTGTGTGTGTGTGCGTGTGCGTGTGTGTGTGCGTGTCTTTTCACGTGGGCACGTGCGTGTCTCCTCAGGAGGATGTTTTGTTCTCAAACACAGAAGAATCTGTCGTCTGCTCAGCGAGGTGTGAAATTGCACTGTCATCCGCTTCACCTGTCAAAGGGGGGGGGCAGCAAAGTGGCTCCACTCCTTTGGAAGACTCCTTCTCTCCGAGTCTCTGTCACCCTACTTTCTTTCTTCTGTCCCGTCCTGGAGATCTGTATCTGGGCTTCACCAGCCCCCCCGCCCTCTGCCTAACATCTGTTTCCAGTGAGGGCCGGAGAAGGGGGATGTCGAGCTCTTAAAATTAATTAGCGCATTACCAAATGCTTGAGTTGGAGGAGGCCTCGCTGGACCCCAGTTGCTCACCCTACTCCGCCGCTCCTCGCTTCGCCCCTGCTCCACCAGGCCCCCTGCTCCACCGGGCCCCCGTCCCCCAGAGTCCCCTGGGGCTGGTTTATCACCCAGGACCAATTAAAGTAGGAAGTGAGGTCGCTGACCCTCTGTCAGGCCTCATCAGCTCCCGTGTCACCTGACAGGGGACATGCCACCACAGGGAGGGGAGGGGGGCTGCTGCGCTGAGACGACTGCACTTATGCTTTCTCTGTACACGAGGGAATAGTCATTTATTTTATTTATTTGTTAAACCACTAGAATGTTCACATACGTCCGACAGACCCCTTGGATTCAATCACAGAGACCAGTTCTGTGGATGAGCCTGATTTCTAGTATTACCTGGGAAATCAGTGAAAATGGCAAAAAATAAATGTGAAAGAAGTGAAATACAAATCGTTCTAATACCAGATGATTTAGATGATTTAAGAGATTCCTGACAACAATTTCCACAAACATAAAACACTCAACATGATGTTAACACGCTGATGATTAGAAGATTTATTGGTTTTCATGTTGTAGTTAATGAACATTTTAATATGATATCGAGCCAGTTTTGTTTTTCACTGAAACCACGACACTAATGTTCGTCTTCTTCCTCCTTCTTCTTCTTCTTCCATGTGTCTGCTGCTGCCTCGCTGCCGTGTCAACACCAGGTAAGACACCTCTGTACTGATGTTTGAGTGTTTACTGTAGCTCCTCCCTTTCATTCGTCCTTGAATCATTTAGATCTAAAACGACTTCGAGGTTATTCTGAAGAATTAGACTCAAACCGTTCTTCCTCTGAGGCAGATTCACACACAAAAAAACAAACCATGTGAAAGCTTAAAAATATATTCAGTTGAAGAGAGGCAGCAGTGTGGCTGTGTGTGTAGGTTGTTGGTGGATATTGTGTTGTTTTTATGTTGCGTATCCAATCACCACGCAGCAGCCCAGAGTTTGCGACCCGTTGCAGACCAACAATAAAAGTTTGAATTGTCCCGAGCCCTAATGTGCTCCTCGTGTGCCCCGCGGTGCTTCTGGTGGCCAGAACTCCACATGGTACCTTTTAATCATGGTTTATTTGTCTTTACGTGAATGTTTCTCCAAACCAAAACCCATTTGTTGCCATTCGTGCACATGTGCGTTTTTGTAAATATACATTTATTTGGAATATTCAAAACACGTGCATGCTCTGAACTAATGCTGTCGTGTAGTTAATTGAGGTTTGTTGTCAGCTCCAGTCCTGAATTAGATCTCAGCAAGTTCAGCATAAAGAAAAGTTGTAAATGTTTTTTTAATCACATGAGTAAACTTTTCAAATAGCGTTGTTGGAACGAAGCCGCTCTATTGTCCTGTGATCTGTGGGAATGGATAGAAGGCAGAGGAGTGTTTGAAGCTCCCACTCCTCCTCTCCTTCTGTCAAGTCTCGACTGCAACACCTTCATTTGTTCCCAGACCACAATTTTGTCACCCTCTCCACCCCCCCCCCCACCCCCACCCACCCCCCTCCCCTCCCAATCATCCGTCTCTCCGCCTCCTCCTCTTCATCCTCCACCTTTCCCCTCTCCCACATTAGAAAGTCTACTTTTCTTTCCCTACGTCCCATTACTCCGGCTCCTCCTCCGTAACATTCGGCTTATCTCACCCCATCTCCCCTCCGGAGATCCCTGCCTCTCTTCTCCTCCCTCGGCTGCCTGCCTCTCCACCCCTCCTCGTCCTCGCAGCCCAGTTCTGTTTGCGCCTGTTTACCGCCATCGTTCCACCAGATGGTTTGTGTTAAACTCTGCGTTTGACAGCTCGGCTCAGTGCTTCTTCTCTTTTTTTGCCTGATATTATTTTAACATCGGGGGGATTGCTCAGACCTGGAGGAGCACAGGAGAAGGACAAGCAGGGGGTAAAAGGAAATTAAAATATGAAAAACCCTGATGCATTAAAAGCAATTACTCCGTCAAGTGAAGGGCAGCAGTTGTCACTGGACCCTTTTTTTTGGTCCGGTTCCCTGTGTGTTTTTTTAAAAATGCATAAAGGCACATATAATGTAATATTGATTTAAATCACATCTGTTGGGGTGATTCCATCCACCCCCTCTCCCTCTGTTGCCTGTCTTTTGGAAGCGAGTTGGGGCCGAAGCTGCCAGAAATAATTGCTTGTTTGCTGCTATTTACTTAAAATTCTGTCAAAGCCTCAGAGGGAGAGAGAGAGAGAGAGAGAGAGAGAGAGAGAGAGAGAGAGAGAGAGAGAGAGAGAGAGAGAGAGAGAGAGAGAGAGAGAGAGAGACCAGAAGTAACCATATATGGAGAAGTGGGGGTGGAGCCCGACTCACCTACACCTGTGACGTGCTCCCATTGGACGGTACGAGCTGTCATTCACGTGGTATCCACCCCCTCATAGTGCTTCATGATGGAGCTGTGATGAAGAAGACTTGAGATCGAGACATAAACTCTTTAGGAAAATGTTGACTGGCGTTATAGAGTGAGAAGTAGAGTCACTTTGTTCTGTCCTCTGCCTGCTCCCTCTCCTCGTCTCCTCTCCTCGTCTCCTCCCCCTTCTCCCTCCCCCGCTCGCTCCCTTGCCTCCCCAAAGAACCACAAACAATAAACCCTCTGTTACATTTAACCTCCTCACGTGTTTCCTTGTCTCCCTCGGTCCCGCCCTCCAGCCCTCGCTCGTTACGTCTCCTACTCACTTGCTGCTGCTCTCTCTCTCTCTCTCTCTCTCTCTCTCTCTCTCTTCCTCTCACAACATTACAGCTGTTTGGGTTCTGTCTTCGGTCTGTTACTCATCTCCCCTGGGTGTTTGGGGACTTGTTTGTGGGCTTGGACCATACAGTAGAACAAAGACAACACACATAGACACGCTCTCGGTCAGGCCGCGGCTAACTCTCCGACTCTAAACCAATGACAGCGGTGATTAGTATCTCATAACAGCTTAGATTGTGTGGAAAGTGGGTGTGTTGCTTTGTGGCCGTGTTAGCTGGTACAATACCCCGGCAGTGGCATTACCACTCATCGTCGCTCCACAGGCAGCAGCAGCAGCCGCGGAGGCATCGGGACAGCAAACAGATGTTGGCCTAATCTTCCCCTAATGAGATTGGTCCCTCATTCCTGCGTCTTTATGGGAGCAGCAAGCTGGCAGACGAGCAGGCTGACACTCTTATGGGAGCTCTTTATGGGAGAACCAACGCTAAGACAGAGCGCTGCCAATGTCTGCTAGTCAGTAAGTGAGACAAGTGGATAGTTAGGCAGGTTGTAAGGTGGTGACGGAGGCTGTCAATTTGGCAGGCAGGCGGTTAGTTGGGCAAATAAATCGTAGAGTCTCAGGTAGGATGGGCGTTCAGGAAGTGGGCGAGTAGAGTCGCAGGTTGAGAGCGCTAACTCTCAGGATGTGGCCGACACACAGGACAGGCTTTTATCTGATGGCCTTCACTGGTAAATTAGATTAGAGCGCGGTACAGCAAAGTACAGTTAATTCTCTGGATTAACATCATCACCGGTTTTCTCAGACCACTAAACCAATTCACTTTTTCCATTTGGCGAAATTTCATTACTCACGGTATCGAGATCCTGGGTTTCCGACGTCGCGCACTGTTTTCCATAACAACGAATTAGGCCTGTGATCTCAGCGTAGAGATAAGAGCGGATCGTTTTCTTTAAGACGGATTTCCAAAGCGTCTGTGAAGGTCACGTTATTTGTTGAGTAATCTTGTCTGGATTGGCCGCTCTTCACCCACAATGCACTCTGAGTCAACCAAACAAAGCAGGAGTATGTGAGGACAGACATGACCTCGTGTCAGCTCACCTGCGGTAACCTCGTAGACACACAGGGCCACCTGCTGGTCCAACGTTGAGTCTTTACACTATATTTACTACATTCTAACATATATTTATTTTTACTGTGTCCCACTATGGCCCCATTCTGGAACCATAAATATAATCAGTTGTTGTGGAAGTAGAATTTTCAGGGCTGGGCCGCACACCCGATCACGCTATCCTCCCAGGACTCTGGTTTTACTGTATTTTTCTAAGTTGCCATCTCTTGTTCTGTTTTTCTTTCTCTTGCCTCTTTTGCTCACACTGTAACACACACACACACACACACACACACACACACACACACACACACAGCAGTCATAATAGCAGGGTTAGAGTGCAGGGCCGACCACTGGACAGTGTTTGTACAGAATGCTAGCATATGTCAAACCTGGCTTATTGAACTTAGACCGCAGCCTGAAACAGCCCACAGCTCCGCTCAGAGCTGCACAGATTTGCAGGAGGACACACACACACACACACACACACGCACACACAGACTTTTATGCTTGCACGGACTTATACGGTATGTACTGTATATACACATATGTATGAGCGAAGACACACACACACACACACATATGCACTGACAGGGGTTATTCGGTACATTCTCCAAAACGAATTACCTCACTTGAGCCATTAGGAGGCTACAGGCAGAATGAAAAGCAGAGAGAGAGAGAGAGAGAGAGAGTGTGAGTGAGTGATGTGTGTGTGTGTGGGGGGGGGGGGTGGTAGAGAAAGACAAAATGTCACATGAGAGAGATTGCTGATCGGCCAGATGTCGATCAGCTTTCATCTTGCGTTCGCTAATGACCTTAGAAAACATACTTAACACATTGTTACACGTGATTACACTGAGATCTGTGTGTGTGACTTATTCACATGTTGATTACTTTTTTTCAATAATAATAGTGTAGGGGATTACAAAGTAACTGGATTACAGTTACTTGAACCAGTCTTCACACAAGTGGTAGATCTCCCCAACAAAATCATGTATGCAAAACTAGTGGATTGACCCTGTAAATGCTTCTCTGAGACAAATCCCTTTAGTTGATGAGTAAATAGTCTTGATTAAGTATTTGCAGGGAGCCGTGGTCACATCTTCAGGTAACCTACCCCACTTTGGTTATGAGCAGTGGTCTCAGAGGCCTAATGTGCACCCAGGCTCTGCTCCAGGCTCCATCAGGATGAGCGTTCAGACTTCACGCTGCACATGAGCCAGTTTTCTGAATGCAACAGGAATGAGTTTAGTGCCATTTCCATGTTTACGGCCTTTGAGTGAGGTCCAACGGTGTTTTATTGCATGCACGCTGAACAGAGTTCCTCCTTCTGCCTCTTTAGCCAAATGTATAAAGAGACAAGACCATGTTATCAATAAATGGAGGAGGATGGTGTTAAAGCACCGTATAGTGTCTATAAGGTCCGTATACGATCCTTCAGGGATACTCACAGTCTCACTGTCGGTTGAATTAGCCCCAGATAATCATCTCCTTCTGGGCTAGAGCGACGTTTAGCACCAGGCCTGTTTTACACCCAATTTACCAAGAAGAGAAGGAACGTCTTGCCTCAGTGAACCTTTGCTTTGAAGCCATATTCCCTTTGTTGGGGGATGCAAGAGGAGATTTTCCTCTGCCATTTACTTGAATTAACACCTAAAGTTGAACGTACGTAAACGAGGCCGGGGACGTAGCAGCGGACTGGGAGCGGGAAACGATTGAGTCGGGGTTGAGCGGTAATGTGTTTTCCGATTAACTGCTTGTAAGACAAAACAGAGAGACTGGAAAAAGTGCCGTCTTTTCTTGGGAAGTGTCTCCGCAGGATGATGGATCGCAAAGGATCCTCGCATCCCCTTCCCCCCGTCTCCCGTCTGGTTCCTTTTCTCCCCAGCCCGTCTCACTCGCTACCCCCTCGTCGCTCAATCTCCCACACTCCCCTGCTCCTCTGCACCCTGCCCGTCGCCATTGTGTCCTAAATCTCCCTCTTTCCGCCTGATTTTGTCTGAAAGGTGATAGCGGAGGTTCTCGCTATAGATGAAACGGGGCTGTCTATAGATGAAAGGAGCTGTGTAGAATCAACACATTAGACAACCTTGCTGCTACACTCCCCCTTAAAGTAACAGACTGATGCAACACACTCCCTCACACACATATGTACCGTAGAGAGAGAGAGAGGGAGGCATTGAGATGGAGGCCGTAGGAGTAGAGATACGCCAACAAGTACGGAGATGAATGGTGTTAAACGCCTGTTAAACCACATATGTTGGAGTCAGATGGGAATAAGCCTGGTTCTTTCCTCCCTCAAGGCCCGACGTTAAAAATATCATCCTTTACATTCAGACGTGTGTGTTTCCAAGTGTGTGCGCTCGTGCTTCCGCGGGTTTTCGATGATAATAGAAAGATGTGCGCAGATATTTTGAGTTAACCACAAGGATGCATACCAAACATGCATGCATGCAAACACACCACACACCACACACACACACACACACACACACACACACACACACAATTCGCTGTGGTGTCCTGCGCCTGTGTGGCCCAGCACTGGGATGTGGAGTGAAGCAGGAAATGTGTGAGCCATGAAGGCATGTGTTTATGCTGGCTGCAGTCGCCCATCACCAGCCAGAGGGAAAACAGACACCAGCACCGCTTCATTTGCTCTCCATCTCTCTCCTTCCCCTCAAAACCCTCAACGTGATCGTTTCTCACCTCCCGCTCTCCAAGATTTTATTTTCTCGCACAAGTTCCCGCTTTATTTCTTCCTTCTTTCCTCCTTTTCTTTGCTTTTTCGCCTCCGAAAACAACCCTGCAAAGCACAGAAAATAAACCTGACTCTGTGTGTATAAGGTAATTCCCTTAATAACAGCTCACTCATGTTTAATGTATTTACAGTTTAGAGATGAGCATAAGCCCCAGGAAAAGTCTGTTACAGGAACAAAACACACAGCAGCAGGAGGAAGCCCAGCGGGGACTCTATGGCTAATAAAGATAAGTTGTTTAGATAACGACACTAAACTTAGATAAATAACAGTACAAATACAAGTTTAAAGACAAATAGTGAAGCGCTGAGGCACTGTTAATGAAATGAAAATTTAATAACCCTGCTAATAAGACAAAAATAAATAAAGGCAGCCTTCAGGACTTGGCGTTGCCGCTCGCTGCGGTTGGCCTCAGCCCTGAATCAACAGTCCGCTCTCATCAAGGCAATATTTCTTCAAGGTTTGGACAATAAAGCTTTTGGACAATAAAAAGTCTTGTCACAAAGTTGAACGGCTCTCAGTATTTCTGTTTGTTAGACAGCTACATTAGCTTAATCACTGCCTGATGTTTCCCAGTGTGTGTGTGTGTGTGTGTGTGTGTGTGTGTGTGTGTGTGTGTGTGTGTGTGTGTGTGTGTGTGTGTGTGTGTGTGTGTGTGTGTGTGTGTGTGTGTGTGTGTGTGTGTGTGTGTGTGTGTGTGTGTGTGTGTGTGCAGTGACCCAGCAGCAGAGTTAGATGGGAATCGGCGCTCTGGCAGGAATAGGTGTTGGAGCATGGTGGTCAGGCTCGTTGTGCAGGAACCGCTCGTTTCAGCAGATTTGTCCTTAAGTGGCACCAATTTTCCCAATTTCCTCTGAGGTGGGAATTAAATTCACGAGTCGTCTTGCGGAGATCGTCTCCCTTTCTCTTCGAGGGGAAACAATATTTGTTTGATTTGAATTCCAGGCCTTGTTATCTGAGGTTTAAATATGATACTAAAATAAACTCAAATAAGCGAAGCACCTTATCAGTTCCATTGAACAGATTGTAATGTTTTGGAAAAAGCAACTTTCACAGTCCAGTAGTTGCTTTCTTCCTCCGGGTCCAGGATCAACAGTTTACAGTCTGGTTAATGGATCTTAAAACATTCTGATCACATCGGAAATCCTCACTTGCTGGAGTGTGTCCATCTCTGTGACCTTCACGGCCACTTGACCCCGGCTGTGTTACTTGTGATTTCAACGTTATCATAATTTTAAATTAAATTAAAAGACAATAACAAATAACAACACCAGACCATAACAAGTCTAATATACTTCAAAAATGAATTCCAGCTGACTGCGTTCATCGCTCAGACACTAATCCTGAACCTTAAAGCAACTGTTAACGGCTTAATGGCTCTTTGAAAAAGTGAGAACCAGCTGAAATGTCCTCAAAGAAGTACACGCTCTGAGTGAGAAGCACCCTGTCCGCTAGCTGCCTGTGAGAGAACGTAAGAATAACAAAGGAAAGGAAAGTAACGAGGGAGTGAGGCAGCGATGAGGTTATTATATTTTTATTCTGTATTTTTAATGAAAGCATCTGGCAGTACAAAGCTCTCTGAATAAACCGGGGGGGACAGGAAAGGGGGGGTTTAGAGGTGGTCATGGTCGTCTTAGTGAAAAAGCAGAACCGTCAACACGCTGCACGACTGCTCCTCGACGATCCACCAACTCAGATCAAACATCTCCTGCTTTGTCTCCTCTGAGTCAAAATCTGCTTTAAAAAGTACGGTACACTAATCCCTCACCTATCCCCCCCCCCCCCCTGTTTGATATCATCGTGCACGGCAAGCTGCTGAGAGCGATGGAAAATTGGTCCATACAGTAACACAGACAGAGATACGGGATCATCGGCGGCCGTGCGGGTCAGCCCGGGAGCAGATCGACTTAGCGGTCCAACCACGGTCAATGTCAGCGGGATCTGTGAGGCTAAGTCCCAGTGAGCGTGTGGATCCCGGTGATTGAGTGATTGAGCGCTTAGTGTTTGAGCCTGCGGACAGCCCAAACAAGATAATCCCCACCCCCACCATCACCCACCTCCCCCCATGCCAGCCCCGGTCCCTGCACTAACTCCAGATCTGCGAGCGGAGGCATATTCGGAGGACAGGGTTTTAGCGGGGCCGGTCAAAAAAAAGCTCCTTAATGATTTAATCAGCGGAGATATTCATTTGCTGTAATACGAGGGTGGCCGCTCAGCCCTGCACACAGTGTACAGAGCGGTGGAGGCCAGCGGGGCCACGCTGATGTGAACGGGGAGAATTTGTGATTATGGAGTTGGATTAAAAAGAAGAGGTTGTGCTTTTTTGATTGGGGACAGAATCTGAGCCGGAGGTCAGGCCAGCTCGGAGGGAACTGGATGATCCTTTATGGACAGAGGAGATCCACTTAGTGCTGCAGGCATGCAAGCTAAAATATTACCAGTGGCTTTTTTTTTTTACACAATCCAGATTGCGCCCCCCCCCCGGCCATGTTTGAGGAGGGGACATAGCACAAACACTCAGCAGCTTGTTGGGCTGGAGAGGAACAAACTTACCACTGGATCAGATCTGGATCTTTCTCCTTTTAGAACAAATTCTAAACGGATAAAGTTGGTTTAAAGCTCAATTGTGTAAAATGGAGAACTCTGATTTCCTTCATCCTTCACTGATGCTGTTCCAAGTGACATAACTTGAGATTATTTATTATATGTCAGCCCTCCAAAAGAATGTGGCGCCCCCAACACTTGGAAACAGGTTTCATTTGTGTAATTGGTAAAGTTTTGTGTCAGCACCCAAACCTGAGGTGGGAAGCGGTGTGGCTTATTGTTGCTTGGCTTAGCGCGCGCACACACACACACACACACACACACACACACACACACACACACAGCGAGGATCATGAATGGATCATATAGCCGATGAATAATCCATTTAAGTCGCCGTGTCCTTTACTCAGAATGTGTGTAGGTCGCCTTAATGCTCCGCTAAGTAAGCGTATCTCTTCCCTTTCAGCTGTAATGCCACAGGCCTTAAAGGTGCTCGTGCCTGAGGGCCCCCCCCCCCCCCCCCCCCCCGCCGCCTTTGTTGCATTGGTGCGACTACAACGTGTTAAATGTAATAAACCCTGTAATAAAAGGGTGTTTACCTGAAATTAATAAGATTTCGCCAAAATCAGGCAACGCTTCTAAAAATCCACAGGAGGTGATGAAGATTTTAACACTGCACATTATTGTGGCATGTCAACATCTGCTGCAGCTGGGTCACCAGAACAGACCGTTGGCTCCGTAAGCAGGATGTGAAGGAAGCGTAGAAAATATAGCCCATGTGGAAAATCTCAAAGGTGGTGATCATGAAATCACCACCTGTGTTTCTTCACTGACGTTGATCTTGGCTTTTGCGCCCTCGTCTCAAACTGTGCTGACTTAACATTTTGATTGGAATAATCAGGGCCTTCCTTCGAGGGCAGAGTTGTTTTGCTTGTTGCTCTTGTTCCGTGTTACTATTCCTGCTCTGCGGTTCCTCCTGGACTCTGCTCTGCTAAATGAAGGAGACAGAGAACTTGAAAAGTTAAAGGACGAGGAAGAGGTGAAGAGGAGGAGGAAAGACGGAGAGGAAAAAGAGGAGAAGAAGGACGAGTGGAGCTTGAAATGTAGAGATCCAACCTCTCAGATCGCGGCAATTACAGGAACATTCAGGAGCCAGTTTCTGCAGAAAGCATTAGCAGCAGTTCCACAATCTCTTTCCCTCGCTTTCCCTCGCTCGCTGTGTCCTTTGCTCTCCGTCTCTCCTCCCCCTCTTTGCTCTTTTTCCATTTTATCTTATGATCCCTGTGGGGTTACTATTGGTGAGGTAGTGCTTCCTGCTGTAATTTTTCCCTCAGTGTGCAAGTGCTCTTTCTCACAACACCCAGGGAGCAGTGAGGCAGCACCGGAGCAGTCAAGGCCTCTTTGCAGCGAAGTGAAGGAACAGTTTGCAGTTTCTTTATTGTTATTCTTTGTCACCGAACCTTCCCCTGAACTCTTTATAAGGAAAGACGACAGGAATGAAAGTGTCTCATTTGCCCCCTGTTGGCTGGATGCAGTATGGGTCATGAAGCCCGGTTCAGTAAGTTCAGTGTGAAACTATCGAAACGACTCAAATTGTCATCACATCACAGTCAAAGCAGAGATGCAAACAGACGCACGTTTGATTTGCGAATGACGCAACAGACACGATATTTGCATCATTTGCTGAACTCGCTTAAATTTTAAAATCTATGATCTCTCCCCTACAACCTCCAGTTTGACCTGTCGAGCTTTTCTCACTCGTTTGACAAACACACACTGATAACATCATTTCATTCTGAATCAAAGGGTCCAGACAGACCGAAGCAGAACACTCTTGGTGTAAATTGTCGATTATCCAGCTGAGATGACGCTGCTGTTGTTCCCTTGTTAACTAATTGAGCTAATTTGAGCTGGATTACTTGGTTGATTAAGTGGTTTTAAGTATGACGTCTGAACACATGAATACAGAAAGCTGAAGCTGCAGGTTTAAATACAAGGTGAGCTGAACGAGCGTCTGACTCTGATAAAGTGTCTGAACATGGAGGAAACACACAGCACAGTCGATTTGCTGGTTTTTATGACCCCATGTCACGGCTTTGGGATAAATAGGTACAGCTTTACAGCTTCCAAAGGCTTTACTGCTACACCTCTTGAATTTTATATCCCTGAAAACATTCAGAGAGTCAAATTTATCGACTATCTATATGCTTCAGTGTAAATTATTTACATTTGTGGCGGCGGAAACTCTCCCGGCTCCAATGAATGGATCTCTGGCTCTGTCTTGTGTTGGCTGTTCTCTCTCTCACGGGATGAATCGTCTTCGCCAGAATCCTCCGCTCCCGCTGAGCTTTCACTTGACTTTAATGCATCGGAGGGGAAAAGCAACACACACATATTTTGCCCAAACACTCGCGTCGCTTGTAACCTGAAGTTCCATCTCGAGAATAGATTTTTACGACATTGATTTTCTTGAGTCCCACATCGCGGTCGTTCCTTCTGACGATTGTTCCAAAAGCTCTTTGAGATCTCTTGACCCCCGACTTGAGGGATAATGGCTGAGGCAGATGTAGGACCGGCTCTGTGGCTCATAAAGGCACCATACGGCTAAAAGGATGGAGTAAAGAAACCCAGAGCGCAGTGGGATTCTGTGATCGGCGTTATGTGCCATGAAGACAGCACCAGACCCTCTGTGGGACCAGTGGAAAGCAGAGGAGGATGTTGTTAGGACGGAGATGAATGACATGTTGCTGTTATCGCTCGACGGATGGCCTGAATCTGCTGCCTCAGCATGTTTGCACATCTGGGAATACCATATCAGAGCGGGTCAAAGAGGTGGTGATCCACTTAATTCTTCACTTGTCCTCGTGTTGTGGAGGCATTCGACCCAGTCACAGCGAGAGAGCTCATGCAGTACCAGAGTTCGTCTTTACAAGAGCTAGAGATCATTTTGCAGCTCGCTTCGTCTGCACCTTGTTTTTTTTCAGTCCAGCATTTTTGTGTAGGTGTGGCGTTCAGCCCACATCTGCACTGTTTTTTCGTGCAGCGGAATTTGAACCGAAAGCAAAATATACAGGTCCTTTCATCGAGCCCTGCCACGGTGAGGAGAGAGCGCAGGGAAAGAGGTAGAGACAGGGAGATGGCCATTAGTCTGTTCCTCTCCACTCTCATTTCACTGGGAGATAAGTGAAATCACATGTTGGCAGCAGTCCTCGGGAAAAGGATAGAGCAGAGAAAGGAGAGGCGAGTTTCAGGATGATGCACAAGATGGGGGGGGGGGGGGGGGGGGGGGAATCGGGCCGGGAAGATAGATCTGAATTTAAAAAAGGAATTTGTGTGGTTGAAAAAGAGAGACACTGGAAAACTTTGAGTGTTTTGTTCATACTTCACTGAAATTTGGAGCATGAAACCGTCGTGGGATTCTCAGGCAGCTGCGTGTGCACGAACTGATTCTAAAAAGAGTTTTACCTTTTCTTTATGGGTTAGGGTTCGGGAGGCTAACCCTCACATTTAGCGAAAGAGAACAAACGCGTCGAGGGGATTCCCGAGGGCTCAGAGCTCTTGATGCCTCCTTTGAGATATTTTGTCTTCAGTTTGGGGGAAAGAGTTGAGCAACTCATTTCACAAACAAGTAGTTGATGTACAAATGATTATTAGATAAATAGTTCCATTGGCTGCCAGACGAGCTTCACTGTCTTCTGGAGTATTTCTTTACTCTTACATTGTTGGACAGTATATAACTCGGGTTGAGTAATTCTTCCAGCTTCCTCAGTGACACAGCAGCAGGAGTTATGGCCTCGGTGCGATTTTAAATTAGCACTCGATGTCTGAAACTCCCTTTTCGGAAGAGACATCATTTGGAGACAAAGTGGACAGAGAGACAATCAGTCAACAGTATCCGCTCGGCCAGATGTGGGGAGGTGTGAAAGTAAGTCAAGGCTTTCTTTTTTTAATCTGACAGAAAAGTAATAGAACTCCATACAACTATGGACGCTTCCAAGAAGAGGAGGTGTGCAGCGTTATCCCCAATTCGTACAATGTATAGAATTAAGACCATGAAGACGTTTAAAGGGATTTATATTATCTCAGCGAAGGGTCGAGGTTTGAGGGATTTAGTTCAGGACGAGCAAAACTTTCTAGATATTTTCTAGCTCGTATGAAACAGGAAACCCAACCTGAGGAGGTTCTAACCTGGAACAAGCCTCTGATAATTAACTTCCATAACTCAGCCCTCAGTGGGTTTGTCCTGAGCTGTGACGTCTGACACAAGCCTCCGCTGATCTCCTGACGTCTGCTCTGCAGCAACACAACCCCGCAGCTCATTTTACCTGACGTTACACAGAACGTGCACATTACAGTCGCTGCTCCTTGTTGACTGACCTCCTTTTGGATGGAAGCCATCGACACAGTGTGACTGATCTACATCAGCAGCATCTAGCCACACCTCCTTTTACCTTTTTCCTCATCAGCTCGTCTTTAACCGTCCTCGAGTTCAGTCTTTGTCCAATCTACAGTTCCAGGTAGAACCAAAACCTGCAAAACCCAAAGACGCTCCCGTCAGCTTCATCTCTACTTTGTGTTTAGTGGTAATTAGCAAATGTTAGCATGTTGGTTATTGTGACTAAACATTATCCCTGCTTCGTAGCAGTTTGTTAGCATCGACACTGCAAGTGTGCTAGCGTGTGCAACCTATCAGCTCGAGTTAGCTATCCTGGAAACTGAAGCGCCTCAGTAGCTAACGATGTAACGGTAAGAGCAGGACGAGCTGGCGACGCAAAAAGAAAACCCTCTGTAGACCAGTGCCACCTCATTTTGTTATTTCACAGCACAACTTGAGATGTTGAGCTTAAATTTTGCGTTGGCAGATTTAACGCAGACGTTTCCATCTTGTGCCGTGGACCCAGTTTGCCTGCAGGCGTCGCACGCTGTTAAAAATCTGCCTTTGTGCAGAACCGCTTCATGTGAGAGAGTCTAAAGCCTGTTTACATCTTCAGACGGTGCATTGCATCATGCACTGTGATCGGCCTCATCCGCCTTCCATGCTCATTTTAGATTCATACATGCAGACACACACACGGCCTAAATAAAAATAAACCCCAGTCTGTACAGACAGAAGAAAAGGTGGCGTCCACATGGTGATAAGCTGGGTTCCTTTTAGAGCTTTGTCTCATCAGGCCTGTTTCCGTCCCGGCAGGGTTTTGTGTTGACAGACAATGTGAGGTGGACACATGATTTCATTGAATTCCCTTTTTAGTCCATGTTTCTTTTGTCCGGCGCTCGGACGAGAGCAGCGTCACAGGAGCAGCAGCAGTCAGGAGACGGAGAGCGAGCGTGAACCCCAGCGACCTGTGCTCTTCTCATTCTTTCCCCTGATTGCGTCTGATTCCATCTTTTCCTCTTTCCACAACTCCATCCATCCTCTCACACCTCCCTCATTTCCTCTCCTCGCCTGTCCTCCCTCCACTTTCCCCCAAAGTCCCCTTTCTCTGTAATTCCCCCCCCCCCCACCCTGTAGTTTTTCTTCAGTTTTTTTTCATTTGCAATTACAGTAATATGTAACATCAGGCGCGGTGAGATTTAGGGCTTTACCTTACATAACCCCAGGATTTAGCTGCAGGGTTTAAGGCTTCCCTGAGCCTCTGAGCTGGGGGCAATCGGGCCTCTTTAAAATATTTTCAAATGACTACAATCCCCAAAGGGCCCATGAGCATCGGGATAGGAAGGCTTTGAGGGCCGTGATATAGTGGAACCGTCATTATTTTGTATTACCGAGGAGCCTGATCCATTTAAAATACAGCCGTCTCTCTTCTATTCAGTGGCGGTGTTGGCGTCAGGTTTATAGATGTGGGTCAGTGCGCACGTACGCAAACCACACACACACTCATACACGACCACTGACATATTCACGGTACCCCTTCACGTGCACACGCAGTTACATGATGGCGCTGTCTTTTCCCCGGTTTATAGCACGAGAGAGCGCTCATGTATGTTATTTTTTTATGTGCCCGGATTTATGTTTTTTTCCACTAGATGAATGATCCTCAGTCTCTTTACCCCCCTGTGTGTGTGTGTGTGTGTGTGTGTGTGTGTGTGTGTGTGTGTGTGTGTGTGTGTGTGTGTGTGTGTGTGTGTGTGTGTGTGTGTGTGTGTGTGTGTGTGTGTGTGTGTGTATTTGTGTGTGTTTTTGTAAAAAGTAGAGCTCTTGGCACACGGGTGAGTTTTTTTATTCGTTAAATTTAATTTGATATGACTTTATATTAAACTATAAAAGGGAAGGAGGAGGGATTTGGGTTTGGCCCCGGATCACCACGCCAACCAAAGCCTGATTTTATTCCTCCTTGTGGCAGGCCAAACGGACAGGCCGTAAATTTGAAATAATGAACTGCCGAGCCTAACTTGGTGATTTCTGCAGGGAGGGAAGTGAATTGTGGAGAAGAACCGGGTACGACCTGTCGGAGGAGAAGGAGGAGGAGGAGGAGAGTGGAAGTGGAATAAGGGGAGGAAATGGCATGTATGGATAATGGAGTGGAGAAAGAATGAAGGTAGAGAAAGTGCATGAGAAAGTCATCTGAGGACAAGGTTTGCATGCGTCGGCAGATCTGACGGTGGCGTTGACCCTCGGGGTCGCGCTCAGTGTTGCAGGACGTGTCATGTTCGCAGGGTTAATGTTAGTTTCCATGCAGCTTCAGCTTCTTCAGCTTCTTAGGGGGCAAAGTGTTTAATTTCTCCCTGAGCCAGAGGGGGCAAAGTTTTTAAGATGTAAAGCCGCGAGGATTAGGCCTGTAGCAGGAGAAGACACGGGAGACGAGGCCGGGATGAGCCCCTGCGGGGTCGCAGAGACCGGGTTGCTCGCCACTTTACAGACGGTCAACAAGGAGCTTTGCAGCAGCCCTTGAGATGCTGTGTGTGTCCTGCTGCACACGCAACGGAGGGATGAGGAGGGGATGACGAGAAGATGAAGAGGGAGATGAAGTTGGTGATTAAATTGAGGGATGGACGTGGCGGCTGATGGTGTTTTGGTTCAAGTACAACACTCTTCTTACAGCGAGAGACTCAGCAGAAGAAATCGGACTTATGTCGTCTGCGAGAGCTTAGCGGCCTCGTAAGTCTGAACAACACAATCTTACACACGGGGTTACAGTTGCTAAATAACCTCTGAAGTTGAGTAAGATTTAATCAACTTTTCAGGGATTAGAAGTCAGAAGAAACAACTTTTGTGTTTATACAGTGAAATAGTACTTTTCCTCTTTTCTCCCGTCAACTTTCCCGTCTTCGTGCTTGCTCCACTCGCTGGCTCAGACCTCCCTCCTGCTCTTTTTCAGTCCCTTTTTTACTGGTCTTCCTGTGTTTTTAACAGGTTTTTATAACCAGGCTGCAGCTGCAAAAAAGAGCGAGCGAGCACGGGAGGGAAAGGGGTAGTTAGAGAGGGAGGGGAAAAGGGAGGGAGCGGGAACTGAATCATGAAATGAGGACCATATTTCCATACTGCGCTAAAATGTGGACTTTCCATTTTTATAACTCGGCTGCTCCATCTTTCCCTCTTTCCCCTCCTTCCCTCTCTCCCGCTCTCTCTCTCCGTCAGTGCTGTGCAGCTGTTCGTCAGTAGTTGTCTGTTTGTTTGTCTCCACCCGCCTCCTCCATCCCTGCCTGTAGCTCATGTAAACTTTGCTTTTCGTCATGCTTTTTTCCACTGCGGAGCGTCTCTGCTTTTGATTAAAGTAATAAAAAAAAAACACCCTGCTCTTGCTCGCTCGCTCGCTCTTACAGCTGTAACTAACAGAGACGCCATTTCATTTTTACCCCATCCCCCCCCCACCCCACCCCACCCCACCCTCTTCTTCTTCTTCGTCCTCCCCCTCTCTGTTCTTTCCGCAGCAGTTTGTTTAGGCCACGCGGCTCTGCGAAAACTTCACCGCCATTGTTTGTTGAGCTTTCCGGCGAGAGCATCTTGAACTGATATGACTTCCCTCTGTGTTACGACGATTACAAAACAACCTCGCTTTTAATGTGATAATATCGCAGGCATCCCCCCCCCCCAGCCTCCATCCCCTGGTCCCACCTCCTGGCTCCAGCGCTCGTGCCAGCTGTAGAAATAACAGTCGCTCCCTCGTAACCTCAGGATCGGCTCTGTCCGTCTCGACCTCAGGCCCCGGCGCAGCTCGCCTCCGCCACAGTCTGTCCCCACTCCGCCGACCTCGGCATCCCTCAGATCCCCTCTCATTCCTCCCCTGCTGCAGCCTCCGCCAGACGCACGGATGCAGCTGAGTGGGCCGCGAGCATCTGTTTACCGCGCTCCTTCTGCAGTGTGAGATAATGATGGCCAGATACAGCCCACAGTAAAATAAACACGCTGCCACCTCCCTCCTTCAGGTCTGAGTTAGCGCGCGTTGTCACTGAGGAGGGTCTGAGTCCGGATCCAGAGGCCGGGCTCGCGTTACGGCCAGAAGTCCTCGTAAATAAGACCCCTTGATCGTTTTATTGGAGGAACATGTTGGTTACATCAAATCTCTGCGGAATAACGTGTAGTGTAAAAACAAAAGACTGAGTAATATCTAGAAACCTGCCTCACATACCAGATGGGGGGGGATTACCGCGTTCGGTTTGGGTCCAGGAGGTTAACAGACTCAGGAGAGTGGAGCAAATTGAGTTTTGAATTCTTTCCAATGATTGTCTAAGCTTTCTTTGATTGTGGCTTTGTGATCAAAATGTTCACGTTTCATATCCGTCCTGACATTTGAGCAAAATCCTGATTAATATCCATGTAAACAGAGGAGATGATGATACATGTTGCAATAAACTGGAGCAATGAACACGTGGAGAACAACCGAAAATGACAGAAACCTTTTATTTGACGTGTGTTTTAACCTTGTAGTTTGGTCCATGTCCCATCCACTAACATGGAGGAGGCTGGATTTATATACCCGTACTGCAGCCAGCCACCAGGGGGCGATGAAGAAGCTTTGGGGAGCAGTCATCCATCTTTATTTACAGTCTGTCGTGCACATTAAGTTAAATAGTTTGCAAAGAATTCAAACTTCTTTACCTGCTCACGTCCACTTTCCTTCTCACAACACTTCATCTGGTCTGTGAGAGAAAAGACACACGCACACACACACACACACACACACACACACACACACACACACACACACACACACACGCACACACACACACACACACACACACACACACACACACACACACAGCCTATGGTATGGCTGTAAATCGCTGTGTATTTCCTCAGTGAGGCTGACAGGAGGCAGACAGCTCAGGCGTGACAGCTGAGACGGAGACCAAACCAAAGATCGGGCTCTGGGGATCGGGTTTGTTGTGGAGGACAGGGTTTGACTGAAGACAGGACCGCCTGTCGTATGTTAATCCAAGGAATATACACACACACACATGCAACCTTGCACACGCGGTTACACTTTCAGATTATGCATGACTCATACATGCTCATGTGTGTGCACACACTTGGATACACACACACACCATTGTCCTCTGTGTAATCACCACAGTCACAGGCCTGTGTTTTGATATGTGGCTGCACCTGTTCCTCACCTGGATCCCACCAGGGGGCCTCAGCACACACACACACACACACACCTCGCAGGCAGAATGGAAAACATCACATCATCATCTAAACCCGTCTCCTTTCTCATCTCAGCTGTCCAACCTCCTCTCCTCTGCTATCTCTCTTTCTGTCTCCTCATGTCATCCAGCTCATTCTTCTCCTCTCGTTCGCCCCGCATCACCTCACCCCTCCCCTCCTCACGTCTCTCTCTCTCTCCTTCCTGCCCCCCCCCCCTTCTCTCTGTTTTTCATAAACTTGCTGCTGAGACTGGGCCAGCGATCCCAGAGGCGTAGTGTGAAACGTGAGCTTTTTCTGAGCGACTGCCAAACAGATGCAGGCTCCTCTGCTCTGCCCCTTGACTTGAACATCCTCTCCATTTAATACCACGGAGCCAGAGGCAGCCGGAGCAGCGAGCGCCCGCACCGACCCTCCATCCCCGTGCAGAGCAGCGCAGCGACAGCCGCTCCCATTTACATTCACGTACAAAATGATCACTTCTTCTCGGCTGTGCTCGTTCGCTGGCATCAGCAGCGATGCAGTGCACGAAACTGATGAAAATGATACGTTACCATGACAAAGGCCTGATTCATCCAAACAGTCTGTCGGCAGATGTGTTCGACGTTTCAGCCGTGAAGCAGCTCGGTCGTGGACAGAAACGTGTGTCTCTGTGTGGAGGGTTCAGTTTGGGAAAAGGGTTTTTCATCTTTTATTTCCCTGAACTTTGAATCAAACAAGGTCAGATTTCCGAGAGCATCACTCGGAGGCTGCGCTCGGAGATAATAAGCCCGAGGTCAGTGACGCTTATTGATGAATATGATTTTTTGAACTTGCTAAGTGGATTGGCACCCGTTTAATCTCTTTTCACCGCATTGATTCCGATGAGAGGGAGGAAGGAGGGTTTTAAAGCTTTTATCTGGGTTAATAAGTTAATAGATGGATTGATAGATGGTTCCACTAAATCTCCAATTAGCAGCTTGACCGGGGGGGGGGGGGCCTGAGTGGAGCTGTAATCTGTCCGAACTAGGCTAATCCTGCGTGCCTGACATGTTTGATTCACTTATTCACTGTCACTCTGATCGTGTCAATGGAAACTATGCATGGAGCCGGAATCTGCATTCCTCTGGTCGCCTTATTAAGAGTAACAGCAGAGGATGTGCGGTGGTGCCCCTGTAGGACGCTTTCACTCTGAGGCCTGTGGCTGCAGCTGAAGCCTGGGACTCGCCTGAGTCCTCCGCCCTGGTCCCTGGAGCCTGATGCCAGGGGAACATCTGCTGTCTGCAGGAGGCCGATGCATTTATCACCTCGTTTGTCAGAGAGACGCTCGTTGTTTACTCACCTTATCTGCCTGAGAGATAAAACCAGCTTTGACACAACAGAGCACACGGCTCGTACGCACGGGCACGCACACAAGCACCAGACTCACTAATGCATGCGTGCACAAGTGTGTGTGTGTGTGCACATGGAGATGAACCACACAAGCACACGGCTGTGCTGGGAGCCACTGACCCTTGGGTCGAGTTCATCTGGGGACACAGACTGACAAATGCGGCTGGGCGGTGACTCCCAGACAGCTGGTGGTCAAAGGTTGCCTTTCTATCTGTGCCCTCATTTGGCTGATTGTTTTTCCTCAGAACTCATCTGCTTCCCTCCATCTCTTCCTCTCGCTCACTGCTCCTCCTCCTCCTCCTCCTCTGCTCTCTGCCCATCAGCTGAGAGAATAAATCTTTGCTTCATGCTGTAGGTATTCTGAGCTGCTTGCTGCTGATTCCCTAGAAATGCAGATTGTTTACGTCTTTCCGGTTCAGTTGGGAAATCCCCCCCCGTGGTCTCAGGAGGATGTTTGCTCGTCAGCTCCCAAGTTACTGGAACACTCGTCAATGTTTTGCCACCATTTGTGGCCCCGAGCACGTGTGTGTGTGTGTGTGTGTGTGTGTGTGTGTGTGTGTGTGTGTGTGTGTGTGTGTTTGTTTGAGCTTCTAACTCCGTGTGCTGATGTGACTCCGATCTGAAAGGTCGGGGGGTGAACATGAGACGTGCACGCATGTAAAGGAGGCCGCCCCTCCTCCAGCACACACACACACACACACACACATAAACACTGATCATGCACATCATACACAATGCCTCCCTCCGTTGGCATCAGCCGGGGAGGATGTGGAGTTTTACGCAGCCATTCATTGCTCCCCTAATTCATTAGTCCAAATGAGCATTTATGCAGAGCACACATTATTTTTACAGGCCTGCTTTATGTGTTTGTGTGGAGTTTTACAACCCTCATAAAACACGTCCTCCAAGCCCCAGATAGATTTGGGAGCATTTATTTGCATAGTTCATAAACCCAAAATAAATGGTTAGTGTTCTCTGGCCCGGGTTGGATCCGCCTGGAGGCCGGGTGGTGTAACTACACGGTGTGATCCAACCAGCGCTGTCTTGTAATTACATTTTGTTGACATTATGTTAAAATGTGACATAATGGGTTCTCGTGAGCCGCCTCGTTTCTGATTTGTGTTCTTCGTGTGCTCGACTCCGATGGAATCTGCTGTGAGAGGAACGTCCAAATACTGACGCAGGGTTTTCTGTGAGCGTTAAACTTTCAGCTTTACGACTCCTCGTGCACAGACTGACATCACCACCGTGAAGCGGATTGAAACACGTTCATCCAGATCGTGAAAATATGATAGAACGTTTTGATTCAGACATATGAAGAGTTTCGTCTCATCTGATCCAAGAGAGCAGAAAACAACTCGTTGCATTTGTCAATATTATCAATATTATAGTGAATTTGCTTAGATTTTATTTTACAAAAATTTTGTTTTTAATAAGCAATAACTGAGCAGTTGGCAACGGTGACAACAAGCTTCCTCAAAAGGGCACACACACACACACACACACACACACACACACACACACACACACACACACACACACACACAGAGTTGTGTTGAGTGGCAGGTGGGTTCAGTCCCTGTGTAAAGGAGAAGCTTCTTTAATGAGATGTATTATTGAAGAGGAGCTGTGAGAATATTAGGCCAATGTAGTGAAATGATGTGTGTGTGTGTGTGTGTGTCTCCTGCAGTGCTGGGTTTGATGGTGGTTGCTGGTGCCCACTGTACGCTGCCCCCCCCCCCCCTTGTATCCCTCCTCTCCTCTGCCAACAAGTCTCTCTTTCTTTCCCCATTCCTTCTTTTATTCTCTCCGCTCACGTCTTTCTTGGCCGAACGAAACGTTCCCACAGCTCTCACAAGTCCACCCCCCTCCCTCTCCCCCCCTCACTCTCTCCCAGTCTATCACTCTTCCCCTCTCCCCCTCCCCTTTCTTCCTTTTCTTCCTCTTCTCTCATTCACGTCTTTTTCTCGTCTCCACTTCTCTCCTCTGTCTGCCTCTCTTACCTTTTTTGTTTCTTTTGCCTTTTCTCCCTATAACAACCCCCCCCCCCCCTTCTGTCTATGCCACCCTCCCACCCCTCACCCCCCCAGCTCCCTGGCAGTGACTGGCATCACATGACACACACACACACACACACACACACACACACACACACACACACATCACAAGTTACCCAGGGTGGCTCATGTCTTTCACTCGGAGCTCTTTTCATTTCATCCTCCGCTCTGTTTGCATGAAACTTAATATACACAAGTCATCAGAGCTTTTTAAACAAGCCTGCACGTCGGAGCCGAACGTCTGGACGCACTCTGGTGTTTCATCAGAGCAGCTGTGACCCTGAGTTTGATCCAGCGTCGATCGGGTTTGATGAAAAACACAAAAAGAGTAAAATAACAGATACAGAAAATCACAGTAACCCCAAAGTAAGATATTTGCAACCACAGATATTTTGTTTTTTGTTGAGGATTTCGACTAAATCAAGATATTCTGCTCCAAGTCTCCCTCCTTTCTCTCCCTCCTTTCTAAAGCTGCTGAAGATCTTTCCCACCCCTCTCTCTCTCTCTCTCTCTCTCTCTCTCTCTCTCTCTCTCTCTCTCTCTCTCTCTCTCCTGCATGAGGCAGATTTCTTTAGCATGTGTTGTTGCCTTCTTGCATGCCCCCCCCCCCACTGCCAGCAAGTGACATCTGCTGGACAAACGGAGCAACGGCACCTCTCCATATGCATTCTGCAGCTTCCATGTGAACATTTTTCGGATGCGACGCCATGACAGATTTGAATTGAGTCAAAAAAACAGGGAATTAATAAATAATAATAATTCTATAAGAAGAATAAGAGTAAGAATCGTGTGAAGCGTCGTTATATCAGATGTCGTGATTATGTCCAAAACTGCTCCAGAGACGATCCTCTCCTGTTTCCTCCGAGTCGACATCGGCACAGACGCAGATAAAAGATAAAAGAAACAGGGCAGCGGGGGGGGAGGAGGGGGGTGCACACGGGCAACCAGCCAGCTGCCCCCCCCCCCCCCCTCCCTCCATCCCTCTACCCCCTGCCCTCCTCTCTCTCCCATGGTTGATTCCCTTTAGGCCCCTCTCACCCCGGCTCACCCCCCCTCTCACCCCCTGGCTCCCCGGCTCTGTGTGGCGTTGGCACAGAGAGGGCGCAGGCGGCACACAGACGGCCACGCAGATGGGCAACGGGCAATGCAGGGCTGCCTCCCCACACCTGCTCCTTGCTGGCACAGGGCGCGGGCCAGGCGGCTACGCAGTGCACACACACACACACACACAGACAGACACACACACAAAAACACAGATGTGCATCTAACGCAGAATTATCTCCCTCAGTTTATTGAACTTTCCCACATACTGTATGGACGCGGGGAGCATGCACGTGCAAATACTCCCACGAGCCGCTACACATGCTAATGCACACGCATGCGTACGTGTTTTAATAAAAGGCCGCTGTCTCCCTCCCACACGCCGCTGCTCAGCCTGTCAGTCACAGATGTTTACACGCTTATCTCCAACTGTGCCTCAACATGTGCTCTCCAGAAATTTTTGCACATATACACTATCGTAAACATATATAAAACACGGTCACACATCCATAGCCACCGAGTGATGTATTTATAGTCTCACGCCCACACATTCACACTTCAGCACCGAAAACACATTTCACAATTAATCACATGGCCCCATGCTGTGCTGTCACATGCACTTACAGACGCGGCTACATGGTGATGCACTATTGTCACATTTACGCTAAAAGTAGGAACCTAAATGAAACCGGTCTGGATGTTTCACCGGATTGGAAAGAAGGGGGTTTGCAGGCGCTGCTCGCCCCGGAGCTGCTCTGACACCAAAGCACCGGAGGAACTGCCAGAATCAGAAGCTGCCGGTTTAACAGGCAGGGTGTGGATATAGAGTCCAAATGAACTTCCCAGGAAAGCACCCAAAATAGCTGAAGGGAAAATCCGTCCTGTAACAGAAAGTGTTTTTCTTTCAGTCTCTGAAAGCTCCGTCCTGATTCGTGAGCAGAAACAAGTGCTGCATTGACACTGACATTTGAAAACCTGAACGTCATCTGCTGACAAATGTCACTCAGCTCAGAGGAGAAGTTTAATGAGCAGCGAGCGCGAAGCTTCTCAGACGACATGTTGCCCCCGGTTTGCTTCAGCCTCCTGCTGGAGGTTGTTTGTAGCTGACGGAGCTTTTCAAGGAAGACGCTCAAATAAACAATAGTTCCAACTGCTGCTTGGCTTTGGATTTAAAAACAGGATAAGAAGGGTTATAAAAATGTGCACAATATGAAAACACACCCTGATTGACCATCACCTGTTCATAGATATTATAACCCTTCACATACCTGTAAGTGTTGAAAAAGGTTCTAAGTTAAAGAAAGAACATTTCCTGGATCCCTCCCTTGATCATATGGACACAGAGGAAAGCATAAGGCTCGTGATTATTAGCATGGTTTTATTTTTATATTATTATCATTTAAAATTGAACAGTTTGGGTAAAATATGATATTGAGAATCGTTAAATTGTATTTGACCCTCTTGACCCTGTGTCCACCGACCCCTCAGGGGCTCCTGAGCCCGAGTTTGGGGCCACATCGTTAGAACCCCTGTAAATGAAAGGGCAGTGACTGAAACAGCTGTTACTGAACTCTTTGCTCAGCAGGAACTCTGTATGACCTTTATTCATCTTATTACACTACACTGTTCATTATCTAATGAAACATTACATGAAATATTGCCGGGCTCCTTTTTGGAGGATGTGGCGTCCTGCGTTAATTCTTCTGAACCTAAAGGTGGCCTCAGTGAGCCAGGGGTCGTTCACAGGGCAGAACACCATCACAACAGAGTTCAATAAGAACCAAGCGGCGCCAAACACAAACTCCGAACGAGCTTCGCTTGTAGAGGATTGAAGTGCAGGGGCAGCTGATCAGAGGCTGATGAGGCATTGGTGAAAAACCCGAAAACGAATCAAAAGACAGCAGGGGGGGGGGCGCAGGGGGGATGTGAGGAGGATGAAGGAGGCGGAGGAGGAGGAGTAGAAGAAAAAAAAAAGATAAAATGAAGTCCAATAAAAGAGCCGAGTGAACATCTGTGTGGGATAGCCGTGAGGATTAGGAGGGTTTGGAACATTTTAAGCGCATTAAAGATTTAAAAAAAAAGGTCAGAATGTTTAGCAACATACTGATAAACCTCTTAAGCGAAACCCAATTGGGGAGGTTGTGTCTTTATCCAGAGGCTGGGGGATGGGGGGAGGAGGGGGGGAGGTGGAGATAGACATATATACTTAAACTGAAGCACAGTCTTGTATGTATGAGTCAGTATGTGCTGTTCGCCTCCGTGACTCGTGCTCTACGTACAGCCGTGCATATACGTGCTACAGTATATGTAGTACTCCATGTATGTACATGTACTGCATCTCCTGCTGTATCCTCACATTGACTCACTTGGACATTATCAGGAGTTTTTCCCAGGGAGCTGACGGGAGAAACTCCGGATGATGTCCGCAGCAACTGATTCAGACATTTGTGTTTCCACACAGAGCTTCCCTCTGGATAATGTCAGGAGATTATCCGGAGTTCAGTGCAGGTCTGAGAGCAGCTCTGTAGGATATAGAGGAGCTGGGCAGGGTGCGGGGGTGTCGGAGCACGAGTGAGAGAGAGAGAGAGAGAGAGGCGAGACAGAGATGAGGAGGGAGAGAACAGTAGTAGATTTGTTCACAGGGCTCTGGGGCAGTCGGAGGAAGAGGCCCCTATCATTTCACTGTGAACTGAGCCGTGTCTGCGGAGTTATCCTTGAATGACACAGCACACGGAGGGTGGAGAGGACGGGGTCACAGGGGTCACAGCTGCAGCGCTGCATGTGTGTTAACGTGGCCGGTGTCGCATTCACAGACGATTCGCTGCTGCAGTTTTCTACTGCAGAGGAACTTCACTGAGCAGTTTGTCCCAGGAGCACGTTTAGTTACAGATGGTTGTTTTCCTGCAGATCTTTAGTTTTCACCTCTGTAAGGTTTTGGTTATTTGGGTATAAAACACCGTCCTACACTTCCCATAATGCAACTCGTTAATATCAACATTCTCCAGATCTCTAATCTCCAATTTTCCAGCCGGATCATTGTGATATTTAGTTTTATTACTTCACCACATCGCACTGAGACACATTCTCGGGTGTTGCCGGTGCTGATCTCCATCGTGGCAAGAACATTAACAGAATCACTTCCTGTTTGGCGATTTGTTTTCAGAGTATAACTGCAACATTCGTTTTTGTTGCCTCAATGCTTTATATTGAGATGAATTACAGAGCTTTTATTTTGAAAAGTTGTGAACTTGAGGTCTGTCCGTTGTTTAACAAACTCTGAAATAACATCAGTTCAGTAAATCATTCAAACTCAAATATAAACCACACACGTAATAAAGAATAATTAATTTAAACCAGGGAGGATGAACACAAAGTTTTCTAACAGTTTATAAAAATCTGTGCACATTTTATTTCCAGTGTGATTTTTTACATTCTCTCCTCATCAGCCTGAAAAGCTCCCGTCACTTAGTCCACATTACGACGGACGCCCTGTTTGCTCACGTGCGCTTGTGATGCACAAACAAACACTCGGAGCCGTTGTGTAAATTAGCGTAAAGTGTGCGCCGCGCTCTCGTGTATGAATATATGCACAATAAACGAGTCCATTAGCAGCGGCAGTGTGCGAAGCGAGCGAGCATGTGCGTGCAATCTTACCTTCGAGTGTCTTTAAATGGGTTGCACGTGTGTGTGTGTGTGTACGTGCAGTGTGTTGTTTTTGTGTCTGTGAGTATGATGAATTGTGAGATTAAGTGAGTGTGACTTTGAGTGTGTGTCCATTAGCCTGGATGTGAGTTACTGGCCTCATGTCTGCAGCTGCAGTGTCACAAATGTAACGCCGGTGTTAACTGTTGTGTACACACAGTGTATCAAGAAGCTGTGACTGTACACTGACCAGGCAGCCACTGTGTGTGTGTGTGTGTGTGTGTGATTAGAGCTATAGCATGGTATATTTGATGACCTGTGTGTGTGTGCTGTATTATCTCAGGCGGGGCGTGTGCAGGGGGCCTTGGGGCGACTGTGTGCAAGAGATAAGGGTGATTCATCTGTGTTTAAATGTGTGTGTCTGAGTGTGTGTTTGAGTGTGTAACAGCATGTTTGTGCTTTGGAAGTATGTGTGTCCATGTTTGGTGAGTGCACGTGCAGGCATTTGAACCAACATGTTAATAAATGTGGTTACACACACCACAGCGTGTGCGTGTGTGTGTGTGTGTGTGTGTGTGTGTGTGTGTGTGTGTGTGTGTGTGTGTGTGTGGATGAGTGGTCCGCTGGCAGTGATTGGTCCCTGCTGGTGGTCCACGGAGCATCAGCAGGAGCAGGAGGATGATAATAATACACAGCCTCTCTATTGTTCACAATGAGAGAAGAGTGTCTAGTCCTTTTGATGCAGACACACAAACACACACATACACAAACACACACTCCTGTACAGCCACCTTTAGCCACTTATTTGGGACACACACGATATACTGTGCATTCTACACAGAACCCCGTCATGGACACACACGTGCATGTAGAAATGAACGTACATCCTGCACATGGAGTCAGATCCCGTTCTGTTTTTAACTTTATTGGAATAAGAAGAAAGAGATTTCTGCACCTAAATACAGAACAACAGAACAATACAAAGTCTCACTGATCTCTGCTAAGTTTTCATTTGTTATTTGATGCTGTAAAATATCACTGCTGTTCAGAATCTGGCTCCAAATGCACAAGATGGTTTGTTTCTGGATATTATTGGCTTCATTACAGAATAGTGGGAAAACGCAGCTTTATGGTTTCAATACTATTTAAAGTTGATTTATTAAGAATGAGATCACCTATATGCTTCTTTAATTGTCTTGAGCTTTATCACAACACATCTTACACGTTGATGTGCATGTTTTACGGTTTCCAATTAAATCCAGCTCCGTGTGGTAGCGACGAGTCGAGCGTGTAATAACTTATCGAGCTGATTCTCCGCTCACATGTTGCCAGGAAAAAGGGAAAAAGTTTGAAAACGTGTGTAAATAATGAAACTGGAGTATATTTAACACCTTAAATTGCAGAACGACTGATTTAGTGCAAACTCCACCTCCGTGTAGTGCAGCGCAGCGACCGCCGTTCTGTTCGCTGCCAAGAAATACTTAAACAAAACAACACATTGAGCCCATGCCAGTGGGCTATATTATTATCTCCATTCAAACTAATTGCAGGTCCAAACAGCGACACATATGCACTCGCAGGTTTTCGACAGCCACTCGTCGCTGGGGACGTTAAACTGTAGTGTTCCATCTCTGTTGTCATGACAACTTGGCCCCGGATTCCTGGCTTGGGAACATCGTGGAGATTTCTCAGAGGCATACAGGTTTAAATGGCTTTTAACGGTTTGTGCTCGTGATGAAATGCATCATCCGGAGCGTCGGTGTGAGCGCTGAGGCCCCTCGGCTTTATCTGTTCCTATAAGATCACCTTTATTCTCCCGGAATCGTCTCCTTATCTTCCTGGTTCTGTGCTGAACGAGCGAGTCCGACCTCCGGGATCATCTTTTATTTACCTCGTACACTCCAGGACAACACTTGCTCGACTCCAGACAAACTTCCCAGTGGTTTTATCTTCACTCCATCAGCATCCAACATCCTCTGTAGGTCTTTTTATCTTTAAGACCATTGGGCCTGTGTGTGTGTGTGAGAGAGAGAGAGAGCAAGTGTGTGTGTGTGTGTGTGTGTGTGCGCGTGGGTGTGCCGTCAGCTAGCAGGAATGCATGGGTACCGCCAAAGCTAAGATGGCTGCCAAGCGCTAAGATGGCTGCCAGGATTCACAGAGCGACAGCACGAGAGAGAAAGAGAAGCAGAGAAGGAGTGTGAGAGGGACAGAGGGACAGAGGGAGGAAGAAAGACGTGAGGATGGACTCTTGCGGCCGCAGAATTAGGGACGAGTGTTTGCCAGAGAGAAAAAGAAACTCGATCCCTGTGTTTTGCCTCCTACTTTTGACCCTGAGTGCCGAGGTGATTTCGTTTGTCTCGTTGGTGTTGTCTTGGTTTTGGCAGCAGACAGACGGGCCGAGCGGTGCCGCAGTCTGCTGGCATGTAGCGGACTAATGCCACCCAAGATTAGGATGCTGATTTGGGCTTAGAGGAAGTTGAGATGCAGGGGCCCCAGTGCCGGCTGCAAGGGGGCTGCGCTCTGGCTCAGGACCCTCAGCCCAGGACGGCCTTAAAGCTCCGGTGCTGTGTGGTAATTGGTATATATGATACAACCATAAAACTGTGCGGGGCTGCATTACGCATCGGAACAAGAATGGCAGCCGGTGGGCCAAACTAAACTAGCTGAAGCAGGCAGCTCTGTGCCTGCCGGCCCCTGTAGATGTGAAGCAAAACACAGGAGATGCAATCCAAACAATCCCCCAACATTTTACAAGTACACCTCAACTCACAAGTCAGCGGTGCACAAGGAAGCCGAGCTTTCCTGGGACCAGGTTACCCAACGTACAGTGTGTGTGTGTGTGTGTACAGATATCTTTGCGAGGACCATTTAGAGCCCAGAACTTATGATGACACTGTTGTCACTTTCTGACCCACTTTGTGTGTGTGTGTGTGTGTGTGTGTGTGTGGTCAATGTATTACTCAGTATGGGGACAAAAAGTCCCCATAATGTAAATCATTAAACTTGAAGGTGAAGACATGTTGTCAGATTAACTTAGGTTTAGGTTAGGAAATAATTAAGTCTTCAGGAAATCGATGTAATGTCGTCTGACGTCATGTAGACACAGGTGTGTGTGTGTGTGTGTGGTTTTTTTTTTCCAAACACCAAACTGTACATTTGAGAATTATCCTTCAACCTACTCTCAGTCTGCTAAAGAACGGTTTAGAAAAAGGACAAAGAACGTATAAATAATATAAACTCAGACGCCGTCTCTGTAAGAAAACAGAACGAAAGGTTCTCTGTGCGACCGTTTCACAAAACAGAAATATTAACCATTTTATGACTTTGAACTGAGGTTCAACCTGAGCGGAAATATGCATCTTCCCTTCTTTAATCTCAGGCCCACGTCTGTCTCTCCTCAGTGGAAAGAATGGATTAAGGCCCCCCCCCCCCAACCTTGACTAGTGTCCAGACATCTGTCCACCTGACCAGTCTCTCTTTCCTGTTCCTTGTCTTTCAGAACAATCAGGACAATCAGACAACTCGAACCAGCAAGGAGACACAGACGTCAAGCCCCCGCCCAATGGTGAGTTCACGACTCCGCTCCCTCTGCACACGGAGCATAAACCTGTGCCTACATGCAGTCACATCTACACACGTGTGCGTACAGTGTATACACACACACCCCCCCACACACACACAGGCCTCTCTGTGTGCGAGTGTGTCCCAGCAGAGTTGGGTCTAAGTTTATTATGGTAAGGAGAGCTGATGGTACTGTAGCGCAGGGGCCGAGCTGGGATTGTGGCGGGCCACTCATAAATCACACTGACGTTATTGGAAGATGGGAACCACATGGCCGCTGCCGAGCTGAGCGCTGACCTCATGCGTCGTCCCCGCTGTGGTTAACCCTAGACGGGGATGGAGTGAAGGAGAACAGGAGGAAAATGAGGGACGGAGGTAAAAAAGAGAGATAAAGAGAGAGAGAGGGGGAAGAGAGAGGTGATGGACGTGTGGAGAGAGGGAGGAAGGGTCGCTCTCGCATGAAGTCACTGTATTTACACAAAGAGAAACGTTTAGTGCCGTCTGGTCGTCGTCGGTGTCACTGCCGCTCAAACGGCGACGCTCTGTTCGGTAATTAGCGGCACACCTGGCAGAGCCGTCAGATGCAGAGCGATGGTCGTCCAGCGCTGGAACAAGAGAGGCGATGTGGGAAGTCTCTTGTCGCTGAGCTGGATCCTCAGAAGTTGTGAAATCAACACCCACGTTGTGATTAAACACATTTTTCCCTTTTAAGGTTTAAGTTACTGCATCGATGGACTCGCAGGAAGTGGCTCATAAATACCAGTTACTGTGCTTTGTTACACGCCAACACACGACCAGTGTGTGTGTGCACAACACACACACACTGTATACATGAGGTTTATGATACATGTGCATTAGACATTAAACTGTATAGCTGCCATGTGGATCTTATATGGGCCTGATTGTGTGTTGTGAACAAAATGTACATGTACACAGGCCTGTTGCATCTGATGGAAAACACATGCTTTTCAATGGGATGACACCGGCAGCGTGTCAGGCTTCGCATACACATGTTTTTCAGCTCCCTCCACATGTGTGTGTGTGTGTGTGTGCATCTGTAATTTTATGCATGTTTGGTTCTCTGCTCACACACACACTCTCTTCTCCTCTCTCTCTCTCTTTAGGCCACTTGAGTTTCCAGGACTGCTTTGTGACTTCAGGGGTGTGGAACGTAGCCGAGCTGGTCCGCGTGTCGCAGAGTGAGTAACCGCTCCACGTTTCCGGAGAACCTCCTAACACACGCACACAAGTTCATACTGACCTAATCACACACACACACACTGTGACACACCACATGTTTTAATCCACAGTTGAAAATAGTCCCCAACAACAGTACAGTTTCATTCTTCTTCCTCGTCTTTAGTAGGAACTAATGGTTCTGGGGCTGAAAGTACTGACACATGGCAGAAGATCCACTGATGTTTAGCACATATGAGGATGAAGTTACTCCATAAAAACACAGAGGCATTGTTCCAGTTTGACTCTCAAACCCTCAGCAGCAGCAGTGTGGTGTCAGGAAGCTGCAGCTAATAGAGACCAGGACAGAAAACGGCTCCTGATGAGAGTTTAGAGAATAAAGCTTCTATCCACTGAGAAATGGACTCGTGTATTTTAGTTCTTTTTATTTTCAACCCCTGCTGAGTTAAGAATCGTCTTAACAATAAGAAATAACACAACACCAGCTTCATCTTAAGTTGTGAACAGTTTGTCGGTTCCAAGCTGCAAATGTTCTGATACTCATCTCTGTAATGTGTCTGTGTGTGTCTGTGTGTGTCTGTGTGTGTCTGTGTGCGTCTGTGTGTGTCTGTGTGTGTCTGTGTGTGTCTGTGTGCGTCTCAGCCCCGGTGGCGAACAGCGACAGGCCCAAACTTCTCCCTGGCCGACCTGGACAGCCCTGGATACTACAACATCAACCAGGTGACCCTGGGCCGGCGCTCCATCACCTCCACCCCCTCCACCAGGTACACACACACACACACACACACACACACACACACACACACTCACATCCATAAATATTAACACACCAGATTGTAGTTTTCTGAACTAATATTCTCCATGTCTTGATTCTCTAACCTCCTTCCTGCTGAACTTGCTCTGCTGTTTGATTGTGCTCTTTCTTTCCCTTCTTCCTCCTCCACCACTAATCCTTCTCCTTCCCTCTCACTTTTCCCACCGAACTGTCTGTCACACTGTCTGTGTCCTTTGTCTCCCCCCCCCCCCCCCCTCCCCGCTCTCCCTCCGTTGTCCAATCCCGCTCATCTTACGCTGCAGGACTGAAATGGAGCTTTATGCAAGTCTCCCACGGAGGTAGTTACACTCATTACCCAATGTCTCCCTTGATACTAATGTAACACAGACCCCTGCATCACACATCGCACAAAAGCCACACACGCATGCTGTCACACAGATATGCACACAAGCGCACACACATATAAACATTCAGGATCGCTGTACATTCACAACCCCCCCCCCCCTTTTATTTTATTGGTGGCAGATGTGTAAGTCTATAAGAATCTGCAAACACACACAGGAATGCATTCCAGCATCACAGTGCGCTCTTCTCAGCTCGGTCTCCAGCACAATGCCACTTCAGGCCTGTACGGATACGGCGTGTTGAATAAAGTCTGGCCTCGTGTGTGTCTGACTGTCTCCAGTTGTGTTGCTTCGTCCGCCTCTGGGCTGAAACCGAAAACAAAGACAAATCGCTGCATGGAAATCTTCACATGTTGAGTTTTTTCTACACATGATTTCATGCAAGACACGCAGGGAAAAACCCCTTTGCCCTCAAGTCCCATAAAAATGCACTGAGGGCGTTTAACAGAGTCTGAACATCAGTGTTGTTAGCTTCAGTGAGAACTGTCACGTAGCTTGTTGTGTGTCGGGAAAATGTATAAACAGAAAAACAGAAAACAAAGCGCAGTGCAAACCATTTCCTATCTGAAAGGCTCCTCAGGGTCAGAGGTTAGCATAGAAAGAAAACTCTCACCTGCCTTCCTCATCTCCTCCTTCCAGCATTAAACAAACATCTCTTCCTTCCCCTCTCAGCTCCAACAAGCGCAAGTCCATTGACGACAGCGAGATGGAGAGCCCGGTGGACGATGTCTTCTACTCGGGCCGCTCCCCGGCGGCCGGCAGCAGCTCTCAGTCCAGCGGGTGGCCTAACGACGTGGATGCAGGTAGTTCCCCGCCGCCACCTCCTCATCACACACCCTGCACACCTCATTCCAGATGTTCTCCAGAAGCTTGGCCACGGTCCACATCAATTCAGACGCAGAAATTAACAAACTGGTTCTGAGGGCGAAGCTCTGATGAGGCTGTAGCAGAAGCAACTGTTTTCCTTAAGGCTTGTAATTGAATTTTAAAGCCACTGAAAACTTAACGTTAAAGAATGATTAGATATTTATTTATATCTCTGTTTGGATCCAAACAAGCTTTTAAAAAATGATGTGAGTCAACTTAAATGACTCGAGTAAGTAGTGTTCAAGCTGTTGTAATAATAATAAATTCACCGTAGAATTTTTTATTAAGTTCATAAATTAGAAGAGAAACGAGGAGTTCCCTGGACAAACAACAGGGTCAGCGATTAGCCGCGAGGTGCAAAGCGTTCACGGCTCATTTACGCTGCTGGCCGGCTGCTGATTGGTTAAGTTGACATGACGATGCCCCCCCCCCCCCCTCACTGAGGCTGAACAGTGGCTCCAGAGAGTCACCGACACATGAGAGCTCATTAACTGAGATGTGTCGGCCGCTCTCATCAGGGGAAAAGAGTTAAGGTCAGAACAAGAAGTTTTATAAAGTCACTGAATCTTGTGAGAAAGTCACTGAAGTGTTGAAGAGTCAACACTGAGCTAAACGTCTTCATCGTGACCTCGTGGTTGGATGACATTTGACTCTGGCTCCATACAAGCTAGACCGGGACTTGAACACAGATATTTTTCAGTTGTTACGTTCTGAATTGAAATGGACCAGAAGCCACAGCTCACCTCCTTCCACCATTTCTGCTTTCCAGCTCGGCCCCTTGCTGCCCTGCTGTGTTGACCCTCTCTCTTCATCACATGACCCACTTCATCATCATCACCTTCCTCCACACACACCCAAAACACATGTTCTCAGTTACCCCCTGTGGTTTGAAAAAACAACCTCCACCATCTTTGAGAAGAATTTATTTGACTTTGATTTTGTCCCATACATTAATATGGAGGAGGCGGGATATACAACCTATACTGCAGCCGTCATGTCGTCCATCTTTATAAACGTACAGTGTAGTCTAAGCTAAACCAAGCCCCGCCCCCTATCCTGCCTCTGATTGGCTGGCCTTGATACTCTACCCAAACCAATCATCACTCTTATTGCCCTGACCTCACCCAATCAGAGGCAGGGTAGATTTTGAGTGAGGGAAAAAATAAAACAACAAGATGTTACTAGTGAGCGTCAGAGGAGCCCATTTCCACTTTGTGCTAAGCTAAGCTAACCAGCTGTTGGCTCAGGGTTAGGGTTAGGGTTAGCACTTATATAATAATATAATATATATAAACTTAATATACAGCCAGACGTTAATATTCTTATGTACAAGACCTTTAGTTCTAGTTGCACCACCCACCTCCCTCTGAGCTCTCTCAGAGGAACCGTGTGGAACCACAGTTACTTCTCAGTTCCATTCACCCTTTTTGCTCAAATCCCCGTCTGACCACCACGATGTGTCTGCAGGAGACGTCATGTACGTCTCCTGGGTTCAGGACCTCACCTCAGGGATTCTTTTAAATAAATTCTCATGCATTCGCCAATTTCCAGCTCCCACTCACATGCTGCCATTTTAACACAGCCAGCAGTAATGATGTAACTATTTAATAGACACTTGCTGCACTCCATAACATTTAAATCCCCCATTGCCCATTATCTAACCACCCCTCTCTCTCTCTCCCTCTCTGTCTCTGTCTGTTTCTCTCCTTCTTCCCTCCATTGTTAACTCTTCCCTTCTCCCCTGTTTGGCCTTTCAGTGCAGCACCATTTGGCCAGTGTGCAGGAGAGGAAGATTAAGCATGAGAACGATGGAGTGCAGTTTCCTTACCATGGTTAGAACATTAAACATTATACTGTGTGTACATGTCAACATGCTCCGCTCACACCGTCCTCCACCTGTGTCTCTCTCTCTCTCTCTCTCTCTCTCTCTCTCTCTCTCTCTCTCTCTCGCTCTGTCAATGTATTCAAGTCTGTTTTCACTTTCTGTGAGCTGTTTACCTCTCCTCTTCCTCCCTCTCCTCTCCTCTCCTCTTCCTCCCTCTCCTCCCTCTCCTCTCCTCTCCTCTCCTCTCCTCTCCTCTCCTCTCCTCTTCCTCCCTCTCCTCTCCTCTCCTCTCCTCTCCTCTTCTCTCCTCTCCTCTTCCTCTTCCTCCCTCTCCTCTCCTCTCTCTATGCTGCCGCTGGGTGGGGTTGTGTTTCTACCAGATGTCTGCTGTTGTCCATTGTGGGTTTACCAAAGCCTTTTGGTTGCCCAGTAGCTCCATAACATCCTCCGCCCGTCTGCCTCAGAGACGCTGTTGTAAATCTGTGTAGAAATCAGACGTGTAGCAGAATGAAAACCTCCCTGGTGCGTTCAGAACATCCTCAGTACTGCTGCACACCGTCTGACTCACAATACACTGCATTTTAATTGTGTGATTATGTGCATTATCATATCCAAGAAAACACATTGTTGGGAGTTTTCTGAGACGGTGTGAATTTGTGCTTCGGGTGTTGTAATGTTGTTGTCGAGCGACGATGCACACGGAGAAGAGGGGGTTTGTGGAGAAGCAGCGTTTGCAGCCGGATGTTTAGACGGAGCCGCGGCGTCCCACCTGCCGCAGACCTGACTCGACAGCGCAGGAAAAACAATATGAAACACAACTAAAGGCGCTCAGGTGTGTCATGAACGCACACGGCACCTTCTGTCTGCGAGACATGCTTACTCACCAACACGCACAAATGGCATGCACACGCACACACACATGCAAAACTATACTGAAACGCACTCTGATTTACATTCTCACATACACACACACACACACACACACACACACACACGTGCACTCACTCCCCAATCTGGAGTGGAGCAGCGTTCCGGTCCAGATGGCGCCTCCATGTGTCGACAGCGAAGGGAGCTACTGGGTTACAGCAGACATCTGTTCTGGTGATGGTGGTGACGGTGTTGGGAGTGAGAGATGAGGAGAGGAGTGGAGGGAGGTGGAGGGGGAGGAGGGAAGGGGAGGGCCTCTGCCTCCGCCCCTGCTCTGGAGGTGATTCTCTACCTGAATGAAAAGCTCTGAGGCTTAACAGGTGATCATGTAATTCATCATTAAGTCTGCGTCTCTCTCCTCCTGCCTGCTCGCTCCTCCTGCTCGCTCCTCCTGCTCCTCCTGCTCGCTCCTCCTGCTCCAGTGGGAAGACCTGCCTCAGTAAGGGGGGGGGGGGCTACTTAGCATTTTGATACTGACGTAGAATCCCAGCTTATTTCCTGGTGATGTGTGTGTGTGTGTGTGTGTGTGTGTGTGTGTGTGTGTGTGTGTGTGTGTGGTCTTATTGTTGCTCCGTTAATGACAGACACAACTCTGATAATGTTCATTGTTTCTTACCTGATTGACAAGTGTGTGTTTTTCTTTTCATTGTGTGTGTGTGTGTGTGTGTGTTTTTCTTTTCATTGTGTGTGTGTGTGTGTGTGTGTGTGTGTGTGTGTGTGTGTGTGTGTGTGTGTGTGTGTGTGTGTGTGTGTGTGCACTAGCGGGGAGAGGGGGGTTGTGTGGTCGCCAGCTTGTTAGTGTGGCAAGACTAGAGGGTCATGGGAGCAATTGGCTGCCAGTCTGCTCTTACAGTGCCAGGACACAGAAATAATGTAGAACAAGCAAGTGTGTGTGTGTGTGTGTGTGTGTGTGTATGTGTGTGTGTGCAGACTCACTTACACATGCACACACACACACACCCCACACACACACACACACACACACACACACACACACACACACACACACACACACACACACACACACACCCCACACACACAGATTAAGCGAGAGATCAGAGTAACTTCTGTTTGCTTTATCAGACAAAGCTTTCATTGGGCATCTGGGCCTCATTTGCTGCTCGTCACCAGCAGATATTTCAGCGAGATACGAACTAATTAGGGAAATATCACAGAGACTAAAAACAATATGTATAATTTAAGGCTGTTCTAAGCTGTTTGTGATTGAAGTTGGGATGTGGTGGTTCCCAGTCGTCCCCACACGTACCACAGAGGAGCTGGAGACATGAATCCAAATGTTGAAATCATGTATGTTGCTCTGACTCCATCAGCAGCTCATGTACGATTGTAGAGGAGCCACAAATGGTTAAATGGCACCAAAATATACTAAAATATGACTAAAATAATTCAAATTAATGTTACTAAACCACATTTCAGAGGCAATACTTCACTATATATAATCACTATCTATAAAGCTGGAGGACTCACAACACACAGGAAGGCTGTGGTTGCAATGCAGTGCAATTTGTAATGTGGAGTGGGTTGTCCTCTAACCAGAAGGTCAGCGGTTCGATCCCAGTCTCCCCCATTATGCAGGTGGAAGTGAACTGCTCCTGACGGCTGCGTCGACAGTGTGTGATCGATGCTTTATAAATACAGATTCATAAAGAACAAATCCAAGCAGTGTTGACAAAGACTGTACAAGGACGGACGACGCGTCTCCTCTTCCTCCGGAAATGAAGTTCACGTCCCCTCCACTAACAGCGAGTGGGCGAGTTGACGACGTTTCTAACACGAGACAGATGCAAATATCTCGTTGCCACGCACGTAGAAGACGACAGGAGACGAAGATGTCAGGAGAGTTTTTGGTGATAACACACGTGATCTCGTACCTCCTGCCTGCTGCGTTTTTCATCATGTGAAAGACAAACTCCGGAGAAAGTTCCGAACCCACATGAGCAGATATTCCCCAGAGTTCATGTCATTTTAAATTGAGTTATGCAATTCGACTTTAACAAATGTAGGGTTATCTGAGATCCAGGATTCTCTCGGTGATGACACACAGGCCCGGCACCTACACAGTAAACGAAGTTGCTCGTGATAAACGAGCGACGTTGGAAGTGAGATATCGGAGCCAGATGGATGACAAGCCTACGCTGCTAATGTTCTGCTGACTGGAGCAAACGCTCTTATACTTTTTATCATCTTGTAACTTTTTACGAACGCTTTTTTAGTTTTTAGAGTGTTCAGCTGTTCTCCACTCCACTTTGTTTTTATTATTATTTTTACTGGGCTTTTGACTCTGATTACCAGCGACCTGCAGCTCTGTCACCCACAGATTCGCCCCGGGGGATTTTCTCTGCAGCAAATATAAAAAACATAAAACGTATATTTCAACTCCCTTTTGTTTTCTCTTGATCTCTGGGAGAAAGTTAGATTCACTGCAACCAAAACCTCATGTCCCAGCTCTGGTATGAGTTTCTCTCTCTGCCTAATTGGCCTCCTTGGTTGTAAACAATGTTTGCTTTAGATTTATTATTTATTTACCCATAATTCCCCCAGTGAATAGCATCATCTCGTCCTGTTTAGTGTCTCCGCTCCGCCCAGCTGCATGTGCAGTCACGTGATCTGAGCATACGTGCAGACGCCCACCTTATTCTATACTTGTCGGTGCCCACACAGACACAGCTGCGCCCATGCTGCCTCTGAGCATTGTGGGTAAATAGCGATAAAACATTTCCCAGTGTAGCATTAAAGAGAAAGCTTTTCAGAAATCTGCTCTGTTAGACTTTATATGCTCAGCTCATAAAATCTATTTCCACATCTCTTTGGGCCATGTCGAAATTACCCACGTCTTTATTTGAGTGTGTTTGTTTTATTTGTGTGAATATTGTGTTGTTTAGTAGTTTATGGGACTTTCTCCTGCCAACGTTGTTTATCACTTTATTCTTTCAACCGAATCTGCAGCAAACGCGAGCTCGGTATGTTCCACAGAGGAAGTAATGAGGTCTGTGTGTCCACGCTGATGTACTTTTCTATATCGTTCTCTGTTTTATGGATTGTTCTTTCCACACTTTTTACTTCAGCTCATGTTCCACGTCGCGGTTCTCTGCAGAGGTCGAATTTACCGTTTGGTGCAGCTCCTCAAACCCTGAAAGTCAGAACATGTGCCTTTGGATCACCATACATCAAAATAAAGTCCCTCAGCGCCGGCCGCACGAGGCCTCGATCACAGGCTCGAACCTCTTTTATCTGCAGCTCTCACACTTTTGGCCATGTTTCTGGTCGCTGGTGAGCCGGGCCTGTAGTTAGCGTGCCCGTCTTTACCAAACCGAGGGAAGCTTCCTGCAGTCCTCCGGCCTCGCTCGACATTTATAGACAGAGGGGGACACTTTAATATGTTTGTCTATGTGTGTCGGCCATGCCGTCACCACTCCTCTCCTGCTTCACTCCTTCCATCTCTCTGCCGCTCTCCCATCCTGTCTTCACTGGCGGTTTGCCCGGTGCTCGCTGCTCAGCCTGAACAGCTTGTGACTGATTGTGTGTGTGTGTGTGTGTGTGTGTGTGTGTTCTTTTATGAAATACTATATGCCTTAAGGCAGTAACATAAAATACCTGACAGCTACGCAGAAGGGCTCTACATCAGAGGATCTATTGATAGTGCAGTGTGGTTTTGGCGCGCTCCTCTGCAGTGATATGCAGCCGCAGCGCTCGCACTGTCCAGATCTGAGGACGTGCAGGATTTGATTTGTTCTACAGACGAGCGCAGTGATTAGTCGGTCGCTCTGTGGAGCTGCACCAGGCTCCGAAGGTTCTGGGATCAGATTGAATTGATCTTCAGTGGTTTGTGTCGCTGGCGGCTGTAGCTGTGCCGCCGTCGCATTTCCCAGCTCTCCTCTCTCCTCACTGCCCCGAGCCTCCCGACCCCCCCCGACCCCTGACCTCTTCCACCTGTCTCCCGTCACCCCCCCTCACTCTGAGCCCCTGCTCCTTCAAAACGGGGCCTCTCACCGGACCCCACCCCACACCCCCCACCCCCCAGTCTGCCGGCCGGCCCGCTCACTGAATGAGAACGTAGAGACAGACAGTGTGAGAACCCATCTGTATGTTAAACCAATCAAACAAATCAATGAATGAATCAATCGATCGATCCATTGATTTCAGTCAATCATAACCATTTTGATTCGTCCAATTTAAAGAGTTCTTTGATAAGTTTTTCTCTTTTGAGTATAGTCGAAGTAAGAAACGCAGCCATGTTTGATTAAAACCTCGTTCTCTGTTCTGCCATTCTGTTGATCCCCTCTTTGCCAGGACTGTCATCGCCTGGTTCTCTTAAGAAGCCGGGGAAATTCGATTTCAGCGCCCTGTCCTCCCAGACGAGGTCCCCCCGCATGGCGTTCACCCACCACCCACTGCCAATGCTGGCGGGAGTGAGACCAGGTGAGACCAACCCAGCTCCAGAACCCCCCCCACCCCGATCGCCCCCCACCCTCTCCTCTCCCCCTCCTCTCCCCCGACCTCCCCTCACTTCTTCACGGCCCCACCCCTCCCCCCTCCCCCCCCGTGGTTCAGACGTGGGAGCGTTGTCTTTGGGAGATGAGCGTGGTCGATGGGTAGCTGTGTAGTGTGCACTGACCTCTGACCTCTGAGGTGGAGCCGCTGGTGGAGTCTGGGTGGTGGTGATGTTTCTGAGCCTGTTGGTGGATGGCTACTGGTCACAGTGGTTCCTACAGTGAAACAATGGATGAGGTGGTCGCTGCTGCACGTGTCAGGTGGTCGCACGGCTACTTATTGAGTCCTGACGCAGCTCAATGTGATTTAAAGTGTTTGTTTCAGGAGAAAGAGTTTGATGATCCACATCAGCAGATTTTCATTGTCATTATTCTCATGTACAATGAAATTTAGGAGGCTTCTCTTTATATATATATATATATATATATATATACGTCTGAGACGTGAAGAGTGACGAGACCTGTCCCTTCAAAGTGAATCTGATCATGTGCTGAAATGTTGCATATTATATCAGACATATAAATAACCATTCAAATAATAAACAGTATTATTCCAGAAAAACATAGTGAATACACATTTCCTTGGGGGGGGGGGGGGGTTAATGGCCCCAGAGCCTCACTCATCTTTGCCCCGGACCCCCCAGGCGGGCTGATCCATCTGTGGGTCTTTCCATTCCTTTATTTCTTTTACTCCCTTATTCCAACTTTCGTGTTCCGTCTCTTTTTTAAATATTGTGGGAACTCAGCTTTCCTCCGTCTACGTGGGTGAAAGGCTCGAAACCAGCTGATCCTTCCAGAAGGCCGGAAAAGCTGGCAGCTCGTGATAACATCAGATATCAAACGCGACCGCAGGGCCTCCGGCGTTTTAATCGCCACGCTCTTAATTTTATCACCGCAGCGCAGATCGCGAGAGAGATGCCCCCTTTTCTTTTTGTCTCCTTTTTCTTTTATCGCGCACGTTTGTGAATTCACCCAGTAAAGGAGTTCACTGGAGATAATTGCCCCATGTGCTTTAGTTCTGTAGTCAGGCTACATCAAACGCCTTTTCAGCCACCGAGCAGATGTGAAGCTATGAGGTTGACCGCCGTGTCATTAAACCCTCCTCCATGGTTGTTGACAAGACCCTGATCCTGTAGCTACAGCAAACCTCCACACACACACACACTCTCACACACACACACAGACACACACAGCATATCCCATCCTCACTGTGGCCTGCAGTTGTGATTTATATGCCTGTGATTTGTTTCTTTTTACACAAACCCTAAGAGCGTGCATGCTCCCGCGCTGGCGTGAAAGTGCTCACCACATCGTCAGCGTTGTTGTTGTTCTGCGTGGAAGACGAGATCCGAGGGGATTTAGGGTTTGGAGACGAGGGATGAAGGAGCGTGTTGGCGCTTGTCCGCGGCGAGCGAGGTGGTTTTGACCCAAGAGACTGAATCACTGACGGTTCAGTAATAGAGATGATTTATTGCAGTTGTATCACCAATTACATCCAGTTTAAAATCAGCTGCAACTTTCAGATAATCTCCTGACATTGTCCAGACGGGCTGAGAACACAAATGTCAGAGTGAGAGGCTCCAGACTTTCTCCCTTGTAAAAACTCCCATGAGAGAAAACAGCAGGAGATCCTCCGGAGGATTCACCGTGAGGGAGTTGGCTCGTTGACGACGTTTCTACGGACGTGAAACCAAAAAGAATACAAATATTTCAGGAAGGAAAGAAGAGCCACACACGTAGACGACGCCGACGCAGATGTGAAGGGAACTTCTGGTGATAAGAGCCAACACTGGTGTCGATGTTTCATGTTGTTTTGAACGTGTCTGACGGAGAATCTCCTGCTTCGCTGTTCCTATGTGGAACTCCGGGGGAAGTCCGGACATTCTGTGTCTGAGTCTACATCTGAAAACGTGAATAGAGACATCTGGAATATGTCGGATGTGTCATGACTTCATCTGACAGAATAAACCGGTTGGGGACCACTGAGGAAGAGGAGAGAATGAAGGGGGTGTAGGAATTCCCTCTGATCCCGTCCCCCCCCCCCCCCCCCACACACACACACACACACACACACACACACCCACACCCTTTGGCCTCCACCCAGTCTCTAATGCGATTAGACTATAGGAGCAGGGAGACGCTCCACTGGGGGAGCAGGCAGCCTGGCATGGGAGCAAGGTGTCGCTGGGCTCTGAGGCATAGGCCCCTGTCTGGGGTGGGTGTCGGGGGGGGGGGGGGGGTAATGCAGTGGGGTTGGCACTCTTCGTGAAGTACACACACTCACTTACACAAACGCACAATGTGTGAGATGCGAGCACCAAAGAGTGTTGGCAGCTCAACACGGGCAGCTGGGGGGCCTCGATGGGACGGGATGGGGTGGGGGGGTGGGGGGGTGGGGGGGGCTGTCAAACTGGCACAAGAGGAGAACAGGCTTCTAATACAAATCAAGGACATTTAGTGATGGATACAGGTCGAACAGAGTGGGCTTTGTGTTGGAGGCTCGACCAACTGCTCCTCTCACACATCCAGTCAGGACACAAGTACTCAGACTGTTACACAACTCTGTTCTTCTACACACAACGTATATATACACACATGAAGTATTTATATATTATTATATCTCCCTCACAGAGTATTTGAGTCATTCTCATACACGTCCAAGTGTCGGTTCATGGTCAAAATCACAAATGATAAAAATGAGGAAAAAGGAAAGAATTTAATTAAAATGAGGAGACAAAAGAAAATGAAATATTCAAATGAAATAAAAATGAGCAAATAATGTAACTGTTCAAATACTTCCGGTCTGGACTGTTTTATTTAGCAGCTCCTCTCAGTACAAGTCACATTCAGGTATTTACACACACGTTCATCCAGCATCATATTCACCGTTTATTTTGAGGTTCAGTATCTTCTCCACTTCGGACCATCGACCTTCCCGTTAGTGGACGAGCTTCTCTTACATTGGTTCCTCTGTTTTCCTCTGGTAAAAAATAAAAAACAAATGTTTTATTCTCAAGTAATTAGTGTCAGAATCCTGTCGCGCACACACACTAACATACACTCACACACACACTAACACACACTCACACACACACACCAACACACAAGCAGATGTGAGGCTTTCAGGCCCAATAACAGAAAAACATTAACTCAGACAGACGATGTGATTGTACAGATTCATTCTGTCATAGAAACAGAATCAGAAACAGCTTCACTGCCAAACGTTATTAACGTGAATCATGAATCACATCCTCAGAACAGCGAGCAGCAGAAAATCATTCAAGACGTTCAATGATCTCTTTCTTTCTACCACCTCTTTGGATCTCACACCTCTATCTGCTGAATCTGTTCCCTCTCAGGTGTGTGTCTGTGTGTAAGTCTGACTGGTTGTTATATTGTGTAAGTGTGCTCATATGAAGGCAATGTGTGTAATGTCCCCCCCCCCCCCCATGAAGCTGCATAGATTTACTGGCCTGATCATAAAACATTATGAGCAAATGCTCCATAATAGCTATTAACTAAAAATCTGCTTTTCTTGGGACCAACAGCGTTCCTTTCATGTTCCAGATTTGAACTTTATCGTTTCCAGTTGTGATGTTGTTGTGTTCTTGCCGTCGTGCATCTCGTCCGTCTGCAGGAAATCAGTGTGACGTGACTTCCTCTCGCTCTCGGAGTGGTTTCCCTCCGCGTGCTGCTCTGACGTCAGTGTCTCTGTTTGCAGGGAGTCCCCGTGCGTCGGCCTCGGCCCTGCACTTCCCGTCTCCCTCCATCATCCAGCAGTCTAGCCCCTACTTCACCCACCCGACCATCCGCTACCACCACCACCCTGGACAGGACCCCCTGAAGGAGTTTGTGCAGTTTGTCTGTGCTGATGGTTCGGGGCAGGCCGCTGGACAGGTAAGCCTCGCCGCCGGGGAGGAGGAAGGCTTTTTATTTTTCAATTTCTTTCTTTATCGACAATAAATGACAATAAATGACAATCATGACAACATGTGAAGCTTATAACAGTGTGTAGCTTGAATAAAACATACTGACAGACAACTTGTAGAAGAACAGGATGTGTACAGAAGCAAAGAAAGGCCGACTGATGTTGAAATTAAAATACCACAGAATTTATTACACATTTTGAGATATCTTACCTTTACTGTAATTATGTGAGCAGCATTGGTTTAACCCATTAAGACCGAATGAAACCTCAGCCACTTACCTGAGGAGCAAACATTTACAAAAACTTTAATGTCTCAGCCTCTGAAGCAGAAAGAGACAAATATTTGTCTTTCGTTGACTTTTTCACTAAACTGAATATTCTTTACTTCTTGCTCCCTGAGCTGAGATCATCGGCCATCGTCTGAAACGTTTCTTTAAAAATGTATTTGCAGGTTAAGAGTGCTAACAAACAAACAAACAAACATTTCCCATAATGCATTTCGCCTTTCCTGCAAGTATTACAGCGAATCACGATGTAACTCGTCAACTCGCACCCGGTCTTAAAGGTGTATACACGCAGATGTTGCTTCAGGTCTAAATGGGTTAAAGAACAGTGCACAGCCGAAACGTATTGTTCTGTGTAGATGCACCTACAATATAAACGAATACACAACAGCAACACAAGTGAACACAGCAGGCGTGTGTTAATGCAGCTGGTCGACAAATCTGTGTATTGTCTTGTCTGTGTCATTTTGCCGTTTGCTGTTTCAGACCCTGATGTTCCCCCTTCTTCCCCCCCCCCGCCTTTTTTTTTAACTGTTCCCTTTGCTCCACCCGTTCCCCTCCGAAGTTACAACCATGAGCACGAGAGTGAATCAGTCACAGCGCACTTTCCGTCAACGCATTCCCGCCCTGTGTTGTGTCATCGTGTCTCTGTCCTCATCTTCTAGCTGATTTGAGTTTGGAGTTTGGTTGTTTGGTGCTGCTATCGTTGGTGGTGTTGTGCTTGTGTAGACGAGTATTCTCCCATGGTTTTTGATTTCTTGCCATCCTCCGGACGAACCCCCGTCAAAATAATTTGCTCACTCCTCTCCTCCACTCCTCCTCCTCCACCCACCACGGACCACGCTCGTGGAACCTCTCACCTTCAGCTCCCACTCCTATCAGTGCCTGTGGTGATTATTATTTTTCACACCTCCATAAAAGATGCCGTCCACATGTATCATTCCTTTGGTTGTTGTTTCCCACCACCTCCTCTCCCACCATCTCCCCCCTCCGTCATGGATATTTTTTTGGACTCGGCCTCCCGAGCTACGTCCTCTTTTTTTCATTCCCGTGTCTGCGGATTGTCGCATGTCGCCCTCCTGACCCTATTTGTATTGTCTGCAGCCAAACGGGAGCGGCCAGAGCAAAATGCCAGGCTCCTTCTTGCTGCCTCCACCTCCCCCAGTGGCCCGCCCAGTGCCCCTCCCCATGCCCGACTCTAAACCCAACAGCACGCCCCCTGACGGCGGACTCTCCTCGCCCGCATCTCCGTGTAAGTGACCCCGCAGAGACCGTTGTCAAAACTAAACCAACAGCAAAACAAAATCTGAACATCCCAAAGAAAAGAGACCCCTGCCATTGTTCTTCCTCCGACTTCGTGCCATCACTGTTCCTGTGTATCCACCATCCCACCTCCCGTTACCCTGGGAAGGCCATGGAAGCCAGAGCAGAATAAACAGTGGAGCTCAGTAGAGTAGAGGTGCGGGGAGAAATATTTGTCGTAATGGACGTCTGTGGTGCTCATCAGGGTTCTGTATTAGGCCCCATCGCTCTTTTGTCTGGAGTGGAAGGTGCACCACCGCCCCAGTTCTTCTCCAGATCCTCCTCTCGTCTCTCCTGCTCGACTTATCAGCAAATCCTGCGGAAAAACCTGAGAAGACTTTGATTATTAATTTATTCTGACACGTGAAGAGGCACAAATTTAGGGCAGTTGATTTACATGGACTCCAAAAACATTTGAGTATAAACTGGGACATTGATTGAGCTGATTTTAACGTCTTGGTGGGATTTCTTTAGTTCGATGTTTGTCGAGCAGTCCAGGGTTGTGTGTATTTAAGGTGAAGGAGTGATAGCAGTCCGCCCTCGGGGCTTTCCCACCACACATCTGTCTTCCTCACCTGTGAGAAGAGGGGCACTGGATGGAGCACTTTTCTGTTTTTAGCTTTCGTCCAAATTTAGTGTTTTTGTTTTACCCCCCCAGTCAGCGTCTCAGAGTCTTCTATGTCTTATGTATGTTATTCCAGTCCTCAGAAACACATAAATATAAATATATGCAGTATATCGGTCGTCCACACTCATGAATCTCCCAGTTCTCTCGCTCTCTGTCTGTCTCGCTCCTCTTCTTGTCCTCTCTCCCTTTTCCTTACATGTGCACAAGTCTGCACTCTGCATCCTGAATCCCTCAGCCAGATTCAAGCTCTGGAGTCCGTAGGGTGTCTTCCTCAAACTGCCCTAAATTTGTCAGAGACTTTGATGCCAGTGGGTTTTAAATGTCCCTGACTGAAACTCCATGTCATGTGCTCAATCTCTTCCAACTGAGTTTATCAACGGTGCTTAATCGCTCAGGGAGAACTCTGTTTGCTTCCCAGACTTTGGCAAACTTCACTGTGGAGTTCTGATGACCTAAAATCCATATTTTTATGATTCTGTGGGTTAACTGTATAAATGTTAAAACGATAGTTCAACATTTTGGGGAATACACTCGTTCACTTTCTTCCCCAAAGTTTGATGAGAAGATTGATACCACTCTCATGTTGCTGCGGCCAGCAGCTGATTAGCTCAGCTTAGCTTAGCTTAGCATAAAGTCAGTATTCAGGGGGAGAAGCAAAACCTGCCAGCACCATAGTCTGTAAATAAAGATGGACGACATGACTGCTCCCTAAAAATGAAGCCAAAGCATCTTGATCGCCATCTAGTGGCTGGCTGCTGCGTATGTGATCACCCCTGTGTCCTCCATGTTAGTGGATCTGACATGGACCAAACTAAGAAGTCAGTTTTAGGTCGTTCACACTGATGTTTGTTCAAGTGTTTCATAAGTTTAGTTTTAATTAGTTATTTGTTGATAAAAAACGAGGGGAAACGTCATGATTGACAGCTGAGACTGACTCTGATGGGTCGAGAGTGTGTATCAGCTGGACCTTGTTACCTCCATCCCCCGATTGCTACTCTGCAGACTCTGGCTCCAAATGTGCAAAATGGTGGCGTTCCTATGCAAGACATGTGTGCGCTGATGTCTGTTTTGTCCTCTTTTTGTTTCCGTAGCATACTCCACGTCAGGCGCCACAGCTCCCAACAGGTTTGTCGGCATCGGATCACGGGACAACAACTTTCTGAACATCCCGCAGCAGACGCAGGTACGAGTTTGGGCCGTGCGTCTCTGTGCAAACGTTTTGACTGCTGCTCAATCTCAGGAAACGTATTAACTGTGTGGAAGTTCTCCAAAACCGTTCTTATTCCCTCCCTCCCTGAAACCTGCTGCTGGTTTCCCTCCCCCGCTCCTCTGGTTCTGTCCCACAGTGCATTTCTACATCTGTACTTGACTGTATGTGTGTGTGGTTTACCATTTGTGCTCAACTGTTTATCTGGCACATATGCAGCCGACCCTTCGGGCCACAAGGCTTCTCCCTCGCCGCCTTTCCTCGCTCCCTCTCCTTGCTGCATTTCCTTTCCCACTTTCGAACTCTTTTTGCCTTCCTCCCTCTTCCCTCTTCTTCCTCCTCTCCGCCTTTTACTTTCTCCTTCCTTCACCTTCTCCGTTCCTTCCCTTTCACCGTTCTGCGCCTCGTTCATATGCCTCCTCCATTACCACCAGTACTTTTCTCATTAGTGTCCAACCACACCCGCCTGGAGCTCAGCTCAGCTCAGCTCAGCTCCTCGACACATGGAAACCATCTGAAGCTGCTCGGCTGATCCCCTCCCTTGTTTCTCTGCCCTCCGTTCTCTCGCTTCTCCTCCCTTTCCATTTCCCTCGCTCCTGATGCTCATTATGCTCTTTATTCCCTGCAACCTACCAAGTTTTTTTTGTTTACCCCGATACTTTATACACAGCTTGCTCAAAAGTACGTGGACAGAACATCCATAGGTGAAGGTTAAACACGTCGCTGGGCCCTGAGGATTCTGGGTAATTTCAGATGATGGTGAAGGCCTCTCAAATGTTTTCACACCAAAATGTGGAGAATCATTTCTTAATGGACCTGGTTCTTTCCCCACAGGGGAGTTGTATGTTGAAACAGGAAACACTACATCGTCTAAAATATCATTACACGCTGCAGCATTATGATCTGCCCTCACTGGAACTGAGTGGCCCCACCCAGAACTCAGAAATCAGCCCGCACCAGACGTAAATAAAAGCATATGTACGGAGGTATCTACGTACTTTTGGCCGTGTAGCGTGTCTTCATACGCGTTTCTTATTGATGTTCAGTTCTCGGTTGGACTTAATGTCTGAAGTGCGGTTTTACTTTTCCAAACACACGGCGCTAATTGTTCGCATGTGCCTGTCAGAATAAGACACGAGAGATTAATGATCCACTAAAAGAAAAGATGGATCACTAAACAAAGAACATGTCAGAAGTGAGTAGAGGCGATGGCGGGACGGGCCGGAGAACTTCTCGCCATGACAACGGTGGGCTCCATGTGCCCTCAAGTGGTCAATGTGGGGCAATGCAAGCAGAGCGGAGGGGAAACGAGATACAGAGGGGGGGTGCCAGAGTTTCGGACCTTATAGAAGTCACGTCCCAGCCGTCTCGTCACCCCCAGCAACCAGACATGATGTCATAGCCAGTTGATCTTGAATTTGAGAAGGGGTTTGCTCGAGGGGGGGGGGGCGAGGGAAGGAAAGAAAAGAGGCCGGTCACTGTCTGCTGCCAAGGGAGAGGGAGTGTTCACGGGAGATAGATGGATTGTGTGTGTGTGTGTGTGTGTGTGTGTGTGTGTGTGTGTGTGTGTGTGTGTGTGTGTGTGTGTGTGTGTGTGTGTACACAGAGGGAGAGTAACCAATAAGGGAGAAGTTACAATGCCCCTCGGCCTGCTGGGACAGTGCCCGGGGGAGCAGGGGAGCTGAGGAGGGCGGGGGGGGGGGGATTCATGTGACCTGATCGAGTCAAACAAAACAAAAGGCTGCGTCCCCGGAGGCGCCGAGTAGTTTCCAAGGCTCGACTCCTAGAATGTTGGCACATGGGCCGGTGGTGCTCGAGCCTGCAGGCCGAGCGCGGCGGCCGGCAGCAGTGCCGGTGACCCGCCTGTGCTCCCTGCTCACGCTGAGCGGGAGGAACTCGACGTGAGGGCGGCACAAGTGACGGCGAGCGCCAGACGGCTATCTGCCTGCTGCCGCTCGGCCATTAGCAGCCGCTCGCTGCCCGTCCAAATCCAGGACGTTCGCTAGTTCAGTCCAAAAACAGGCAGAATGGACGGTGACGGCCCAGACGACTGTTCTGACCCTCACTGTGTTCAAGAAACGTCTGAAGGACAAAAGGTCATATTCAAGGACATAATAAGAAGCCTCACAGAACAAGAGCAGGAGTTTCATTTGACTTTCTCCAGATTCTCATAAGAGCAACGCAGCTTTTACGTCCTCTTTACTTTTGAATCAATCTAACGGGAGCTTCCAGGTTCACAGATTTCTCTCCTTGTTTCCAACGATCCTGACGAAGTGACTTATCGTTTTAACTAATTCAACAGTTTCATGTCCGTCCAAGCTTAGCTGTCTGTCCCTTTGTCTCTCAGTGGTTCAGTTAAAAGATGTTTTGTCTTCTCATCTGCGATATTCACTGGTTTTGACATTAATGGACATTTTCTGTTTTCTTTTTCAGTCTTGGTTCCTCTGACAAGATCTGTGCACAAACCAGCAACTAGTATTCTTTCTTTACAATCGGAAAAAGCAAACAGAGAAACAACCCGCAGGATGATAATTGTCCTCCAACCCACCCACCGCCCGCCCCACCGGCCCTGACAGTACGTCTCACCTGATTCTAAATCAAACCACACAGGAAAATGCAGCAGAGGAACTCTGGACTCATTAAACCAGTCAGAGGGAGGACCTGTTCTGAGCAACGACGGAAAGATGGAAAGATGAATGGATGGACCAGGGAGATGCCAGGACGGAGGACGGAGTGAGGGGCACAACAACGACAACAAACAGGCATCTCTCCTGAAAACGACAAAGAAAACAACCACCGAACCAGCACAACGCAGGAGGAGGAAAACGTCTCCTTCTGCTTCTTCGTGAGGACAGTTTCGTGTAACGAAGAAAAATCCACTGTCCAACTAAATCAAGACTTTCCAGATGCAGCATTTTAACCCTCAAAGCTACGCCCACCGTGAATCTACAGCCCGGTCAAAGAAAACGAAGATTAGGTTTCCGACGAGAGCTGCGGTCCGAGCTCCTGTCGTCACCCAAAAGAAAATCCAATTAACTCTCTTTCTCTCTCTCTCTCTCTCTCTCTCTCCCTCTGAACGACCATTGACTCTATAAAGCCCCTGTTTACTACTAACTAGAGAGAGACCATGCCAAAACAGTTCTTGATTTAAGGGTTGCACTACAAGAAGCCGAATCAATTAACACTAATCTTAACGATGTGCACTATTTACCTACAAGGCATGGGAGGTAAACCAGACTTGCCTGTCAAGAGTTTTAAAGAGGAAAAGGTACAAGACGCCTTCACGTGTCCTCGACCCCATCGATCAGTTCGACAAATCACTGGCCTCCGCTCATTCTCACATGTCCCCGCACAACACAACACAACACAACACACACACAACAATCTGTGCCATGACCACAGCATGCATGTACAATGGAAAACACACACACACACACACACACACACACACACACACACACACACACACAGTTGCCCAGTCTCACCTTTTAGATCGTAGTATTTAGAGGTGGTGGTGTTGTGTTATCATATTTTCTTTCTATATGCAACATATAGTAAATCCCGGTGAACTCTCTCTACCTATTTGATTAGATATCCCAAAAATAAAAGCAACACACACACACACAGTGCTGAGAACCAGTGTGTGTGTGTGTGTGTGCGCATCATTACCGACGGACTTTAGACAGCAGCTATGATTCCCCCCCCCCCCCCCCCCTCCCCCTCCTCCTTTGCCCTCTTGTAATGCAGATGAATGAATTTTGTTCTCTTGTGTGTTCTCTTTTTTGAATTTATTCCTTTTTGGATTTGTACTATTTTATAAACTGTTTTATATTTGAATGACAGCACCTTACAGAGAAACACACAGAGAGAGAGGTGAAGCGGCGCAGACAGGGTGGTCAGCTCGACTGGATCCAGTAGTGGAACGCAAAGAAACGGGAAGGAAGCTGTTTGACATTTTGGGAAATACTTAGAAGTTAGAAAGAAGCAGCACAAAGGAAAGGTTCTTGCTTTCAAAACAGGAAGTTGTTGCATTTAGGATTTTTAAAAGTTTGCAATCGGACAGTTTATCAAAATTTGGTTTTGACACAGTTAAAGTGAATCGTTTTAGTCTTTCGCTGCGATGATCACGAGGTAAACGCCTCGCCTAACGTGTTCCCAGGCGACGCTGCATCACTGTTGTGTTTGTTGGGTCAGGCCGTAGCTTCGTATTTGCGTCCAGACACAACAGCGGCGTCGCTCTTCTTCAGTAAAAGAATCGGAACTAGTGTATTTTCCAAAGTGCCAAACTCTGAACGTGGTTTTGCTTTGTTCTCGGTGCCAGATGAACCCACTTGCCACTTGCTGCACTGCAGGGTTTTGACAATCACAGGACGCTCTGTTGTCTGGGAACTAACCCGCTGCACCGTACAGGTCAATGCTCCTTCTGCTTGAGTCCAGGTCCGGCTGCTGACCGGTGGTGGTGGTGGTGGTGGTGGTGGTGGTGTAACCCGAGGAGGGAAGGTTGCTGAAGACGGGACCCAGAGTAAAAAGAGAGAGTAGCTCTTCTTTCTGTCTCCCTAAAGTTTACCCTGTTGTTTACACTCCCAGACGGGCCGCCGCTCCAAGAGCAGCGCGAGCCACACTGCGGAGCAAAATGAAATATGTGACATATCTGGCTGTTTCTTTCCCAGAGGGGTTTCCCAGTAGGAGGATCACACGTGTGCCCCCCCCCCCCCTTTTGTTTTCTTCAGGTGCACAGGGTCAGGTTTAAAGGATTTGGGTTGCTATGGTAACTCCCCCCCCACCCCAACACAACACACCAGCACTCCCCCCTACCCCTTCTTCCCCCCCCACGAGTCGATGAGCCCTTAAAGATCAAAACTGCACTAAAACAATCATGCCAGCCAACATTGTGAGTTTTTTTTTCCGTGAGACTTGCGACAGGTCGACCACCACGTAGTATTCCAGGTCAGTGCACGTGTCGCTGGCGTGTGAGAGCACAGATCGCCACTTTCCCAAACACACTCGTAAAGACCACTCACTACTAACACACGTCCCCCGGCGCCCGACTGAATCGAAAGGGAAGTCTTAAATATAGACAATCTGAGGAGGCCTTTATGCTTTTGAATCACGTTCCGCCACGAGCCCGCACACATTCAGACCGATTTAAGTTATTTCACCGTATTTTGAATTCAAATCATCCATCCGACCTCACAAAATAACTGGACTGCCTGGCCATGTTCTTCACTGCAGGGAAACACGACGTAGTCGGCCCAGCGGCCGGCGACCATCTCATCAGCTCCGTAGAGAGAACTAGCTCCGCTGAGTGAGACGCAAACAATGGCTAAGGTGATTTCTTTTCTAATCTATGGAAGTGCCTCTGTATTCCCATTATGCAATTTGTCAAACATGAATTCAGGTTCTTTTTCTCACATATAAGCTATAGTGAAGGGTGAAAAATCTATGTCAGGAGAGGTGACAGCTCACTAGATAATCGCAAGCATCTTTATATATAATACACATATATATTTATAGATATATACTTTTTTTTATTTGCAAGATAAGCTCTGTGGCAGTCTAGTTATTTTTTGAAGCATGGCGTACATCGCACAGTCATAGGATGCATCTCAAAAACTGCTGATTTGAGCTAAAGTCTCTTAACCCACACGCACGTTCAGTGACGTTAAAGAAAAAGGAAATCCACCGAAAACACGAGAATAGAAACATGGATGATAATGTAGTTGAGGATAAAAAAAAAAAAAAAAGAGGATCAGATTAGGTTTTGTTGTTTTTCTCTTGTTTTGATGGGAAGTATTGTTCTTGAAACTAAATGATGTATGTTGATTGAGCCATGTGCAATGCCTTGGTAGAGGAATTGTGTTTGTTCGTTTGTTAGCGATTGTTCGAGGGTGTCACGAGAAAAGAGGGAAAACCCTCTACGTCTTTTTCTTTTTTTTTTCTTGTTTCTAAAGTCCTCGCGCTCTGGGACTCTAAATATGGCGAGAAAAAAAAATCCCAGTCTTTGTAAGTAGGTTTTGGGAAAAACTGTTTTTTGAATTTCTGTTTTATTGTTATTATTTTTTTCCTTATATCACTTTTTAAAAAAATTCTCATGATTTGCTTTTTTCGAAATGTGGGAGGGCTGAAGGAACAATTTTGCAACTCGTAAAATATATATCACTATGAAAACTGGTGCTTTCGTAAAGAATAAAGTACATTCAATCTCTATTATACATAAATAATAATAAACAAATTAAGTGTTATCATAAAAAGCAAATTTTTAGGAAAAACATGCATTATTCTATTTCTCTTTTTTTTTTTTTGTATTTACCGAGGGGGGAGGGGTTCAGTGTGTGAAAAGGTTGTTGTGACAAAAGGCATTTTTCCCCCCCCCCAACCTTTACACCACAGGAAGTTCTAGGGAAGAGATACAAAAAAAAAACCAACTCCCATCTTTCTCCGGACGTCTTCATCTTGTGTCGGACACAAGATGAAGACGAGGTCCGGGGAGGTTTTTATTTTATTTTAAATTTGGTGTCGACGTCTGGTTGGTTCATCGAGCGGGAAACCAGCGACCTCAGAGGGACGCTGTCATTGGCTCTTAAAGGAAAACTCAGAATGTGAACCCCACCCCCACCCCCCCCTCACACATACACACACGCCCCCCCTCCCCCCCCTCTGACTCCCCCAACCCCCCCGCTGTAAATGATTATAAATATTTGTTTGGTGATGTAGTGTTTTAGACTCAGAGCATCTTAAAGGTTGTCCCTAAAAAGTGCCTTTTGTTCACAGACTCCATCTTGTAATCCTGAGTGCCCATTTCAAAAAGAAAAAGAAAAGTCCCCTCCTTCACGCTCCTGTATCGCTCTTCCTCTTCTTCTTCGAGCTTTTTAAAGCAGTATACATAGTACTAAAGGAAATTGGTGTGATTTAGTTTCTCTTTTTATTGTTGAATAATTAAGAAAAGCTGAAAAAAAAAGACAAAAAAAAAAACAAAAAGATATTTTCTGTCTTGCTTCTTCTCTTCCTCTGTATCTTGTCTTCTGTCTCTCTTGGACACTGGAGTAGTCTGTAGCTGCGTAAACTTCTCCTCCACCCCCCACCCCCCCCCCCAACCTCCTTTTCTCCCTTTCTCCGAACGGCGGGGTTTAAAAAAAACAAAAACAAGAAAAAAGACACAAAAAAACAAAAAAAAAACAAGAAATACGCAAAGATTTTTTTTGTCTGAGCAGAATGCAGTTAGCTCACATGTTATTCTTGTCTGTACGCTTCACATTGTATTACCATACCCATCTTCTTCAGCTTCTCCATTCAACAGCTAATGTAAGTGAACAAATTACACCACGGGGCTCTGGGCTGTGCTGAGGACAGGGGCCGCTGGGTCGGGGGGGCGGGGGGCCGCTGGGTCGGGGGGGGGGTGCGATACGTCCCCCCGCCCCCGTCCCTGGGAGCGAGAAAACGTACGAGGGGTGAAAGTGCTCATGGGAACTGTGGTTTTGGACGTTGGCGAGGGAGGTGACCTGTAGGACTGCTTGTTTGTAATCCTGTGTTTCTATCTATTTATTTTTTTATAATTGAATTTGGATTTAGCTTTTTTTTTGGGGGGGGGGGGGGGGGGGTTGTCCTTGTTACTGCGTTTATTCGGCGGCAGGAAGACGCTGCGGAGACACTCGTCAGTTAAGCACCTTTCTAGTGGTTGAGTGAGACCAGCTATTTAAAATTTAAAAATGAAAATGAAAAAATAACTCGAAGCACCTTATATCAGCGGACTGGTTCCACAGCTCGGAGACTGAGCGGCTCAGACTTAGCACAAGCAGTAGAGATGATCCAGCACCATTGACCAAAGGGACATGGTTCCACTCTGGTGACTTGTAGAGGAAGCACCTTTTAAATTTAAATATCCTGCGGGAAAAAAAGTATATGTAATGTGCAACTCTTTCTTTTTTCCTCCATCAAGCAAATGAAGCCAGCAGCAGTATTATCAATCCAGCCCTGACCAGTGAACACGCCACAGTTGAGAAGCCATATCAGAGTTAGTGGTTAGAGGAGGCCGAGCCCAGTCCGAGCCCAGTCCGAGCCCAGTCCGACCCGGTGGCAGAACCGTCCGCCCTTTATTTCTCTTTTGTTTCCGTTGTTTGTTTTTAACACGTTTTGTAGGATGCGCGGGGCCCAGTCTACCCACGAGTAGACCGAGGCCCCCGGTCGGCCTCACTCCTTCGTCTCCCAAACGAGCACCCGCCCTCCTCCTCCTCCTCCTCCTCCTCCTCCTCCTCCTCCCTCAGAGCAGCGTCCCATCCTCAGACACACCTCCCAGAGCCCCTGGTGAAATGCATGTGTTAATTACAGTTTCTTTTCCATAATAATGATTAAAAACACAGTTTGAAAAGAGCAACACCTTTACTTGATTGAATAAAAGGATGTTCTTGACTGTATCCTGTCTATGTGATTCTTGCTGTGACGCTCTACTGGATAAAATACTTTGATTACAGGTAAGAAGTTCTGCATTTACATCCTGCTGAAGGAAAAACATGAAATCAGGATTCATCCCTGTATGTGGACAATGTTTTTTATAGATTTCAGGTCACAACATTCTCAGTGGTTTGAAAAAGAGAAATTTACATTATATTTGATGTTTACACAAGATTTGTCTTTCGAAAAAGAAAAGATTATATATTTTCTACTGAAATGTGTATTTTAAACAAATACTCAAGTGTTAAAGTACTTTGTGAATACATAAATGATTAAATATGAATACATATATAAGAATATAAATGAATAAAGGTTCGAACCTGTATCAAAGGTCCAGTGTGTAGGATTTAAAGGGGTCTTGTGATATTGAATTAGTTGCAATTTGCAGCTTCACCACTAGATGCCACACACTGAACCTTTAACATCCATCTCAGATGAAGATTCATTTGTGATCCGATCACTTTATATTGTAAGAAATGTCAAATCTAAATATTACAGTTAAACCTTAATGTTACATCTAAATGCTTGAAGTTAAATATTAATGTACATGTTACATCTAAATGTCACTAAATATTTGTCTAATATACAAATTCACACTGGGCAGGGGAAGCACCAAAATAAAAGCTTGGGTGGTTCCACTGTTTGACTAATTTAGATTGAATATTTAAATTTAACATCTTTAAACAAAATAACAATGAAGTTCTCAAATATTGTCAATTTGTATTTTGATTTATGTAATGATAAAAATATTCTGTTTATATACGGAACTGGATTTAATGATGCAATTCCTTTTTCCAGACACAATCATGACTAAGATTTCTATAGTAAACACACGTGTGATGTGCAGTGGAAATGAGCTGTCACACCTCTGAGGTTCTTACTGAGCAGGCGAGTGTTTGAACGTGTGATGAAGAGTGATGTGTGTGATGAAGAGGCACAAAGAGTCAGAGGCCTGAAAGACTGCTGATATTTAATGTAGCACAGTCTAAGATCATGTTGATGCTGTCGGACAGTAGAGCTGCCGTCACTCAAACACAATCACGCTGCACTTTGTTTCCATCTCCTCACGCCCCCCCCCCCCCCCACCACTCACATCCAGGCAGCAGCGACCGACACAAGCTTCATCATACAGAGATTTGTCGAGGACACATTGTGACAATTAGAACAGTCGTCTCAATCGTTGTTTTGTGCGCAGATGAACCTCGATGTGCATAAAGGAGCCTTCACCCACGTGTGAGAAGTCGTCCCGTGCGTCAGATACACAACACGGGACGTTGGTTTCAGAGGGTTTGAGTTTAGGAGGTGGAACATTCGGACCAGGAGTAAAAATGTGAATCCAGTAATCAGCTCTTCTTTAATTTCTGTCTCTATTTAGGGTTGTTTGTATTTCTTTGTACCATTTTGGACTTTTTTCTGTAGCGAGGCTGCCGGCTCTGTTCTCACAAATCCATCCATGCAGCTAATTATCCATCTCTGGCTCCAGCGTTTATAACAAAAGATCATTTTAAGTCGAAAATGAAAATTTGGACAGTCACAGAGAAGTTAATTTACTGTCATTTTCTTTTATTCAGAATTCAATCTAAGCTTTATCAGAACTTAGACTCAAATCAAATGGTTTAAAATACAACTTGCCTCAGGTTAGAAAGATGAAGGTACAGTTTTATCTGACAGAAAAAAATACAGATGGATTTGGTTCCGTTGTTTCCCTTAAGTTGATTTTTCTTCATGTCTGAAAGATGCGTTACAAAGCAAATACTTCTCCGGACCCGGTGGCAGAAGGTACGAGGGGAGGAAATCGTTTAGGAAGTGTTAATACTTGACCAGAAAAGAGAGAATCAATCGTGACACTGATCAACGTACATGCGGATGATTTACTTCTCGTCGGCACGACGCAGCAGACGCAGCAGAACGCATCCGAGAAGATAAATGTGGTTTTGTAGTTGATTAGATGAAAAGAAACGCGTCCGAACCAAAACTCGGTTAAAGAGAGCGAGCTGTTGTGAGTCAAACGTTTTGGTAAACTGGGGGAAACATTTTCTGTTTAAATCAGGAAACTCAGAACATTCCCGCCACCGTTAAATTTCTAAATCGTTTTTAGTTGCATCTACGAGTAGTTACAACTGACAGGAATTAAACCTAAACGTCCTTCTACTGTGTTATTAAATCAGAATAGCAGAAAGTGGGGAGTTAGTGTTAAGTAGCACCAGAAGCGATCAGCATAGACAAAATAGTTCCACACATTTGAGTAACCGAAACAGGCAGGCACAGCATTTGCAGGGCTTCTGATTGGCTGAGAACAGACGAGGGGGGGCGGGACAAAGTGAGCGGAGGAGCCAGATACGCCGTTTGTCAGTTTAGTTTCCTTTTCTTGCCCCTGAACAGACCCACAGCGACATCGCGACGAGGGCAGCGCGCTCCGGTGCGTCCTCGGACGTTACGTACATGAGGCTTACAGAGGTACACACACACACACACACACACACGCACACAAGCAGGTTACACACACTGATAATGTTGTCGTAGAAGTGCAGTAGGTAGAATGTGCTTCCGTACAATCCGGCTACAGCATTAACAAAACTTAGAGAATGCAGAATACTTTTTTTCCCCCGGCGTAACTGTATCACATCCATCTGCACAGGAACACAGACGTACTCACACACGCAGACACCAGCACGCACTCTGGTTGCAAACCCTTCAGACCCCCCCCCCCCACCCCCTCCCTCCCCCCCCTAATGTTCACAAAGCGCGTCTAAAATCAAATTATAGATCTCCCCTAAACAAACCCCACACATTCCATTGGAATTCACGTGGATTTTTATAATTCCTCCACACATTTTCGCCCCCCCGACCTCTGGTAATCCACGTCTGACCTTCCTGCACACAGCCTCCACGGCCCCCCCCCCCCCAATAACCTAACCCACCCCGTTTCCCCTTCCCATCCCCGCTGCCGCCGCCCCTCCCACCCCCACACCCCTGCTGGCTCTCCCCCCTCTCCTCCTCTCCTGGTGGGCCGAGCTGAGGTTGGTAGCTGTACAGTAAAATTGGGGAGGGGGGGGGGGGCGGGGGTGCAGTCTTTATAATGAGCCGAAGAGGGGAAGGAGGTTCGGAGGGAGGAGCAGGAAGGCAGTGATCTGTTCAGTCATCCTCCATTCCCTGGTTGAGGAGAAAGTTGGCCGCCAGGTTCTCGTTCTTCTCGCAGGCGAAGTAGGCCTGGATCACCAGAGGCTCAGGGAAACCCAACGCTTTTAACTGGAGAGGAAACAACGAGGAGACGGGTTCAACAATCTGAAGCTCTTCATCTGAAATGGAATAATATAACACTTTAAATATGTAATCTTCTGCCGCTCACCCTTTCGATGGCTTCCTTCTCCTGAGGTGTAACCTGGATGTAGTTGACAGGCGCGCCCTCCTCCCCCGCCGCCCCCATCTCTCCAACCTCTGGTGCGTCTCCTCCCTCCCCCACCGGCTCGTTCAACATCTGGATGAATAGCTCCTGATATTGACTGATTTGCTGCCGAAGAAACAGACGAGAGGAAGTCAGAGTCTAAACATCTGAAACGGGATAATTACTTAGTTCCATTAAATCAACTGTTGGACACATTCAGGTGTGGACAGACAAACTGTGTCCCCTTGTGGTCGGATCCCTCAGGGTGTTTGGGTGTGTTACCTGTAGAAGTTGAGGGTTCTCTCTTCCTAGTTGCTGCAGAAGAGCAGGCAGCAGAGCAGGGTTCTGCTGGATGGCCTGTCTCATGTGCTGAAACTGGGGCTGGGTCCGCAGGAATGCAAGTGGATTTTCTCCTGGAGACAAACACAATAAAACAACTGTGAGCCGTGTGGTGCAAAGCTTGATCTACAGCTGGAGAGACGGAGGCATTCGTGTGATATATAAGCTTAATATCTGAATAGTGGGAGGAGGAGGTGGCGCTTGTGACTCTTGGTATTAACACCCCACCAGTACCAGTGTTTATTTTTACACAGCAGACAGACACACAAAGCTTAGCTGCAGATATCTTTTGATGAAACTGAGCTGCACTCCTCACCCTCTGCTAGAGACGGGGCTTCCGTGGGTCCAGATGCAGGGGCCGGCACTGGTGGATTACTCTCCTGGACTGGGCTGCTGGGGATACCCTGGACAGACAACCACACAACTATAAATCACACACATTTACAAACACAACACTAACATCCAACAAGTGTGTTTAGTAGCCAGACTACTAGCAGAGAGAATCATTTCGTGTGTGTGTGTGAGACGTACAGTGAGGAGGTATTCTACAGCTCTGTGGGGGTTGTTGAAACTGGCCCGTAGCGCAGCCACCACTCGCTCCCTTTCATAGCCCATAGACATGATCTCCGTCAGCATCGCCTCGTACTCGGCCCCAGTCACTGAAAACACACACAGACACACACACACAGCGTCAGGAATGTATCAACAACTGTTCCTCCTTTAAGAAGCATCTTAAAGTAAGTGAGGAGCAAACAAAGAAACCTTTCACACTGAACAGGATGAGAATCAGATTCTAAACACGGACGTTCAGACAGTATTTCTTATAATAATGCAACAGGCGCCTGACTCTTCAGCGCTGCTCAACTCCTTATCTACCTTTATTCCAGTCTGTTTTCAGGATTTAAATAACTGTGGAATAAATCTTTCTAGACGTATAAACACCTCAACTCGATCTTCCAATATACAACATAAAATATGGACTTAAAGGTAGCAGGTCACCTTCTGGTACATTGTGTATGTACAGTATCTATAAGTGGAACAAATGGGAGCCCCCCCCCCCGTTGTACCACAATAACAGATGACTTACTGTTCCTATATTTAGGCTGTGACAAAAGTATGTATTTCACTGCAGCCTGTAAAGTCCCTGACGCACAGCAGTAACAATTTCTGGCAGAGCGAGGTTAACCTCGGTTTTACACAAGAAATGTGCTGCTGTGACATTAACACGACAATAACACTGTCAATTGTCTCAAATCGTACAATTTACATTTAACAACACTGAGGAAATTGGCAGAACTACTGCACTGAGGCTATTAGAGTGCCTGTGTATGAGGTAAGTCTGGCAGAGGCCCATCCATTACCTACCCAGTGCCGAGGAGGCATCCAGGCCCTGGCTCCCACCACTGGAGCTGCAAAGCATGGACGGTGAAGAATTAGACAAACTACACAGAGCTTCTGTGAAAAAGAACTGTTGAACAACTGAAGCAGAAACCAACATCCACTCCAGATCACTGGTGGTTAAAATGTAAAATGCTGATCTTAAATATAAAAGAAAGTTAGTATAACTGGATTTAATCCAAACCCTCGAATGACTCATGTTCAACAAATACTTTAAACCTCTGTTGTTTCACGCTCCGTTAAAATGCATCTGCACAACCACAATTCATAATGAATCACTGCTCGAGGCACATCTGTTCTACAAAATAGAATAAGTAATATCAGACATGTTTAGTTTGATCTACTTTAATTATGATAAAAATCTCTTTTATCTTGTTTTCTTCTTCTCATCAGTCCACTACTCAAATCTTTTACTGCAGCTCCAAGCGGTGCACACTACGTAATCGACCGCGTCTACCTGGCTGGTTGTTGTGGTTCTGTATCCGCGGCACTTGGCTCCTCTTTGGCCTCCTCGGGGGGGACGGGGGCAGCTGCCGGGGTTGGGGCCGGGGCCGGGGTTGTGGCCGGCACAGCTGTTGACGTGGAGCCAGAGTCCTGTACAGGGGGCTTGGGAGCTTCTGAGGCCGGGGGCGAGGCGGCAGCTGCAGGCTTGGCCTTTAGTCGGTTCAGAGGAAGGTGGCGTTAGACTAACAACTTAACAGTGACGAGTAATTAACACGTGCAAATAGGAAAAACAACTTCGACAATTGGACGACACATGAGCTGCAAAACAGTCACAACACATGTAAATACAGAGACGTGCTGCAAATAACAGAAACGTTTCCAGGGTGGTCAGGCTTCTAGAACTTCCCCTGTAAAACATTTCTGTTGTTTTCGCAACTTGCAGCTTGTTTCTGTCGTCAAATCGATGAAGATGTTTGATTCATTTGCACGTGTCATTTCTATTAGCATGTGTTTTCTTAATCTGCAGCGTGTGGGGGGATTAAACCCTGTATTCAGTCATCTGTACGTTTGATCGGGTCTCACCTTGGACACCATCACCACCACAAAGTTCTTCTCATCGATCTTGTAGTCCTTGATGGGCGTGTCGTCCTGCAGGATCTTCCCTGCATAGATCAGCTTCTGGCCGGACACGGGGAAGTTGTCTTTACCTCTTTCTGCTTCTATCTTCTCTTTCAAAGCCTTCACCTGATGAAGAGGAGGAGGAATCACACTGTTAAACAAACCTCATGTTTTATATTTTAATAATCAAGTCTTCGTCACCTGTTGGAACTAATATTCTACTTTATTCTGGAAGTACACGGAAGCTGTCTGGACGGATCCTTGACAGTGTCATGGCTGTGCTGTACAGTGTCACACAGCATGACACAGTAGTACACGCATCGTGTACTTTAACATGTAGAGTACACAGCAAAAATGCACAATCTCCACAGCGTGCGATAAAAACCACGTGTCAGCAACACACGGACCAACAAACGTCACTGTTTAACCAACGTTTGCCTTTGCTAGCTGCAGGACAAACGTGTGAGCATGCTAACAAACCTAGCTAGCTTCTCCCCACACAATGCTAACCGCAATTGTTGTGCGCGTTAGCATTAGCCAGGTGGGCAGGTTCGATTCCGCGTATAAAAAGTGGCGACGGCGCATCCGTCCACTCGTCGAGGAGCCGAAGCAGGAAAAACAACCACGACACGAACCGGAACAGACGAAGACTGCGTCTGTCGCGATGACTTTGTTAGCAGGCTACTAGGCTAGCTAGCATGCTAACGTATGCTAGTAAGTGAGGGTTTCGCGGTGTGTTCCGTCACATTTCCGCGAGTTTGAAGCCAGACGGTAACACATCGACTCCACCGCGCACGCGTTGTTCTCCGATTATCGACATCGAGCGAATCTGCGCAGTCACCGCGAGAAGTAAAACAAAAAAAAACACCACACTCCGCAGCTAGCATTGTTAGCTGCAGTTAGCACGTTAGCATGTTAGCACGTTAGCCGCTCACCGTTTGCTCGGGGTCTATCTCGATCTGGATCGTCTGCTGCTGCAGGGTCTTCAGGGTGATCTGCATGGCGGCGGCGGGAGGGGGGAGAAACGGGCACTCGCCGGGCGGCTAGTTCGTCTGGGAGCTCGTTGTTTGTGGTGAGATCGCAACTAGCCGAGAAATGTGTACATCCATGAGCACTCAGCAAATCGCCATCTTTGGTGACAAGTTGCTGTTGAGGCGAGAAAAAGCTGGAAGCGGCGAGATCTCGTTCACAGCGACGCGACTACGGCTGAGTGGGTCCTGCTGAGGTACAAGTACACACATCGAGTAGTAGAAGTACAGGCACACGTGTTCTAAAGGACTCAACCTCTGTACTCCAGTAAAAGTATAAGTACAGGTAGACGTGTTCAAAAAGTAAAAGTACAAGCACTGATTCAACCTGTGTACTCAAAAGTATAAAAGTACAGGTACATGTGTTCAAAATGACTCGAGTACAAGAACTGATTCAATCTTAGTGCTTCACAAAGAGCATTGCTTGAGTTAATAGAAACATGTATTTTATTAATTTAAACAATGCAACAGGCGTCAGTTTGTTACTGTCCAAATTACAAGATTATCTTCTGTTAGATTTGGGACATTCATCTTTACAATATGGCAATGACGGTTTTTTAAAAAGTACTTTTAAAGGAGTCCATTGGGTGGTATAGAGAACTTTATAATACACGATTAAACTTGTTCAGATGATGTCTGCTGTCTGGCCACAAGGAGGCGATGTTGAGCCAGCTGACTTCCAGGAGCTCATGAAGAAGACGCCCAGTGACTTTGACAGATAATGAACATCTGGATGAAGAAGCATCAACTGCTCAGTTCAAATAGTAAAACTCTTAATCAGCAGGAAGACTCGTCCAGGTAGTTTCCACACACAGGGAACCCGACTGGTTTGATGTCACCACTGTCACACACGTGCAGGACCAGATGTGTGAGATGTGTTTGGTACTTTACACAATACATTTTCCTAATTGAATTAGTGTTTAGTTGATTGACCACACAGCAACATGAGCCCTGATACTAGTGCATGTTTAAACAAAGTGTTTACACTGCACAGAGGCTGGGAGGAGGGGTTGACTTTCCTTGTTGCTTTTTAATTATTTTAAGTATCACAGTGCTGGCTTCCTCACCAAATATTTCCACATTTACCGAATATGTTTGGATCCTGTTACTTTAGACATTTTACCTGCTTTCTCTTAAACTCTAATCCGTTTTTTGAATTACCAGGAAAGTCTGAACTTCCTCACTCATCGTTCTCGTTGCATGTTTCCGATGTGGTCAGCAGGGAGCAGAGTTTGACAACTCACCGAACGGCAGCACTGCAGCGCAGAGCAGAGCTGAGAGGGAGCAGGAGCAGGAAGAACATGGTTTTAAATTTTCTAAATAATGAAAACCAACATGTTGTGTTTTCTTTTCGGGAAGTTGGTGCTTTATTTGTTTAGCTGGACCCTTTTTCGGAGGGTTGTTGGCTCCGTCCCGTCCCCATATGATGCTATTATATCATAGATGGATGGATGGTGAATGAGTTCACTCAAACTTATGCAACTCTTCCTGTTGAGAGACGGGGAATACGAGAATAGCTCCGGCCACTCACATGCTGAACATACATGTTCACGTTTGCAGGAGCAGCACAGATGATCTGATTTCATGCACAGTACATGTGTGATTTAGTTTTGTTGTCATCACTAAATTGTGTATCCACACGCTCTCATGCACAATAACGTGCACACACATTGCACCGGCAGTCAAACCTCCCAGCAAGCATTGCGACATAAATATTTGATCAAATTACCCCCCGATCCATCGCTCAGTGCCAAGTTTGCCGGGGTCTCCCTGTCGTTTCTCACCTTCTTATTACTCCTCATCCTCTCCTCATCCTCTCTCCTCTCCCACACCTCCTTTTATTCATTTATTGCTCCAGCCTTAATTTCCTCAAAGTCCATTCCACCTGAAACTGTGTGTTTTCTGAAGAGGATCATCTTGTTTGGTGAACTGAGGTTAAATCTGGAGAATGTGGAGACGACTGTGGGAGGAGAGGAAGGACAAGGGCAAAAAGACGGGAGGAAAGTGAAGGAAAGACGAGCGGACAGACTGCTGATGGATGATCATCAGAAAGGAGAGAGAGAGACTAAGAATGAAGAGCAAGAGACAGTGTGTGTGTGTGTGTGTGTGTGTGTGTGTGTGTGTGTGTGTGTGTGTGTGTGTGTGTGTGTGTGTGTGTGTGTGTGTGTGTGTGTGTGTGTGTGTGTGTGTGTCCTAAATGTGTGTTCATCTGGGTTAATTCTCAAGGACAGAAGTATTAAACTTTTACAACCAACCATGTTTTATTGAGACGGGCTGCATTCGTGGGCATATGGCTCTAAACACAGACCTACTTAATGTGTGTGTGTGTGTGGGGGGGGGGTCCTCAGTCTTCTCTCTTACCCAGACAGAAAGACCATCTCCTCTTAAAAGCCATGTCGTGACTGTCGGCGTGGTTCTCAACGGCAGTGCTGCGATGCCTCAACTAACCTCAACTAAATCGACACTGGACATCACAGTTTGTCCAGTCAGGTTGTTTTATGCAGGACAGTGTAAGGACCACATGTGAAAAGACATTGGGAGCTACACAATATCCTCCAGGGAACCTGTGAAATCTTTTTTCCCTCGGCCAATGTTCTTCCTCCACGGTTCAGTAGTTTTTGTTTCGATCCTGCAAGCAGACAACGTAACCTCCATAGTGAGGTAATCACTAAGTGAAGCTTGACTTTTACTTTGACACACTCTCCTTCTGCTCTCTCTCTTTCACACACACGCTCTAGTTGTGAAGCACTTTTATACAACAAATGATGCCATGCAGATTTGTGTTTTAACTTCGTGTCCCGTGTAGATCACTGAATACACAACACCACAGATGTGATAAATGACTTCATGGACAAATACAAATGTACAAATGCAAACTCAAAAAAGTGTGTTTTTTAAAATTATTTTTAACTGGAGTGTAGCTGGCAGAGGAACCACCGAGTGGGTCACTCCTCCTCTTCCTCTTCCTCCTCTGTTCTGTCTTTGTCCTCAGAGAGAAATTCTTCTATTTTTCTTCAGGAACACCCCCACAGCCCTGTATCATCTGCATAGCTATGATATGTGTGTTTGTGTGTATGCATGGTGGTGCTGTCACCAGTGCAATGAGTGAATCATGGTCGCAACCCACAGGGGTTCTCATAGTTTTCATCCACGTGTCATGATGTTAGAGAGAATATCAGAAGATCCGTCTGTGTCCTGTGTTAAAATGAGGAATGTGCACAACTGCTACACCTGGAACTTGTAAGAATCAAACCTCTTCTACATCTACACCAGCTCTGTATCATCAGTACATACTGCAGTATTGTCAGTGGCTGTTTGTATGAATAAGAAGCTGTTTGTATTTGAACCTGCGGACGGTGTCGTTCTCTCAGTTTGGTTTGAAGAGTCAATGCTTCAGCTTCCGTGCATCCGACCAACTCTGTGTCTACCGTGCTGCACGGGCTGCGTTCGGTTTGAAGGTGACATCCAGGCAGGCTCGCTGCGTCGGGCGGTTGCCACGGCGACGGCGGATGCTCGACTCCCGCAGTGACAGCTCAGAGAGCGTGCTGGGTAAACACGGACTCCCCCGGGAGCGGCACAAACGGTAATGACACCGCAGAGGAAAAGAAACACACAGATCGGGGCGCAAACACACACTCACACGTTTGACGGATAATGCACACAGGAAATTCACGGGGGACTCGGGTGCTTCAGTCGTTAACAACCCCAGCATCTCTGTGTCTGCTCCCCCTCCCTCTCGTTTTCTCACTTCTATCTATATTTGTCCTCTCTCACCCCTGCTCTTCATCAGCCGTACTGTACTCCCTCGTATTCATCCGGAACTGGGCCACGGAGCACGTCCCTATCCCAGCTACATGACACACTCACGCACACATACTCGCACACGGACAGAGCCAATGCTAATTAGCTCCACAAACAGGTCTCAGCTCGCCCTGCGTGTGTGTGTGCGTGTCGGGGTGAGAGAGGGGCAGTGTGTCGTTAACCAACGAGTGTGTCAGGGTTTCTTTTTCTGTCCTAATTTACGGAAATGAAGTTTGCCCCCTGAGTGACCCGTATCTCCCCACACTGGGAGGCAAGGGAGAGGAGAGAGAGAGAGAGGAGGACGGAGGGAGAGAGAGATGGAACAGATGTTTAAGAACCATATGTTTGAATTCATACATCAACCGGGCAACAGGAGATGAAGCAAAGAGACGGGAGACAGGGAGACGGACAGGAAGGCACAGAGAGACGAGAGATGTCTGAGGAGTTTCAGGTCAGAGTTGGACCTTTCCTTGTAAGGCCATATCCAGAGCTCTGAAGCAGAGGTCAGGTGGTACATGGCTCAGTGCATACGTCTTAATGAACCAAATCCTTGATACCTTCTCCATATACAGCCATGGACTCAACGCAGCAGGATTCCGCTGACAGCTCTGTCGTGCCACAGTAGCCATGTTATAAATCCGGCCTCATCTTCAACATCTGTCTCGTGTTTCCATTCCTGTAGAGCTCCACTGTAAACCAGTGAAAACACATTCATAAGCTGCCCTGCTGCAGTGGGTGTGTGTTCCTGTACTACAACAAACAGTCTGTGTCAATGCTTCACACCAGTTTCTGCTGCCGTCAATTCTCACAACTGCAACTAAATGTCCACAGAAATAAATGTTCAATTTACTTCTCTTTTAGTAACATAAATAAAACTGCAGTACGAAGTTGTTTGAGGAAATGATTTAGTCTCATTTGAAACTATTCAGGTTTTTGATTTGTCTCAAGGAAGCAAGGAAATTATTTATTTGGATCATCCATGACCTCGGAATTTCTGCTTCTTGCAAAGCAAACAAAGAAACTGAAAAAGGGAATCAGACTATTTTATCAGCATTTTAAAGATTTGAATATCCCAAACAAATGCCACCGACTTCCTGAACGTGAGCTCGGCATAAAACATTTACTCCAGGTTGTTTGATTTGACATCTTCAGCGGAGAGATGTCACACCGGAGAAAGAAAGACTAGAAGCCTCTGATCTGCTTCCAGGAAACCATGAAACAAAGAGACAAGACTGTCGTCTGTTGTCGCCGAGTTTTAGCACAACCACACTCAAACTGTGCTATTTTCAATGTTACACAAGACGCGGTGATTCCTCTGCAGCACCCAGATGATCATACTTGGTAAAAGGCAGAAGAGGAATGCTTGTGGAAAGTTATCAGGATTATCCTGGCTCTACAGCAACATTGTTACCTGGGTCAAATGCATAAAACTGGAAAGATGGATTTTCCTCATAAGTTTGGCATCTCGGTGACTGAAGTTTTTCTGCCTAGTGCATAATGCATCTACTCGAAATATTGCAGTTTTTGCACCACCTCAGACTTTGCAGATTAAAGTCTGCATGCAGAACACATTAGGAGCATGATGCAATTGTTCCAACAGTTTATTAAGTTTGTATCACATTGATGCTTAAGTATTTACCACCAGTTATAATACAACTTATACGACTCACAGCGTCCGACTTCTTTTTCCTTTTGAGTACATTCCACTGATTGCATTTCTGTATCTGTTGAATTTATCCTTTCACTCGATGGAATCATCCTCGTTCTTCTTCCACCGCTGCTACAAGGAGCAGCTGGATATTTGAAGAGCGGCAGGAAGGAAGTTAGTGAGAAGAGATGTCACTGATACATTTAGTCAAGTCTGTGTCTCCTGGCCACAGTTTAGATGTGTTCTTTAAGGTGAGTTCTTCTCTTAATGAAGACGCTCTAGATAAACCCTCAGCAGGAAGCTCTGTGTACCTCTGTGCTCCCCGTCTACACTCAAGCCTAATGAACTGCTCTGTATTGTAAATTAAATCTTTCTTTATTCTGTATGACCCAAATACTCATGATAATAGTTTTCTGACAGTGTTTAGAACGTGTTCAGCGTTGCCAATCTCCCGAGCTTCATAGGACCATTTGAGCGCAGCAGCCCCCTCCCCCCACCCCCCACCTCACAGTCGATCTGGCTGGGTTACGTGTCCTATCGAGCGAGTGGGTTGTGTGCTCGGTTATTATTGATCTCGCAGCTCTGGGTCTGGATTAATGCTCAGTTAATGGGTGTGTTGCTGATGGAGCTTGGAATATTACAATATTTAACTCGACAGCATCTACATATGGAGCAGCACATGTCGCTGAGAGGCTTTGAGATTTCTCAGCGGGCTCGTTAAGCTGTGATTATCTGAACTGTCTGATATTCTCCTTGATTTCTTCATTTATCAGTACAACTCTGAAATAGTCCAAGAAAATACTTCGACCAATTCAAATATCAATCTATTGTAATTTAAAATGATTTTTGTGCCTGCATCATAAACGAGTGTCTTATTTTGAACCTTTTATCGTAAGATGTAATTTTCTAAATGTAGAAACGACCCAGAGAGTTCGAAATATTTGAGATGCGCTATATAGTATCTTAGAGTTTTATTCTATTAACTCAAAGCAGCTACGTTCACATCAAGAACTCGCTTCCGTGGCTCCATCCCCCAGTCGGATGATATCTTCAGGGCAAGATGGCAGCGTTTGTATCTGGGATATTTTGGCTCAATCTCTGGATAGTGGGAGGAAGTGGAGACGAGTTGTTCATTGCTATATATATATATATAACAGTAAAGTTGTGGTCCAGATCGGAAACTCATTAAAAAAGCTCCGTAAGGCAGAGGGGGAGCTCGGAGCTTTGTGGTTTCATCACCTGGAGCGACACCTGTCATGTTGTCTGAAAATATACATTACAGCTGCTTTAAATACTTAAACCACACATATAGTCGTTTCAGCCTCTGTACAAGTCGCTCTGCTTTTCTCTGTCCTGAGAAATTAACATATTAAATGTGCCTGAAAATGTTTGACACCTCATAACAGCTGAAGCGAGAGCACAAGTCAACTGCTTCTCAGAGGCTGAGCAAATGTTCAGCAGTAACTCAGTGACAGTAAACGCTGCCCGTAGCTGGCACAGGCTTTAAAAACATTTGAGTGTCTTGACAGCTCCATCTGGATTCAGCAGAGTGCCATGTGAGTGTCTGCAGCGCCGGTGGATTAACCCTTGCTGCGTTGATGGTATCCTGAGGACGAGGGAATCAGCCGATCAGCTCCGTAAGCTGTGCGACGGGGCCACAGACACTCAGAGGTCGTGTCTTTTCAGAAACAGAGAAAGAGACAGTAAACGTTTTGAGTCGAGGGAGCTGCAGCAGGGGAGAGACAGTTTAAATGCTGAAAATAGCCCAGATCTGAGAGAGAAAAACAAACTGCTCTCTGTGACTCGCTTCTCTGGAGCGGTGACTCGCCAGGCGGCCTTCAAAGCTGTTCCTGAGCGCGATGACAAATGTCAAAATGAAGTAGAATAAAATCGTTTAGTGGATCATTCTACCAGCTGAACTGGCTCTCAGTGGCACATTTGAAAATGTTTTCTAACTTAAACGGTCTGAAGCGTTTTCATCCTCTTCCACAGCAACACACCTGAAAACACATGTGACCACTCACGTACACAGTCATTTGGTTGTTAGCTGCAGAAAGAGCGAGGCTACTAACGACTAATATCCCCTACAGATGTAAACAGATGCATTATTGAAAGACAACAGGGTCAGTAATTGATTCTCCATGTTGTGTTCTCCTGGTATCTGAGGCTGATGCTGGTTGTGTTCTTCCACAGGGACGATGTGATGGGAGCCTGACGAGTCGAGGTCATAATTCATCATCAAACATCTCGGTTTCTGCTCGTCCAGACTAAAACGCAGCCCCGGAGTTTTCGAACTAAATCGGGACCAGTAGTGTTTAGAATCTTATTTACTGCAGATCACTGGTGTTCACAACTCAAACCATCGTACTTCACTCAAAGTCAAACAATGGCGACAGTGTGCTTCAAACATGGTGCTCTTCAGATTGTAGTTATCTACCGTATAAATATATTATATAATATTAAATCTAGATATTGAATTAAAAAATCCTGTTTATAGACGAATGTCTTTGACGTAAACGCTGACGTGTCAACATCAAGTTTGGGATTATGCTTCTTCAGAGGTGGTTTTATTTTTGCAGATGAAATCCAGAGTCAAATGATCTGTGATGTCACGTGCACTTCCTGCTCACAGCGTTCAAACCATTTAAACACAGAGACGTGCACGAGAGAGATGGTCCCCGAAAGACTGGATTAAAGCTCTCAGATTAGAAGGCATCTGGTGACCTCAGCAGCACAGAGAGCAGTCTGCAGTGTGTGTGTGTGTGTGTGTGTGTGTGTGTGAGAAAGAGAGAGAGAGATTATCACCACCAGCAGAATGTGCATTAGAGATTGGTTCTGGTTCTCTTTGTATCTGTGTGTGTGTGTGTGTAGTTGTGTTGTGGGTGGATTGTTAATCTTAATCCACTCGTGAGTGTACACGCTGTGGACCAACAGGCCATTAGCCCCTTTTTGTGTTTGTGCGTCTGTGTGTGTTTGAGTGTGAGTATATGAAGACGCTCATATGTAACCGGTGTGTGTGTGTGTGAGTGTGTGTGTGTGTGTGTGTGTGTGTGTGTGTGTGTGTGTGAGTAAGTCATTGTGTAAATGCATATTGAGATGCACTGGTATGCACGTGTGCTTGTGCCTGTGTGCTTGAGAGAGTAATCTGAGAGCGAATGGGGGGTTAGAGGGGCCATTAACCAGTGCATTAGCCCTGACTGCAGACAGACTGAGGAGAGGCTCTGTGTGTGTGTGTGTGTGTGTGTGTGTGTGTGTGTGTGTGTGTGTGTGTGTGTGTGTGTGTGTGTGTGTGCACTGTGCTGATGGTTTGAGGATTTCAGGGGGAAAGGGACAATGGGGGTGAGGATTTACCAGCGAGGGTGCGTGAGGGGGATTGAGTGCATTAGTGAGTGCATGTGTGTCAGTGTGTGTCGAAGGGATTGAGGGGAGCTGACCCATAAACAGCAGACAGACACACCCTGAGCGTCCCGTCGTCCCTTCCTCCCACCGGTCAGAACATACTTCACAAAATAGACATTATCCTCATCCTGAGTGATTCTCAAGATCCATTTCACTGAGGCTAAATCAAAAGCTCTTGAATCTCATCGTCTTTCTAATCTGCGTTTCCTACGTTTCATATTTATATCTGTATTCTCTTTTTGTTTGCGTCCGTCACGTCGTCAACGAACCCTCTCGGTTGCGGTGAATCCTCTGGAGAGTCTCCTGCTGTGCCCTCACACCGGCTCACTCAGACTTTATCCAGAGTTTTTGTTAGCGAGCAGCTGATTTGGATGTTTGTGTTCTCACACACAGTCCCTGCGGATACTCTCAGGAGATTATCAGGAGTTCAGTGCACGTCTGAAAGCAGCTTTAGTCTTCCGGCTGCCATCACGCTGCCGGGGCAAGGTCTCCCATTGGAGTCCGTCAGTGAGCAAGTGCTTCACCATCACGTTTATTCAGTGTAACACAAGCTGGAGATGATTCCAGATGCGTTTGGGTCAAAGCAAGCGTTCGCTTCATTTTCAACCACGAGATTAAAGGCAAGACTTGAACAAATCGAAGCTGAGATCGATCTGGTGAAAATGATCTGGAATTTCATCTGTTTTCAGAGATCAGCTTCTCCAGCGAGTCGCATCAAGAGAGAGTGAGAGACCGAGAGGCTCTGACACGGAGGAAAGAGCGAGATCCCTCCTGCAGCTCCTGTTTTCTATTATTCATGAGTGAAGAGGAAGGAGGAGCAGTAGCTTCCTGTCTTTTCTCCTGAATGTGTCGTCTGCCTCTTCTTCTTTATTCCCAGGATTTTACACTTTGCTGCACCAGATTGATCCTGATTGGATAATTACATGAATAAGCAGGTTTTTAATAGAGTGAATGTGAGACTCAGGGTGTAAACAAAAAGAAATACGACAACCAAGCTGTCTAAAAATCTTCTACTTTATTCAAGAACATAAATGTTTCTGTAAAACATTCAATAAAAAATGATCTTTAATTTATTGCTCATTGTCAACTTTACACTAGGACTTGATCTGATGCATAATAAGTTTTCCAAAGCACTCTCACAAGGAATATGTCGCTAGATATTTAGACACGTGTTTATGCTGTCGTTATAATAGTAGTAACATACACACATACGCATGTTCTGATTATATAAAAACAAACCAAACCAGTTACAGCAGCCAGACCGAAAGAAAAACAGACTCGGGAAAACATACTTCTTAGTTTGTGTTGGGCTGAGATGGCGTTCGTTGTTTTCCGGTGGTGGTGATGGGGATGATGGTGATGTGAGAATCAGATTTAAACATTTCTAAAAAAAATCATGTGGAGGGAATAAATCAAACCTAACGATGGAAAAGCTACAAACAGATTATATGTGGATGAAATCGTCCTTCACTTGTCTATCTATAAGTTAACATACACCTAAACTATCAGAATGAAAACGATAATAAAAAAAGCTAATGCCTCTCATTGGACCATGGACTCCTGATGCTTCTACGCTGAGGGTTGTTCTGGACGTCTTACATTCACTGGCCTCACTACAGGCAGAGTGAAGCAGTTTAGAAGTCGCGAAACATGTCGGTGTGACGGAAACATCTTTGCCTCACACGTTTCACAAGGGACGAGCAAGCAACGAGAATAACGACCAACATTTCTGAGCACACCATGAGATGTGCAAAATCGGTTGCAAGTTTTGTTTTGTTTTTCTTAAAGAGGAAAATGTAATATTTGCATTTACACGGGACCGAAGTCCTCGGAGCGCTGAGTCGCCGTCAGGAAACTGGGTCATGTAGAAGAGAACGTATATAATGAGACTCGTTACAGTACTGAGACGATGTGAGGCTCCACTGTCCCCAAGTCGTTTAGAGAATCCCACTTCCTCCACACTCCTCGTGCACATTCCCACTGAGCACCGTGTGTGTGTGTGTGTCTTTGTGAGGACCTTACAGGACCTGACAGAACGAGGAGATTCTGGCTGGGCTGCACTTTCTTACCCACTTTCAAACGGCTGTTTGAGGCCTAAGACCTGGTCTCAGGGTTAGAATCAGGTCCGGGTCAGGGTCAGGCTCTGAGTCGTGATGGTTAGGGTGACGTCTGGGCCACACTGTGCACTGCTGGATGGCTGCGTCGCTGATCTGCACGTCTGCTATTTGAGGTTTCTGTTATGACTTCTGTATTTCCTCTAATAAAAGTAGGTCTATATTTTGAAACAAGAACAGGAAGTGTTGCAAATACTTGTGTTTGTGACATATTTGACCGACCGTGAGACCTTGACTCTCAAGACGAGCAGCGGCGCTCACGCATCCAGTGTCGCCCGGGTGTTCAGGGCAAAGTAAAGCATTACACCAACGAGTGTCCTCACCAAGATAGAAGTATAACTAGTGTGTGTGCGTTGCAGCTGCATGCACAAGCATCAAAAGCCACATGGGAGCCGAACGTCCGGATTTAGTTACTCTTTTCTTGAAAATATGCACACACACACAGCAACAGTCGCACACACACACACACAGACACACACAGAGCGGTGCGGAGGTCAGTGTCCGAACCTCATGCCACATATTTACATTCTTATATTAAGGAAACTGTGTACAAGGCAGTAGTACAGTAGATTGTGTTGTCTGTATTCTTCAAGTTGAGGAAAGAGGGAGTGCAGACGTACGGAAAAATCTAAATATGAGAGAAAGTTCTCATCAATAAATAAATAAATAAATAAACCAAGTCTTGATAAATAAGTTAATAAGTTAAAGGGGTCTGTCTGTACATGTGTGCAGATGGATTCTGTGTGTGTGTGTGTGTGTGTGTGTGTGTGTGTGTGTGTGTGTGTGTGTGTGTGTGTGTGTGTGTGTGTGTGTGTGTGTGTGTGTGTGTTGCCTTGGGGCCTGTAGCTAAGGAGGAGAGGGAACACTCCTCCAAACCTCCTCCAGAGACCCACAGCTTCATTCTGCTCCAGCAACACAAACAGAGCTGCTACGAGTCTGACCTGCTGACACGGAGGCAAATCGACTCCCGCTGCAGATCTGTCTCTGCAGAATTTACATTTGATATCCAGGCTTTTAAAGATGCATGCAAACCAAGAACTATGAGAACAGAGTGACTCACACTGGGAGGATCGATTTGAACGCTGAAAACTCATTTTGCTGTCGTGGTGAAATCTTCTCGTGTTGTTCATTCCGTGTAAAAGCTTCATTTTAGTTTGGTCAGAATAACTAATAAGTCAATTTAGTCTCGGGAAATTTTCAGACGTTTGTTTTCTTGCATCTCTCTGACGACAGGTTCCTCCAGCCTCAGAGCAACTCAGGCTTCGCCCAGTCTACTACGTCTTCGTTGGAAAACGGCATTTTGCCTTTTCCTGGGAGTATTTCACCGAATCACGATGTATTTCATTCGTCACATGTCTAGAAAACGATAACATGGATGAGATCACATCTCTAAAGGGAGAAGCAGTCAAACGTCTCACCCGGTCTTAAAGGGTCGAGACATATGAAGACATTATATCTATATATGATAAAGTCATATATGCAGGTCTGACATGTCAGAGCCTGTAAACCAACATAAGCAAATCCTTGGTTTGTAATAAACTAGAAATGATTTTATTCTTTTATAATTCTACTATAAGTCATTATAGGTTTTGATGGACATTTCAGATTAGTTCTTACGAAGTGTTAATAACCTTCTTGTAACTTGTACAGACTCGTGCAATCTGTTGATTTGCAATGTAAAAAAATACCAAAAACTTGTTTTATGAAGGTGACAAACTGGAGAACAGAACCCCCCCCCCCAGAAGACCTACAGTCAGTTGGGTGGAGGGAATCTGTCTCTACAGTTTATTACAGTTCATCAGTAAAATAAAAACTGCTCTGAATAAAGAATAGAAGAGAAGAGGAAGCTTGTGACTGGCAGCTGCATAAATGAACCACAGAGAGACGTGTGTTAAGAGTATTGATCATCGTTGTCATATCATAATAGTGATGCGTCGCCGTGGCAGGAATAAAGTTGCAGTGACTGTGTGGCAGTCAGGGGGAATCCTATGTGTGTGTGTGTGTCAGTGCGTGTTCGGGAGAGGTGGGGGTGGTGTCAGCTGTTGTACATTCACGGTGAGAGGTTAGGAGGCGCTGTCCTGCCACGGCCTCCGCAGGCCGGAGAGGGTCGGGGGTCAGGGGTCATCTGTGGGTGTGTGTTGGTCGAAGATGTGAGGTCATGGCAGGGGGAGTGGCCTCTTCTAGAGGAGGATGCATTTTCCTTTCTCCACCCACGGGTTGCTCTTCATCAGCTCGGGATTCAAAAACGGATCCTCCGGGACACCGTCCTCTATCCACTTTACCAAACTGAGAGGAGACACAGGGACAGTTTGAAATGATCTTATGCTCTTTACTCGTTTGCTTTATGCTAAGCTACGAACCCTGTACAGATGTTTGTAGATGGTGAACTATACGCACTCGGTCACTGTTTTGGACGACTTCTCCCTCTTGAAGGCCAGCTGGTACTTGAGGCTCTCCACCTCCTTCTTCATCTGGGGCAGGTCCATCTCATCCATGGCTGCACTTTGTTGTAGGGCTTCTCTACCTGTGCACAGCAAGAGGAGGACAGAGTTAGATTCAGCTCAGTGGCAAATAGAAGGCAGACACACTCAACTCTGCCCTGCAGCACCACAGAGTAGACGTCCACCTACAGGACGGGAGAACCGAAGCTGTTAGAATCATACAGGACATATTCTGTTCTTTCACTTCTTTTGTGTCCCTCAGTGTTTTTTTAAATGACCCGATAATTGGGAGACATTTTGCTTCCTGATCTGATTTCAAAGTGAGAATCTGTTGGTCGTTAAGTTCACTAATGTGACGTGTTGGTACTGAGCTGCAGTGAAACCTATTTAGAATTTCACTAAGATATCAGGGCCTGGATTTGGACAAACAACCTTAATCATCTTATTTTGAGTGACCGTTATTTGGAGGCTGTGATCAGTTCAGACAATGTGATTTATTGCTTTAAGAGAGGCTCTTATTATTTAATGGCCTCTGTCGGCAGGAAGAGTCAAGGAGGGAGAGGACACTCGATAAACAAGTCATAACTTTTAACTTAAAAACGTACGACTTTCAAGTTACAATTTCGTAGCTTGAGTCAAAATCCATCTCATAGAGACAAAAGAGTTTTATTATGTCATATTTTATAATCCACGTTCAACACTGAGTACAGCATGACAACATGTTTAGGATATTAAATTATATTATGTAACTCAGAGTGCTTTTATATTGAGCTAAATGTCAGGACTCTCTCTCTCTTTTTCAGCGCAGCCTCCTTGTCCAGCACAGCTCTGAACCCTGGAGAACCTCCAGACATTCTCCAGTACCTGTGAGCGAGAATGTCCGAGTGAGAGCCTGCTAGTAAAAGACTGAAGGAGCGGATGTGAGGTAATAGCAGGAGATCCTCCGCAGGATTCACCACGAGCAAGTGGTCGTGTTAATGACGTTTCTTTCTGGAGAAAGTCTGGATCCAATTCTGTGGACGTCCTCCAGAGTCCATGTCTGAAAACGGCTAAAGAAAGGCCCGTCTATATAACGCAGAAAAGCAAGTGGCCAGTTTTAGAACGGCAGGATTACAGGAAAAAGAAATGTACTTGGAGTCGTACTAAAAATATGTTAAGAATACACAATATGTCAGATTGGCTACATGTGAATAATTGATCGTGGGATTTGAGGCCCAACAAGCGTGAGGTCGACTCCCTGCAGCAACGTTGTCTTGGTTCTTTTCTGTTGCTTCCTCCATCCTTCTCTCTCTCTCTCTCTCTCTCTCTCTCTCTCTCTCTCTCTCTCTCTCTCTCTCTCTCTCTCTCTCTCACTCCACACCCACGCTCTCATCCACTGTCAGTGATACTCGTCCTCTCTGGTGCAGATACTTGTGTTTGTGTACCCCTGTGTGTGTGTGTGTGTGTGTCACCTGAGGATGCAGGCGAGCTGAGTGCTTGTCTAGCCTGCACTCAGGATTGATCTCATCGAGGTGCTTCAACACAGAGACAACACTGGTATTTTTAAGGGACATTCAATAGCACTTGATGTTCTGCAGTTTTCCTTTATGACAGTTTAGTGAGTGTGTGTGTGTGGGGGGGGGGGGCATTTTCAGGCAGGAGAAAGCAGCTCTGAATTCAAAAACCACTCGACTGTGTGGTGCACTACAAAGACTGTGGTGTATTTTTATGTTTGAATGTCTCTCAAGCTCTGTACTTCTATTTTTAACTAAACGCACTGTAGGCTGTGGGAGGTTGAAACACAGCTCATGATTTTATTTTTCTAGCATTCTTTATATATATTTTTATTCCACAGTGAAATACAGTTTAAATATATCTGTGAAAGGAACAGTTAGGTGCTTGTTCTTTCTTACAAAGGACCTTTTATGACACCGGCCTCTTGTTTGAAGAGTAATGAAGATACGAGGCCACAGCAGCCGGCTTCGTTTGTCTCTCTGCAGAACATCAGGATCTAGATCTGACGCTGAAGTTCCATATTGAAACAAACTAATCACCGCTCCCCTAAAATAAGAGAATTGACTCCTTTCCTGTTGCCGGTAGAGGAGTTCGTCTTTCTTTTTTCTTTCCCTGTCATGTTGGACGTCACAAACAATCCGACACCTGAGGCGCTCTCTCACCAAACTGATCAGAGCCGGAGCCGATTAAAACTACTTCTGACTCCACGGGTCAAGTCCACATTGTGGCCCGGGAGCCATTCTCGAGCCAGTGTTTGTCCGTCCTGGGCTACTGAAGAAACATGGCGGTGCAACGTGGAGGAGGTGGAGCTGCATCACTGTTTTTTGTTTTAAAACTCTGATTCAGGAAGAGAGTCAAGAAAAGGCAAAACTGAGACGGCAATAAAAAGACAAAGAGATGATAATATATCATGATTTTACGAGGGGTGTGCATACGTGTGTCCTTGAGTACGTCTGAGGGCTGATCTCAGCGACAGGCTGAGATCAGGTTTCAGCAGCGTTCTCCAGAGACGACAGGAGGATTGGATGTTTTTCCTCTTTCTTACTCCATCACTCGCTGTCTCCTTCACGTCTATTTGTCGACTCCATCCATCTGTTCCCAGCATCTTCTCTACCTCCTTCCTCTCTGTGTCTCCTTCTGCTCTGCCACTCACTTTTTCTCTACCAGTTCATTTTCTCAACTTTCTCTCTGTCTCAATCTTCTTCAATGAGCGCTGCATCAGATTTTGGGGGGTGGCCTGTCTTTAGGTGCGAGACAATGAGACCTGTTGTCCTCCTATAAATCACTGTGTTCATGTCAGAGCTCTTAAAACCAAGTGGATGGACACTTGAGATTAATTTCATGTAAGAGCAACTTTAGCCTCACTCTCGGCTCATTTGGTTGCCATGGTAACATCATGATGGTATCACTAGCAGCATCAGCACCTTCAGCCGCAGTACTCCACAGTACTACTGTACACCACAGTACTCCACAGTACTCCACAGTACTCCACAGTACTCCACAGTACTACAGTACTCCACTTCACTTCACACCTGATGTTTAGGTTCAGACTAAACTGCTAACTTTAAAGGTCTGAACCACACGGTGTAGGAGTGGAAGCCTCCGGTATTAACTGACAGGTAGTATTCCTGTGATTATATGTCTGCTTTTAGAATATTGACTCTGGAAAGTGGGCGCATGTGATTAATGTACAAAACATTTATTAAAATCCTGTTTGAAATGAAGCTCTCCCTCCTCTGTCCCTTTTCTATTGACTGCACCTGCCACTCTCCATTATATTCTCCCCATTCATCATTCACCTTTTTCATTTTAATGTCTCCCTCTTCCTCTCATATTACGCGGCCTGTTATTTGCTCAACACATGCACACGTATATTATTCCTCTGTTTGTTTTCTGCGTCTCTGCCAGCAGCTAATTAAAACCTTTTTTTTAAATGGACTCATGGAAAGACTTGATTCAAAGAGATGTGTTTCCCCTCTTGCTGCATTCTCTCTTCCTTTCACTGCGCTGATATCTGCTTCCTGTCCGTCTCCCGCTGTCTCACACAGATGTCTCCTCGCTAAGTGCTCCCCGTCCATTTGTGACAAATTCCAAACAGCAATCTTCTCTTCTCTTCTCTCTCTCTGCTGCCGGTTCATGTTACTGCTGATAAAACCGTCCTAAATGACACATTATACCTAAACCAGCCGTCATGTTCACAGGTGCTAGTGAAGTTTATTCAAACACCGATAAATCCCTGACAAATGTACTGTAACCACTGGATGAAATCCCGATAAACCAGTCTCATAAAGCCCAGTCTGCTCACTGTCACAGAGTCGACCTCGGCTTCCTCACAGCTTCTCTCACTGTGCTGAGGAGAAAACACAAACCACAAGTATCGGCCATTGAAAGACACTAGTCTTTCCCTCGTGCTCCCACAGGATGTGGCTGAGGATGTGTATCAGCTGTTGTCTGTTGGCCTTTGACTTCCACGTCAATGCATTTTGTGTACATGAAGATTTAGAAAGATACATGAAGTAATACGCTGTAATGGTCTTAAGATGTCGTCCTGTTTACAATTACAAGATTGCGTTTCGAAGGCTCCTTCAAATGCGTCCACGTTAAAACGAAGGCTCCTACGGGTGGATCCTTCCCAACATATCCCAGGATTCATTGCACTTCGATAACAAACGGGGCATTAAAACGTTCTCGTTGATTGATGCCTGGATGTTTAAGTCCCTGATAAACGCCACAACAACTGGAGACAGGGCAGTGACGGACAGTTCTGTCCATAATGTGTCTTCATTTACAGAAACAACAGACGTCTGTGCTTTTCAACCTGATTCACTATAAAATCTGACCAGGACCCAACAATATATAAAACCCTGCAGAGGCAGAAGAAGCTGTCAGTCTTCAGTGGTCTCAGTTTTGCAGAATTCATACTTCATGTTAATAATTCATCGATGTAAACTGTTTTACCCTCAAACCAGAGCAATGAAAGGTAATGAAATGTGAGATAAATGTGATCAAAAAAGAATCTAATTCAGGCCCAGCGTCAGTGACTGTAATAAAAATTCAGGACAGCAGTGTGTGGTGTTTGGTTGAGGTCTGGGTGTGTATGCAGTGGATACTGCGATGGATGAGGACCTGTATAAACTGGGACACTTTCCATGAAGGTGTTTGCCTCAGGATTAAACTCAAGTATCATAAAAGATGTCGAGGTTAATTACTTTTTCTTTTTTAACTGTATTTTTGGACAACTTCTAATCAAACATTTTCATTTTAATTTAATTCAATCAAGGCCGAGAACAGAAGCTTGTCACTAGATCTGGAGTCTGAGTATCTGAGGCTCCATTCACTTGAAGACGCATCACATCTGCTACAGATACGTCTGACGTCCACACAACTCCAGAGTTTTAGAGACGCTAAAACTGAGGAGGTTGGAAACGTTACTGGTCCCGTTTTAGTTTGAAATCTCCAGAGCTGCATTTGAAACGGTGACGTAGACGCTCACAACCTCTTGCTGATTGGGTCTTTGCGGTCACGACGTAGCCTTCTCTGATTCGTCAGGCTCTTATCACATGACCCCCTTCTACCAGAGTAGAACACAACAATGGAGAATCGACTACAAGTGATGCAGACCCTGTTGTCTTTGCCAACAACTGTTGTTTAGTTAAATTCTGCGTTTTATAATGATACAACTATTAAGATGTGAAGGAGACAAGATGTTATTGAAGCACAATTCTGCAGCTTAACCAAATGCACATACACACGGCAGGTGTATGTGAGTGGTCACGTGGTTTGCGTTTTCAGGCGTGTTAGTATGGACGAGGATTAAAAACTGATACGGAACCAAAACGCTCGCGTGTACAGAGACCGTTTTAATTTGAAAACGTAGCTTAAAAGGCTGTTGTGTGTTTGTGTGCTGCCTTTGTAAAGATACAGTTTGAATGGGTGTGTGCAGCAGGCAGGGGGGTGGGGGGGGGGGTGTTTTAAAGGAGGGTTTGTAGGTCACATTGTGATTTGGGTCAAAAGCATCCAGAGATTAACCTCTAGCCCCTGTCTCCTCTGCTGTCTTTACCAGCCTCTAACAGTAATGTGTGCACGTGTCTGTGTGTGTGTGTGTGTGTGTGTGTGTGTGTGTGTGTGTGTGTGTGTGTGTGTGTGTGTGTGTGCTACCAGTGGTAAATGTGTTGAAATGCTCCATCTGTCTTCTAGGAGACTCGCTGAAGGTTAAAGTGGTAAAAACCAACCCTGAGAGGGACGTGAACAAGTGAAAGTCAGAGAAAGTGGTGAAACGAGGACGATGCGACAGAGAAGGATAAATAAGAGGTAGAGAGAGAGAGATGGAGGGAAACAGAGTGAGGGACTCTTCTCGCCTCTGTAGCTGCTGCATTGTAAATAGAGACTAAAAATAGAAAGGAGCAGGCAGCGCTCCTCTGACCGGCCGAGAGACGAAGAAGGAACGACGAGGCACCTTGCAGTTAAACGGACGAGGACGTGAGGATAATAAACGACAGACCATGTTTGAGCTTTTACAACCAGACGACATGTTCCCCACCCCAATGAGCTCTGAAGCCGCTGGGACCAGTTCAGCTCGTATCACACCAGCTCGACCCTGCCTGGCTGCAGTCGATCACATATGATCAATATCGGCCTGAACTGGATCGGGTGGGATCAATGTTTGCATGTGTCAGGACACACAGGAGTCAGCTCCACTGCTCCCTTCAGTGTAAGGAGCTCATTGTGTGTGTGTGTGTGTGTGTGTGTGTGTGTGTGTGTGTGTGTGTGTGTGTGTGTGTGTGTGTGTGGTCACTGAGATCGAGAAAACAACTGCAAAGAGACAGACACAACAACAGATAGATGTCACACAAATACAAATATAGGCACAAACCACCAGGAAGGGTGCAGAACAACCACAGTGCGACAACGCAGCCGCAAAGAGACACAAAACTACTTTGTGGTCGGACATTTAGATTATTTTATTTTGTCATTGTCATTTATCAGGCTACAAACAATATGACTGTACAGGTTTTTACAGCCTTTCTACAGGCCTCCTGTACAAACACCTGAACACAGGGTCAGGTGAGGCCAGGAGAGGAGGAGAAGAGGAGGAGAGAAGGTGCAGAGGAGGAGGAGAAGAGGAGGAGAGAAGGTGCAGAGGAGAAATGTAAGATTTATGTAATATTCCTGGGTTCCCATTGGCCTAGTGTTGAGCTGGAGGTGGATACTTTACGGACTTCAAATAAACTACACACCTGCATGTATGTAGAGTGTGTAACCTTTTATTTCTGCATGTATTAACATGTATTAACTCTTCCTCTCTGTGTCTGTGCTGCAGACAGGGTCGGGGTGTTGGGTGTTGGCAGGACCTGTCTAATGAACCCTGACAGGCTGTGCTCGCAGCTCTTACCTCGCTGATGCGCCGGTGGAGGCTGTTGCTCTTCCCCAAGTCGGACCGGTGCAGCTGCAGCGACGCACGGACGGAGGCTCTTTATTAACCCGGGCTCTGGGAACCAGGAGCAGCTCCGGCTGACTGCGCACCTCCTGTATCCACTGGAAGGGAAAAGAGATGAGGGATAAAATCCGCAGTCTCTCCGGAGCAAAGGAGACGGTGACGAGCAGCGAGAGGCTGTCTGCAGCAGGAGCGGAGCCACGGTCCGGGGCGATGCAGCGGAGGAAGAGGAGGGTGAAGATGTGGAGGAGGATGAAGATGTGGAGGAGGATGAGGTGGCGCAAAGCAGCGAAGTGGACAAGTCAACGAGCTGCTCCGACGCGCGCTCCGCTGTGCACTGACTGTGCTCTCAGCTGGGATCCTCCTATATATGTGTGTGCGTGTGTGTGAGTGTGTGTGTGTGCGTGTGAGAGAGAGAGAGAGAGACTTTATTGTAGGAGTGGCAGAGTTCTCACAGTTTGACATATGCTTGTGTTCCTTCTTATCGCAGCCTCACGATACTTATATGAGTTAAACAAAGAATAAAACAAAGATGAGTTCGTGTGATGCACACAAGAGTCACAAAGTACTTTTCAGGGCCAAAGAATTTAAAAACCATACAAATGTGAAAACACAAAACAAACACACACAGTGAAAACAATGACGTGGTAATAAGAATACAACAATAACAGATTGTAAAGTGTTTAAACAGACTAGTCACTGGAATGTCTTTAAGTTATTTTTTTCTTAAAGATAAAGATAGGACATTCCACAACTTGCTACTGAGCCCTGTCATCACAAGTCTTCAGACAGGGGGGGTGTGGGGACCTAGATCACGTCCCACTTACGTAAATCACTGCATGTTTAGCTGAAGACACAAGTTATAAGGTTGGGTTAGGGTTGTGTTTAAGTTGTGTTTGGGTTACAGGGTTAGACAAGTACAGTTAGAGTAAGTCTCCAGGAAATGGTAACATCTTCATTTAAATGACTGTAAGTCAATGTATTGTCCTCTGAAGTCCTGCAGTGTGCATGTGTCAGGACAGACTGAGGTCAGATCTACTGTTCCCCGGGTGTGTGTGTGTGTGTGTGTGTGTGTGTGTGTGTGTGTGTGTGTGTGTGTGTGTGTGTGTGTGTGTGTGTGTGTGTGCGTGTGTGTGTTGACCCTTTCTTGCCCCGATAGCCAGACTCTGGATTTCTGCCCTAATATGGCCACTTAAAGCTCCATCTGGTTCCACTGAGAGGAAAAAAAAACCATATTTGTGTTGGTTTGATTCCACATATGAGAGATGCTGCATCAGAGCGAGAGAGAGAGAGCACAGGGGGCGAGCGGGGCCTGATGATACATGATGTGAACACACTTTGATTACTGGTTGAATGGTTGGGTTTTTGTAACCAGCTTGTGCAACCTCTGTGTTTAACGATCTGAGGGATTTCATACAATGTTTTCTGAGTTAAGATAAGATAATATAAGATTTAGCTCCATTGACCCAAAATCGTTTGCAGCACAAAGAAAAAGCAGCAGAAGGAGAAAATGAACTAAGAAACAAGAATAGAAACATATTTTAGGAGAAATAGCATAAAAATAGATATACTTTATACAAGGCAGTTTCTAGGGCAATATAAAATGTCTACGATGCAGAAGTCGGTCTGAACGAGATGTTTCTGGAGCTTCTGTGTTTTCTGTGACTTTGGCCTTTTTAACTTTGCAGAACTTTTACATTCAGAAACAAAATGAGAGGAAAGAAACACTGAAAAACATCAAATGTCTTTTTAAAGTTATTTCCAGTGGATAAAATGTCGTCGGCTGAAGTGTAAACTCAGAAATCAGGACAGATTCTACAACGACTGCAACAATAACGTGAACAGGAAACAAGAAAAGATCAAATAACTCTGAATTTCAGGAGCTACACTATAAAAAACACCAATCACATGGATTATTCCTTCAGATAGAGAATGAGAAAAGACTTGGCTGCATCGTTCCTGTGGTCATATTTACATTCAGAGCACAGCAGCAGTTCCTCTGGTATCGTCTCCTGACCATCAGCACAATGTTGCTCAGATACGACTACAGACAACTGACCAAGTCAAAATGAATCAGCAGATTTGTGTTCAGCAGCTGTCAGCAGATGTCTTGTAATATGAGACAGAAAACAGGTCTCAGATCTGATGTCCTGGACTCAAAAGACTGGGATGATAATATATTCAGATAGAAGATGCTGAAACAGGACTGGGAGACGTGAAGACAAGATCAAATGAATACAAATCTGTATATAAATGTCCAGAAGTTAAAGCTGGACACGTTTCACTGAAGAGACGTGGAAGCAGTTCTCATCCACCTTCCTCTCTCCTCTTCACAGACTCCTGTTCAGAGCTGTGAGCGTCTCAGAGAGTGGAGACACCAGGATGCTTCACCTCTCGGGGTCATGGTCCGACACTCTTCAAAGTCCCCCTGGGGAGAAATAGAACATTTCCATTGGAAGGTGATTTCCTGAACCTGCTATCACTTTGCTGCCGGAGCCAGAGTGCATGCTGGGAGCAGAAGTGGTCGGCCCCCTACAAAGGAGGTGTGAAATGACCGGGAAATTGGCTGTGGAGCTGTCCTGGAAAAACCTTTAAGACCCCCCCCCCCCCTGATATTAGATCTGTGCTGCTCACACACGTGCAGGGACTTGAAAGTGTTGACATATTGAATTCTTACAGATAAACTACGTGTTAATTGAAGAAAATAACAGAGAGAGTAGAGTCAGTGTAAAACATGCACGTGTACTAATGACGGTGTCCCAGCTCCACCTCGGGGGGGTCTCAGGTCACACTGCAGTTTGTGTTTTCACGCCAGAAGGTTCCTGGAAACACCTTCTGTCGTGAGGCTTCTGACGAGCCCCCCCCCCCCCCCCCCCTGATGTCATTTATGTTGTGATATATTTGATGAACCCTCGCGGTAAAGAGGGTCTGGATTAGATTAGATTACAGCTCTTTGTGTAAATGTGCTGTGAGATTGCACGTAACGACGTCATGTACGTGATGTGGTGGGATTGGACGTCCTCCAGCAGATGACTGAGTCTCCATTAGATAGAAGGTAGCTTGAAACATCCATTCATTATTTATGGTTTTAAAGCTATGAAACTTTTCCTTTAAGAGGAAACCTGTAGTCTTACTCTCTTCGGGGGCACACATGTCACTAACTCATCTTAGAAATGAGCAGGAGCATAAATGTTTTCCGTCTATCGAGCTGAAGTTTCTTTCCCCTGTTGGTGCGGACGCTGCCTCATTACACATCCCTTCCTCTTTTTGCTTTTCACTTCACATGAGATGAATCATTGTTGTATAACTGTGTTGGGAGAGTGAGTGGCTTTGATCAAATCCTCAGAGTCGTTCTCTTGAAATTCCCAAAGTAGCTTCACCTGTTTTCATCTGGATTCCGTCTCAGCCTCAACTGCTTTTTCAAAGCATCGACGTCGGCTGAACCACTTTGTTTCTATCACCGCTGGGAAAAGGTTGCAGCCGAGATTTAACCATCAATCGTCGGTCGGCGCCGGATTAATCGCCTCAGCTCGTGTGCAGAAAGGTGGAGCGTAGTTAACACCAGAAAGCACACACACACAGATGGGGCAGCGGTTGTGGTGATGTGAGCAGCACTTAGAGACAGGGTCTTACTCAGCACTGATCATTAATTCATAACACACATCTCAGATGGAAGCTCGGATCAGAAGCCTCAGCTTTACGTTTCTAAAAATATGACTAGATAAGATAGAATCCAGGTCTTAATGTATTTAAAATATATAAATTTAACCTGTATGAAGATTGATTAAATCCCACTGTCTTTACCTCCCCTCCACCCCCCACTCCCAACACACACACACACACACACACACACACACACACACACACACACAGACTCCTTTATATGTGCCTGTGCTGTCTCTGTGTAATCCAGCGTGTCTCTTTGTGGCTCAGCTGTACTTTGGCCCCTAATGGGCCCAGTCAATGGGGGGGGGGGGGCGGTTGCCACCCTGTTGTCTCTATCCAGGTCATGTGTGTGTGTGTGTGTGTGTATTCTTTGTTTTCACTTGTGCTTGGTGACAGTCACGCATGAGTGTAGTAACTTAAGTATTTAAGTATTTGGGGGCAACAACTAATATTCACTTTCAAAATTCACAAAATTTCAAATCTATTTCAATTACTTTTTTTACATTTATATTTTTATACTGCTCATATACATGAATAGATATTCTATCTATCTTTTCATATTATATATTTTAGCACATTTTCACCTTGTATTTTGAGTGGAGGAGGAAACTCAAAGGCAGGTTCCTCGTTCAGATTCTACAGATCCACTCAATGCACATCTTGCTTTTTTGGGAACGTTTGCTCAGAGCAAGGTTTTCTGCTTCGTGCTCTCATGAGTAGAGGAAACATAAAATCACTTAAATCGCTGCTTCATCGACAGAGTTCATGCAGTCAGTGACGATAAGACAGTAAGACACTGAGAGACAGGAGGACAAAGCTCTGTGCCCTGTCAGCTGTTACAGGCAGGCTCGTCTGCACAGATGTTTTGTGAATGAAGAAGCGAGGTGACAAAGTGAAGCATTTGGTAACGACACACACACACACACACACACACACACACACACACACACACACACACACACACACACACACACCGTAAGATGTCGAATCAGCACCAAGACTTTTTTTAAATGAAGCTGAATCACTCTCTGTTGTGATCGACATCCGAACAGATATGTCAACAGTGTGTCGTCCAAAACATCTGCATCACACAAGAGGAGGTTGTGTGTCTGCCTGTGTGCGTCTGAGTGTGTCCTGGGGTGGATGGAGACGGGACTCTTTTCAGTGCTGTCCCATACAAAGAAGATAAAACTACTAATGGCCTGGGTTGCCCTTAATGGAGCTGTGTGTGTGGTTGTGTGTGTGTTTGTGTCACACACCAACAAAGCTGCATTGAAACCATCTCTTATTCATGGTTGCATTACAGCATTACTGGTATTCCTGTCTTTCTATTTCCAGCTCGCTCTCTCTTACATGTGGGCATCTGTTCACATGCACCGGCTGCAGAGCTGCACGTACCGGCTCCATGTGTGGTGATCAAAGATCCACACCCCCACATACTGTACATCACACTGCTGAGAACAAGAGGCTCCCACTCACGTCTTCACGGCATCATTAACGTGCACGATGATCTCAATGTGGTGTTTTAGTCGGTACATTTACTCTAGTGCTGTACTTTGACACTTTAAATGTAAAATAAAAAATTACACCTGTGATTCTCCAATTGTGACACATGGAAATCCCTGAACTGTGAAATCGTCAGCTGGTCCATCACATGATCTATTAGCTGTGTTAGGTGATGCATTTTAATTCACTATAGATAAATATTCTGTTTCATTTTAAGCCCTTTTCTCTCCCAGTGTTTTACAGAGTCAGCAGCCATCAGAGGAGGAGGGTGTTTCTGACCACATCTAGATAAGCAGCGCCCTCTTCTGGTGACAGCAAGGTGTCATACAAAAGAATACAAAGGTGCATATACTCTCACCAAATACACGTTTCAAATAAAAAGTGACATCCAACCCTCAGGTAACGACAGGAACTCTCCTTGTTTGCAGTGTAACGCTGTGCACGTGCCCATTGTTGTTGTTTCATGTAGTTTTATGTTGTTGCTTGTTTGTATCACTCTGTGTCTGTTGTTGTTCTCATGATTCTCTGGCCTCATGTTGTTGTTCTTTGTTGGACAGTAAAGTTCTACTCTATTATATTCTGTCAGTACTGTGTGTTAGTACTGTGTGTCAGTACTGTGTGTTAGTACTGTGTGTCAGTACTGTGTGTTAGTACTGTGTGTTAGTACTGTGTGTTAGTACTGTGTGTTAGTACTGTGTGTTAGAACTGTGTGTCAGTACTGTGTGTTAGTACTATGTGTCAGTACTGTGTGTTAGTACTGTGTGTCAGTACTGTGTGTTAGTACTGTGTGTCAGTACTGTGTGTCAGTACTGTGTGTTAGTACTATGTGTCAGTACTGTGTGTCAGTACTGTGTGTCAGTACTGTGTGTTAGTACTGTGTGTTAGTACTGTGTGTCAGTACTGTGTGTCAGTACTGTGTGTTAGTACTGTGTGTCAGTACTGTGTGTCAGTACTGACCTTTGCCCTCAGACTAAATGAGGTAATCACTGAAAACAGAGTGACTTTATAGTTGAATTCAGTTTAATACGATCGTCTCTATTTTGTTGGTTTTCTTGTTTCACTGTGAGCGTCTGCACGTCCATCACAAGGAAAACACAACATGAGCTTTTACCTCAGCTGATACCTCCTGGTGTATCCATACATCAATTCACTAGATCCAGATGTTTATTGAGATCAAAACCAAATCTCACATACTGTGTTATTTCTTCTATAAAACACAGTGAGCTTATGAATTCACTGTGTGGTTTACTGTCTGTCTCTGTCTCCCTCTCTGTCTCTCTCCTTTTCTCTCTCTCTGTCTGTCTGTCTGTCTCCATCTCTGTCTCTGTCTCTCTCTCTGTCTGTCTGTCTGTCTCTCTGTCTCCATCTCTGTCTCTCTGTCTGTCTCTCTCTCCCTCTCTGTCTCTCTCTCTGTCTGTCTGTCTGTCTGTCTGTCTGTCTGTCTATCTCTCTGTCTCCATCTCTGTCTCTGTCTCCCTCTCTCCCTCTCTCTCTCTCTCCTTTTCTCTCTGTCTCCATCTCTGTCTCTCTGTCGCTCTCTCTCTCTCTCCCTCTCTCCCTCTCTGTCTCTCTCTCTCTCTCTCTCTCCCTCTCTGTCTCTCTCCTTTTCTCTCTGTCTCTCTGTCTCCATCTATGTCTCTCCCTCCCTCTCTCTCTCTCTCTCTCTCCCTCTCTCTCTGCAGGTGTCTCTCTCCATCACACCACCGTGCACGTGCGTTCACCGTAAAAACGTGACGGTGATGGTCGCGTGAGGTCTCCGGTGGCTGCACGAGCCAATACCGGCGCGGCAGCGGGGAGGACGTGGACTCGTTCGTGAATCGCGCGTTCCGCAGTCGGTTTGCGGTGTTTACTGACGGTGACGCGGTGCATTGTGGGCAGCGTAGTCCGACGGCGGGGATCCTCACACGGACAGCGGCGCGCGCTCTACTGCATTACCCACAGTGCACCGCGCCAGAGCCAGAGAGAAGGAGAGATTTGAGGAATTCGTCCGCAGCGTTGGAGCTGCGCTGTCGCAAAAAAAATAATGGTGAGTCCGAAACTGAGCTCAAACATGTCGGGTCGGTGGATGTGGATCCACGGAGACGCTCCGGCGCTGCGGAGCCAGAGGCCGCGAGAGGCTGCGACCGCGAACACAACAGCTGACGCTCGGCTAACTTTAGCTAGCATAGCCGCTACTTTAGCTTGCTGGTTACCGCAGTTCTGACCGGTTGTTTACACGATTGACAGGAAACGGTGTCGTTAGCATGTTAGCGTTGACAGTGGCTAACATGCTAAGGCTGCTGTGTTAGCATGTTTGACCGTTTAGCCACCGAGCTGTCAGTGTGAAACTTTGTGTGTTTCTCTCTCTCTCTCACTCTGTGTGTGTGTGTGTGTGTGTGTGTGTGTGTGTGTGTGTGTGTGTGTGTGTGTGTGTGTGTGTGTGTGTGTGTGTTGTGTGTGTGTTGTGTGTGTGTGTGTGTGTGTGTGTGTGTGTGTGTTGTGTGTGTTCCGCCCCCCTCCTCTGGCTCCTCTTTACGGGAATCTCCCCAGTGAGCACAGACAGGGACGTAGTTTGACACAACAGTTACAAGACGAGTCACAGACCTCCTGTCAGTTTACACAGCTGGATACCTGTCTGTGCTGTTGCAGTGACCAGGTTAGTGCATGTCAGCAATCATCGTTATTAAAGGGATAGTTCCACCCAAAAATTGAGATGGGCAGGGGGGGGGGGTGAAGTGTTTCAGTCCACAAAACCCTTCTGGAGTCTCAGGGGGGGACAGCGTTGCAGCCAAGTCCAATACAATCAAAGTAAATGGTGAACAATTCTTTAAAGGTAAAAAAACACAGAAAGAAACACAAAATGTTCCTGTGGTGTCGTCCGAGTGTCCGCAAGCCCCGACAATCCAATTCAACTCGAAATGGCGTCATGTCGGGGCTTCTTGGATGACACCACAGAACCAGTTGTATTGGATTTAGCTGCAACGCCGTTTACCCCTGAAACTCCAGAAGTGTTTTTCTGGACTCAAACACGAGTAGATGAGTGCATTTTCATTTGTCTGTGAACGATCCCTTTAGGTCAATCAAATCCACAGGCAGACAAAATGTTGTCTATGAAATGTTTCATATGCTCCTCAGATTACATCAGAGAGGGTTGAATATCTCCTTCTTCTGGGTTCCTGCTCACGTGGGAGTGGAAGGCAATGAGGAGGCAGATTTATTGGCTGAACAGTCATTAACACGATCGTTAATCGACATACAAGAACCATTAAGCAAAGCAGAGATGAAAACTGTCCTTAAACAAAACATGGCAAGAATATTGGGATTGAAATGACACAGGAAGAGATTCGTACAGAATTCAGAAACATGAAGGCACTGGTGAGAGGAGCAGAGGAGTGAGAGTCATTACCCCATCACAGGGACGCTGCTCGGGGCAGATTAGTGGTCCTGGATAGTTTCACAGCCTGTTACAATGTGAGCTGACAGTCCGCATACCTTTGTGTTTACATCAGTGTTTAATTGTCTGTGGTGGAAAAGTCCAAATATTGTCCTTCTTTCCTAACTACTATTCCTTGACCCATGTGGGACAACATCACAAGTTCAAGGAAAGATGTGAAGAAGAGGCAGTAAGGAGTTAGGAAAGACCTGTAGTGAACTCTGGATAATCTCCTAACATCTGCAGTTGTCGGTCACTTGAATCACGTTGATAAGAGCGGGGCTGCTCTCCTCACACTCACAGCTGTTCAGTGTTTCTCTCTTGCTTTTCCAGCTGTGTTCATGTCTCTGGAGAATCACTGACTTGGCAGAAAACATCGGTGTGTTGTACGGTTGTCATGATACCAAATATTTGATACCATGAAAATCCTCAAAGAAGACTTTTCTTCTTTGCTGTCAGTTCTGTGGAGCCATGATGTTTGATTGTGTTGTTGTACCTGCAGCCGATGAAGTGGGTCAAACCTTCATTCAATAAGAGTAACTCAACTGTAAAATCTCCACAAGGCACTTATTTCTCACTGCATTGATTCTTATCATCGAGGCTTTAAGCTGCATTGTCCCCGCTGACGTTTGCCAATAATTCTTGGTCCAAATGCGTGGGTGTGTGTTTTTCTCTGTTAATACATAAAGCCGACATATGGAGAACATAATGTATTCAACCTGTTTTCAAGCTGTGTTGCTCAGAGGAAAATCTAAATAGTTGTAGTTCACTTTTGGACTCAATAATGCTCTTCATTCCTCTTTGCTCTTACCAGGCATAGCTGTTCAACTGGCTGCTAGTGATTCCTTGTGAACGTGTGCATGCTCTGGGTTGTAAGACGTCTCACTACAATCAATACTCCAGAGAAGAAGAAGAAGAAGCAGCAGCCCTTCTACCCCCCCCCCACAGACTCCAGCAGCGTGGTGAGAGACTTTCAATGAAGCCATACTATACTTGTGACGTGTGTCATATTTCTAGTGCAATTACTCATTTTGTCAAAAATATTTTTGGGGTTTAACGCCATCATCTTTCTATTGTCGGTTCCTCCTTTCGTCACAGCAGAGCAGGATGGAGGCGTCGTTTGGCACGACCTTCTCAGCCGTGGCTGCTGGAGCTAAAGGTGACACTTCATCGTCCTCGCTCTTCTAAAAGCTCTTTGGTCCTCCCTGGATAGACACATAATTCTGTAATTCACGCTTGTGAACTTGCCTTCATGTTTTCAGCAGAAGGGTCCAGCACCTACAAGCAGCACAGGAGAACGCCCTCCTCCTCCAGCACTCTAACCTACTCCCCTCGGGATGATGACGATGGAATGGTACATACATTTAGGATTTTATGTTTTTCCACTCCGTCCTAATACCTTTGCAAACTCAAGCTGATAAATTTAGATGAGCTGGGAGTGTAAAAACCTATTTCTTTTGTGTATATATTGTCGAACCTCTTCTTCTTTCTACTGCCTCCTCCCGTCCCCTCAGCCTCTCATCGGTACCCCTCGGAGGTCTGATTCAGCCATCTCAATCCGATCTCTCCATTCCGAGTCCAACATGTCTCTGCGCTCCACATTCTCTCTTCACGAAGAGGAGGAGGACACGGTATCACGCCCGGTGCAAACATATTGTAGACAGTACCACATAAAGTCTGAGACCACCTTCATCATTCGTGGTCTCAGACTTTTGGACCCTCCAGTCATCATAAACATATGCCCACTATCACATCAATGAATGCATGTACACACACACCACAAACTTATTATATTAACACATTTGTGTATTTGTGCAGGAGCCCCAGGTGTTTGCTGAGCAGCCGTCAGTGAAACTGTGCTGTCAGCTCTGCTGTAGTGTCTTTAAAGACCCTGTCATCACTACGTGTGGGGTAAGTTAACTTCATGAAGTTGTTATTATTAATAAGGACAACAAAATATGATTTTAAAAAAAGAGTCACTACGCCTGTTTTCCCTCCTTCCTCAGCACACCTTCTGCAGACGATGTGCCTTGACTTCAGGTGAGAGACATGTGGCACTAATAACTGTAATTCACGTAGAAGTGTTGTGTATTGTAAGCTCACCCTCGTGTTGGTTTCCCTCACAGACAAGTGCCCAGTGGATGCGGCTAAGCTCACAGTGGTGGTAAACAACATCGCAGTGGCCGAGCAGATAGGAGAGCTCTTCGTCCACTGTAAATACGGCTGCAGGGCCACAGCAAGCGGCGCAGGAGGGGCCACAGCCTCCAATGCCACAGTGGCCGGGAAGCCTGGAGCGTACGAAGTGGACCCACTGGGCTGCCCGTTCACCATTAAACTGTCCACACGGAAGTAAGAACTAAGGATGCTGGATTCCTGCTGCTTTCCCATGAATGCACAATGGCTGAAGAAACTATTTGCAATGCTTCTACTGACCTTTTCCCCTCCATCCTAACTCTGTGTCTCTACAGAGAACATGAGGACAGTTGTGACTACAGACCAGTCCGCTGCCCCAACAACCCCTCCTGCCCCCCGCTGCTCACCATGAACCTGGAGGCTCACCTCAAAGAATGTGAGCACATCAAATGTCCACACTCCAAATATGGGTAAGTCACCACTTGGTAGAAATAGCTTTTTGTTTCCCCTCATCTGCCTTTCACTAATTTGACTCTCCTCGTCTGGGACAGCTGTACGTTCATCGGTAACCAAGACACATATGAAACACATTTGGAGGTGTGTAAATTTGAGGGGCTGAAAGAGTTTCTGCAGCAGACTGACGACAGGTGAGGAGACCTGAAGCTATTGGTTGTAATAAACACTTTCCTCTGTATTTGTATCTGAAGAACTGAGTGTTTGTTCAGCACATCTCTGATCTGTATACGATCTCCCACCTTGGACCCTGTTAGGTTCCACGAGATGCAGCTGACCCTGTCCCAGAAGGACCAAGACATTGCTTTCCTGCGCTCCATGTTGGGCAAACTATCGGAGAAATTAGATCAGCTAGAGAAGAACATGGAGCTCAAGTTTGGTAAGATTCAGTGGGAAATAAAGTTCTTTTATTGTCTTATTCAGCCAAACAAGTTGCAATTGCTTGTGTATAGAAATGTTTTTCTTAACTATGTGGGTTCTCGCTGCTGAAATATCAGAGGAGAATTTGTGAATTTAATTCACAGATAATTTCACCCGATCAATTCATACTCACTAGAACAGGTCTTGAATTACAGGGGGAGGTTATTATGTTGTGTTGATGGGTCTGGTCATGGTCAGACTTTAAAGCAACACTGTATAAAGTTCACTGAGCAACAGCGCCCCCTGCAGCCCCACGCGGTGATTAAATCTGTTGGACTCCATGTTCCAGTGATGAAGTGGTTTTCATGTAGAGATCGGCTGGACCTCATTCTTTCAGGAATGAAAGAGGAAACATTCTCCTTATTCACACTCACTCAAACATCAAACTCATTTTGAAGCTGTTGTGTTAAGGTAGTAAAGTTTCATAGTGTTGCTTTAAAAACTAATCTCTGAAACGATTTAAATTGAAAGACATTCCCAAGCCTGAAAGGCAGCTTGTATGCACATCTCTACTGGTTAGGAAGTGACCTGTGGTTACAGCCTTCCATTTGCTCAGAAACACTTTAATCCATTAGACAGAGCTTCACACATTTTTGCATTTTGAATACAAATATTGAATCATTTTTCTTTCCCTGTGTGTGTTTTTCAGATGTGTTGGATGAGAACCAGAGTAAACTGAGCGAGGACCTGATGGAGTTTCGTAGAGATGCCTCCATGCTCAACGTAAGTGGGATAAATGTGTGTGTATGTAACAGTAAAAGTAGTTTGCAGCTTTGTGCAGTAACATTTGTCTTATTATGAAAGGCTTCAGATTATTCTTCTGTGTCTTTGCAGGATGAGTTGTCTCACATAAACGCCCGGCTCAACATGGGAATCCTGGGCTGTAAGTATCTGCTTGTCTTTCCTGCTTCACTCTTCACCTCAGTGGAGGAAGACATTTGGTAAATTCTTGCCAAGAACTCCAACCTGACGAAACTAGATTTCAACATCGTAGTTGTGCTGAGTTGACTCTGACTGTCTCCCCTGGCTGTTGCCTTCATCTTATTACTCACCCACCCCACTCTCCCTCCTCTGTACTTCATATGCTCCACTATCGTGTAGTTTCCAATGAAAAATGCAATCTTTCCCATCTCTGTGCCCCTGTGTAGCATATGACCCCCAGCAGATCTTCAAGTGCAAGGGGACGTTTGTCGGCCACCAGGGTCCCGTGTGGTGCCTTTGTGTTTACTCCACTGGAGACTTGCTCTTTTCTGGATCCTCAGATAAAACCATCAAGGTAACACAGACGCACACACTCAAAGGAACAATGTCATGGTTTTACAGGCAGTTACACCAAATACTAATATTGCTTGATTATTTCATGAACACCCAGTGTACGTGAGTGGTCACATGATATGTGTTTTCAAGCGTGTTAGTATGTTTAAAACTGATTTAGAGCCAAAAACACTTGTGAGGATGGTTTTAGTTTAAAGATGCATTTTTCAACAGTAAATGTAGGTTGTGTGTGTGTGTGTGTGTGTGTGTGTGTGTCTGTGTGTGTGTGTTCTTTGAAGCAGTGCTATTTTCAGTCTCACACATTTCACCCACCCACATCCTGACAGATTCTGATAACTTCTGCCCACAACCCTGTATTAGAAATACCAATTTATTTATTTTGTACTTACACAAGTGTTAGTTGACGCATCGTGCTAAAAGCTTATTAACACAATCTGACTGAATCTCCTCCTTCCCCTCAGGTGTGGGACACCTGCACCACCTACAAGTGTCAGAAAACCCTCGAGGGCCACGATGGCATCGTTTTGGCTCTGTGTATCCAGGGGTAACTAAAATACACACATGCACAACAACACACTCAAACTTTGATTGTATAATTCACATCGACTGAGAACTATGACGCTCTCTTCAAAGCACGACTCTGCTGTTTTCTGTCTCCATAGAAACAGGCTGTACAGCGGCTCTGCCGACTGCACCATCATCGTAAGTAACGTCCACTTCTCGGCTTCTTCCGTCTTTGAAATGTTGAGAATAGTTTTTTTCTTCTGTCTTTTCTCGTCTCACTGCGGCGCGTCTCTCGTAGGTGTGGGACATCCAGACCCTGCAGAAAGTCAATACTATCCGTGCCCATGACAACCCAGTGTGTACACTTGTCTCCTCCCACAACATGTTGTTCAGCGGCTCCCTCAAGGCCATTAAGGTACAGCTATTCACATGATGCATCACCAAGTGTATGTTGTGTTGTTTCTTCATTTTCAAAGCTTTCTGCACCAGTCTGGCTTTATTGAGCACCAACTATCATAAAGACATTAAAAACTATGGCAACAAAGACGGGTGTTGAATCAACAAACTGCTCGTCGTTAAACGTTGAAGGAAAGAGAAGAGGGAGTCTGGATTAAAGATTTCCTCAGAAGAAGAAGCTGTTCATGTATACGAGGTGAGACTGTTCCACAGACGGGGAACTGCCCACATCGTTAACCCTAACCCCTGCTCAGCAGTGACCACCAGGGAAATGAATTTTGAGTTAGAAGATAAGTGTAAATGTGTCTCCACCCGGAGGAGAAAACAGTTGGAGGGGCGGCTGGAGCCTCTTCTTTGTTACCATGGGTACACACGAGCGAGTGAGGACGATTGTGATTCTGTGTGTTGTCAGTGCTCTCTCACAGGGGTTTTCCCTTCTTGCCCACCTCGACGCACGTCTACCATCTGCTCAGTGACATTATGAACTGTTCTTACCGCTGTGTTTCCGCTCCAGCTCAGTGTGTGTGTGTGTCCTTCCATGATTGTGTAATTGTGGAAGAGTTAGCTTCCTATTTCATTTTACATTGTGATTTCATGATTGTGGTGAGTTACTGCAACACACTTTATGTGTCAAGTGTGAAAAGGTTTCACAAAGAGCTTTAACTTAAGAAAACAAACATTGACTTATACTCAAAGATGAACTGATTAGAATTTGTTGGTCAAAGTCACAAACACCGTTTTGCCTGTTCAATGTAGTGTTTTAGTTTTTTCCTGTGGTGTCATTGAACGTTGTTTCTGTGCACAGGTGTGGGACATCGTGGGCACAGAGCTGAAACTGAAGAAGGAACTAACCGGTCTGAATCACTGGGTCAGAGCACTGGTGGCCTCCCAGAACCACTTGTACAGCGGCTCATACCAAACCATCAAGGTGAGTGGACGTGTACAGTACTGGACCTTTCATGCACAATAGAAGCTCTGACATGATCCTTATTTGGTTTTGGGGAAGTTTTGCATCAACTGGAGCCAAACGTGTGTTACATTACCAAACTCATTGTTATTCGTCAGATTCAACTGTTGTGTTGCTTGTCCAGGCCCCGGTTACATTAGAATTAATGATAATACTAACCTGTGAGCTAGACAGTGAGCTGGTGAGAGAGCGTGTGTGTGTGTGTGTGTGTGTGTGTGTGTGTGTGTGTGTGTGTGTGTGTGTGTGTGTGTGTGTGTGTGTGTGTGTGTGTGTGTGTGTGTGTGTGTGTGTGTGTGTGTGTGTGTGTGTGTGATAGAGACAATGTGTGTGTGAGCAGTTGAAACTAATCGCATATATTATGGCCAGTAATTTGTCCGTCTTCATAAAAATGACATTTAGTCTCTGTCTGACTGTCACCATCTTCATTCAGTCTCGTTGTAGAGAGAGACTCTTTTCTCTCTGTGTGTGTGGTGTGTGTGTGTGTGTGTGTGCGTCCGTCCGTCCGTCTGGCTGGAGCTGGGTACTAATGAACACCTCAGGGACGCTGTAGAGAGATGAAGAGGGGGGTCGGGCTGTGGGAACGAGGGACGTCTGAGGAAGACTTTGAGATGAAAGCAAAGACGAATTCTTCCGAGCTCTTTTTTTTATTGCGCCTATAAGCGACGCAGTTAGTCTCCAGACAGCCGTTACTGGAGAGGAGTCATTTAGAAAATGTTTTGCCACAGAAATTACTGAGACAAATGCTGCCAATATTCAGTGAAAAATGTCCCTTAGAACATTTCAGCAATTATGCAACTTCAACACAGAGCACCTCCATCGCTCCTGGAGGACGGTTCAGTCCCTGAATACGGTTCAGTCAGGGTTTCAGCTGAAAACTAGAAGAAATAAACTTCTCTAGTCAGTGTTTAAATGCTACACATAGATTGTTGGTTCTGTAATTTTGTTAATTTTGCCTTTGTTGAACCGTCTAAATAAAGAGAGACAGGAAGGACGGGTCAAACAGAGAGGAAGGAGTTTCGTGTGTCCAAGCTTGAAAACTGATTATGAAACAAAGACGTTTCATGTTAATTGATCGCAGGTTAAGATCAGAAGGATTTGCACTTGAACATACATCTCTCTATCAGATCTGGGACATCCGCTCTCTGGAGTGTGTCCACGTCCTCCAGACCAGCGGCGGCAGCGTCTACTCCATCGCCGTCACCAACCACCACATCGTCTGTGGCACCTACGAAAACCTCATCCACGTAAGAGACATGAACACGAGGACACACACACCTGCCCTCCCCTCCAGGACATGAGGTCATCGTTTGAACATGATGATGATGATGATGAAGGTGCGTCTCTCTCCTCTCCAGGTTTGGGACATTGAGTCTAAAGAGCAGGTGCGGACCCTCACAGGTCACGTGGGAACAGTTTATGCTCTCGCTGTCATCTCCACCCCCGACCAGACCAAAGTGTTCAGCGCCTCCTATGATCGTTCCCTCAGGGTGAGGACTGACATCACAATGTTTACACAGATCGTTGACCTTATTCTGAACAAGTCATTTCTCTGGTTTTGATGTTTACGTGAGTTGCTAATTGAATATTCCGTTTATATTCCTGTTAACATGTTACAGAACGTTTTATTAATCCAGATATGTGTGCTGGAATGAAAAGGAAAGAAGTTTGTACGATTGTGTATAAAAAGATGTTGTCTCTGTGTTGTGTAGGTGTGGAGCATGGATAACATGATCTGCACCCAGACTCTGCTCAGACACCAGGGCAGTGTAACGGCTCTGGCTGTCTCCAGGGGGCGCCTCTTCTCCGGAGCCGTCGACAGCACCGTCAAGGTGCGGCAGATTGTTCTGCGTCCGCTGCTCCACCTGCTGAACATTTATCTGTTTCCTGCTGTCGTCAGCACATGTTCCACGTTCACTGTCCCGTCCTTCATATCCACCCGTCAAATGTTCATCTGTTTAACATTTGTTAGTTTTCAAACAGAACAGACCCTCTTAGTGTTATAACCTTTCACAATAAAAGCACATAGAAATACATTAATATCACTAAAAGTGTGTAATTGTCAGTTTGAATGTCTTTACTTTGTGATGAGTTTTCATTTTGCTGGATCTTTAAACTGGACTTCCCTCTGTCTGTCCCTCTCAGGTGTGGACCTGCTAAATGAACATCTGGCTCCACAGCTGAGCTCAGACTTCACATCCCATCAAAGTTTCCATGAGGTTTCCTCGTCCACGCCCGTTTCTTTGATTGTGATTTAACAGCCGCAGACCAACAGTAACCACCACCCACCACCGAGCTGCATTGGAACTATTTTACTAAGTGTTGCTTTTAAACAGTCCCACGCGCTGACTCCGACCTTCAGGATCGCAGGTCAGCTCCAGGTCACGCTCCCGGTGACCCAGTGCATTATGGGGCAAAACAAGACGAGCTGCCTTAACGGTTGCAACGCACTGCGCCAAATCTGAGATTGAATGAGCGCTGTAATCAGAGCTGGAAGCAGAGAGGATTATGGGTAGTAGGTGGTCCTGTCTGCTTCCTGCAGATACACCTGGCATTTAAGAAGTGTACTGACGATGCCTAATGTAAACTGTTCACACGCGTGTAACGGCTGGTTTCACAAACAGGGAGTGACGCCGCATCGGCTCAAACCTTTTATGTTATGAGACTTTTAAATCCCAGAATCCACCAAATCCCAGACGAGTTAATAGACGTCATTCAAGCAGTGACCAGGTTATTTGATGCAAATGAAGTAGCAGCAGTTTTATGCTGAAATGAATGCGAACAGTGACTTAATGGGTCGGAGGTAATCGAGCCCGACCCAGACAATCTGAAGGTCCCTGGACGGGGTCGGGGCTCAAAGGTGCCTGCTTCAAAAATCCTGTATTTGTTGGGCTTTAGTAACCATGACAACACGTATGCAGGTCACCCAGTGATTGTAGGAGTGAGACAGTCGCCACAGCAGCTGCTCTCACTTTAATATTAATATTAACTGTAAAAGACAAATCTTATTGGTCCCGTTTCTTTCTGCTTGTCATTATTTTAAATTTACTGTCAAGTTTCATCGTCAGTTATTCTTTCACGAGCTTGTCGAGACGCCGGAGAGAAACAGACGAGGCGGCATTAACCTCCGCTGTCACTCACCTGACTGTGATCGCTCCACGTGTGGCGCTGACGGTGTAGGATGATGTCACAGAGATTTGGCCAGTGAATGATTTCACAGTTAAGCTGCGGTCACACCAAACACAGAGAAAGTATTCGAGACGAGGGTTTGCCTCTGAAACATCGCCGTGTGTGTGACCCGGACGTCATTTCGGTCGCCTGGTTCAAGTGATGCAAAAATCACATCTGTTCACACCTCTGCTTTGACTTTGTGTGTAATCTCGTGCAAAATAAACGGAGCAGACCTCAAAAAGTACAGGTGTGAAAGTTTGTATCTGACAGATGTGAAGTGATTTGTCCTCTGTTGGTTCAGAACAGAGCAGCTGGAGTATTAATAATTAATAACAATCATCAAGACATTTCCAGAGAAACAGTTTGTCTCCTCACTTCCCTTTTCTCTTACATATCAACATTTGCGTCGTTCAGTTCAGTTTTGTGAAACCAGCCTTTACAAAAACTCCTTTGAATAATAAGTGAAGACTTCAGAGAGAATGACAGATCTATAGATTTACTGAGTTTTATATTAGTGCCATGATAGAGCTGTATCCAGAGCCACGCCACACTTGTACAGTTGTGTAAAGTAACGTTCCGAGTCTGGACATGTGTCCGTCACCAGGACTCGCAGTCACCAGAGAGACCGGCGGTGAGGAGGAGGAGGAGGAGGAGGAGTTAGTGTGCATGTATGTGTCTGTTGTTGTGTACATGGATGTGTGTTTCAATGAGTGCCATACGTGTGGATGAGAAGCTAAGAAAGACTGTAATGATTCATATTTCTCTCTCGGATCTCCCCGATCTCCCCGGACACGTTCAGACTGTAGCACTCGACGAAGTGAAGGCAGCCGGTGATTACAGATGTTCAGGAGTATTACGTTTTCATTTCAACACACATCTGGACGCCACTTCCTGTAGCCTTGGAGATGAGGGTGGGGGGGAGGGAAGAGGGAGAGTTTGCTCACTGGTCAGTGTCAGTGATTTCTTGTAAACTTGTAACCATGTTAAGCCTGAGTTGGTCATTGATCAATAAAACTGTTGTACACTTTGATCAGTGTTGATCTGATTCATTTCAACGGTTTAACTTCAGCTGCTTCTTATGCTGAACGGCGTTTCAGGGGTCGGAGGTCAAAGGACCCAGTGAAAACAAAGTTACAGAGACGCGAACTGCACCGGTGGGCGGAGGTATACAAAAGTAGAGTTTACTTTTAAGATGCAGATACAAGAGTTTTACCCAGTTTGCAGTTTGTTGTTGATTTCATCCTGTTTTCTATTTTAAAATTTGAAATTATGAAAGTGTGACTTGTACGATTACTATTCACTATTTACTGTTATGGGATTTAGTAAATGAACCCAGAGTTGTTCTGTATATTTGTTCAGACAGTCATTTCCCTAAACATATACTGTAGAGATGTTGTGAGGCTGCAGGGCCTCAAGTCGCTGGTTACTGACACGTAGCCGTGAGAACTGTCGTGATTCCGTCAGATGTCACAACACAACAACAGTTTGTATATAACATTTATTTATTCAGAGCAGACGGCCATAAGATGCAGTCACTGCAAGCACACCACTGTCCACACACACACACTCACACACAGGCTTCACACAGTCAGCAGCAGAGCAACACGTATCACACTCGGCTTCTCGAACACACACACGGTCGCTGCAGAGCGGAGGAGACACCGTCCAGCGTCTGGTCAATAAGCACAGGTGGAAAATGAAATAAACACATGAACCACTTTTTGCTCCACAACACATTTGACCATCTGTGTGTTTTCACCATCTGTTGGTTTCACCTGACCTGCCCCCCCCCCCCCACACACACACACTTCTAGATAACGCCTGCAGCAGGAGAGGCGTCCTCATTGAGACGGGGGAAGGAGGAGAAGAGTTGATTTAATCTGCCGCCTTTAGAGGGACGTTTGTACGAGGGAGATGGGAGTCATGGTTACTAATGCACCAAAAACAAGAAAAACCTAAACCTCGTGGATTATTTGTCAAATCAGTGAATATTTTGATGCCAGAATTTTTAAAAAAAACATTGAAATTTGACCTATAAAGTCAGAATTGTCATGATTTGCATCAGTAGAATTTAAACCATCATAAGAGGAATTAAATGTTTAGTATCAAAGGATGTTTTAATCAATTAAGTTTCAATAATTAGACATAAATTGACTTCTGGGGAAATATGATGACATGATGACAGCTGTTAAACTTAAATTAGGTTGTAATCAGTTTTTGGATTATATAAAACCAGGATGAAATGTCATATTTGTAGAGTGAAGGAAGTGAAGACTCATCGTCCATCTTCATTTACAGTCATTTACCAAGTTGCACATGAGAGAAGCAGCTGACTGGAGAAACCCAGAAGCTGCAGGAACGTGAATCCAGGTCCAATCAGCTGGAGAAGACTCTGTCCAGGTCTGTGTTCACTGGTATTAGTGAGGGACGACACGTCGCTGTAGATGATTGGGTTTTGTTTAAATAACTGATTTGAAAGTGTCATGTTCTGAACTGACGACAGCCGTGAGACACGTCACGTTTTGAGATCGTAATCTGCGATATTTCACAAACGTCTTTAAATTGAGCTGAAACGTTCACGCAGACTTGAGGATGAATTGATTTTTGCGGTGAAAGGTCAGAGGTCAAGGTTACTGCGACATCTCAGGAACGTCTGGAGGGAATTTTCATTTCATCGGGAACAAACGTGGCCACATGAAGGTATTTTATATCTAAGAGGTCAAAGGTCAGCTTCACCGTGTTCATTATTCAACTCAATAACTCAGAAACAAAGATGGAGACCATATTTTCCCACGATGTGACCGGTCGTTGGTTCGACTCCGCGGCGCTAACTCTCGTTTTATGACTTTAAAAGAATGAAGTAACACAGAGAAGGATCCCCACATGTTGTACATACCCATCTACTGTATTTTAGTCAGACCAAAATCACAAAGCAAGGCACATGTTTCAAAGAAAAACTGAATGTTGCATTTGAAAACAACTCAAAAATAATACAACAAGAATCGCTTGCATTTTACACTTTGCCACATCTGGCTGGACACACGTACACATGTAGGCAGAGGAAAAAACGTAACAAAAATAATAATGACAATAAAAAAAGCTTCCTGGAAATATCCCGACTTCCTGCGGTGGCTCGTCAGCTCGGACCACTGAAGCATGGAGAAGCGAACGGATTCAACACTCAGATTAGATTGTTTACTTTGAAAAATAGCCTTCAGGAGGACACACACATCATAAATACACTGTTTTTGCAAATATCCATATATATATAATCTCTATGTGATCATAATTTAAATACCACAACTATTCTCTGAAGTCGTAATCATTTATATACGGAGTGTTGCCGCTGTGGGACTGTGAAGCTGAGATCTCGTTAACGGACGGGGGTGCGAACACACATCCTGCACCTCGCTCGCCGGATCAGGGTCAGGTCGACTTCAGGTCGTTAACACAAACAAAACCTCCAGCTTCACTACGTCCCGCCGCTTGCTCCATCTTAACACCGTGTTCTTTTTAAACTCTCATGAGAACGCCGTCATGGCAACACACTGGAGTAACCATGGTGATGCCTGATAAGGATGATGGTGGGGGGGGGAGATGATGTAGATTGTCATGGCAGCAGGGGGTGGGCGGTGGAGAGAGAGTGGGATGAGAGGGGTTGTATCAGCTGAGGTCTCAGGAAGGGTTTCGGCCATTGTGTATTTTTTCTTTCTTTATATCCTGGAGAAATGAATCCAGGAGTCGAACTTGTTTCTGGGAAAGTTGTGATTTGATGCAGCGTCTTAAAGAAGGGACGCACTGATATCAGCCTGATACAGATGTTTACAGCTGGTTCGAGGACGGATTAAATCCTGGAATAACCTCAGTGGAAAATTCAGTATTTTTGCTTCTGTGTAATCACACAAAAGTTAGTCATGGAGTTCCACAAGGTTCTGTACTGGGGCCGGTACTTTTTGTCTATGCTTCCTTGAGGAAATATCGTCAGAAAGCATCATGTACCTTTCCAGATGTTACTGATCTATGAAGCCTGAAGAATCTAACGGATTCAGATTTTTCTAACGAGGGTTACGATGCTTTAATTCTAATTGAATATTTTGTGGAAAAGACACAAACTGCTATCGTGCATCCCTGCTTAAAGAATGTTTTGAAATGACTGTGCACAAAGTTCTGGAAATGATTTGGATTTTTAACTCACATGTTAGAATCACTAATTCTGGAATGATAGACTTTTAGAAAAATAACGTGAATCTGGGATGTGGGAACCTGAAGTTTGTTGTTATGCCCTTGTTTAGTTTTTTCCAGTGGATCTGGGCTCGTCGGCCTCGTCTCGGACTCTGGTGCTTGTGTTTGTTTTGTGCAGGGGGAGTTCGGACCGACTGAGCCTGATCTGACCTTTGACCCCGAGACTCAGCCTCGTTTTACTAAAACTCTTTCGACTGCATCCTGAAACCATTTCCCCAAACTTCCAGTGGTTTATCTACAACACGTAACATCTGCTTTCCAGGACATCCTGCTGTCGCCTTCGCTGCATTCGCCTCTCGCCCTCCCCGTCTCTCGTTAGAGTTTATATTGTGCAGGCTCCTGTGTGTGTGTCTATGTGTGTCTGTGTGTGTGTGCGAGCTGGCTGCATGGGTCATTGTGCTTCTTCTGTGTGTGAGTGAGTGCGTTGAAGGTGACGATGAGGATGGACGCAGCCAGGACAGGAAACTGGATTCTGATCATGAAATTCTGATGACCCACAAACTCAACACCTTTTAAACGGTCCCCATCTCACACACACACGCTCACACACACACACATGCACGCGCACACACACACACACACACACACACACACACTTGAGGAGCTGAATAGTCCCGTTTTGGTCACAGATAAAAAAAATTCCACCAAGTCATTTACATCGTCACAACACCAGAGGTCACCATTCCACACAGAACCAAGACATCAAACCAAAGAGCTAGAGATTCATATTTATCGGTATATTATATATTAGTGTGCTAATGCAGGACTTTTTCAGTAGATATAAACTCTCCATGCTTAGAATGTACACATACCACACTATGATTCATTACACAGTTGGTTTTTCAATCACTATTAGTTTAGTTTATTTGTTCGAGTCCACGCGGAGTTCATAAACGCAGTCTCCGCCATTTTCTTCTTCGTCTCTCCATTTTTTTTTATTTTCTCTCCCCCATAAGTCGTTTTTTGGTCCTTTTTTTAAACCGCTCTCTTTTAGTGTCTCTCTCTCTCTCTATCCATCCATTTTTCTTGCACGCCCTCTCTCACTGCCACGTCACGTCCAGGCCTGTTGCACCGCTCCGCCATCGTTTTTCTTCATCAGCAACAGGAGACGAGAGGAAGAGGAGGATGAACAAGGTTATTCCAGAGCAGCGAGGGACGGACGACAGGGGAGAGTGGATGAACAGAAGGAGAGAGAGACAGACATTGAAAGAGAGAGAGAGAGAGAGGGAGAGAGAGAGGCATTTCGCCCATTGTGCCATCATGAGTCGGTCCTGCTGCAGCGTTGCCATGGAGACATGCTGACCGGTATCTGTCGTTACTCCAACATGGCGTCCAGCTGGTCGGCCAGGTCATCGAACATGCTGCCGATGTCGTCCAGGATACTGACTGTGGTCTTCTGCTCAGCCACAGAGCTACACACACACACACACACACACACACACACACACACACACACACACACACAAACACAATCTTAAGATCTGGGTTTCTCATCTCACACTGCTCACTGTTTGTTGCTAAGCACCACCAGCCTTAGTTACCGTTGCTATGCCCGCCTGTACATATCTAGTTAACCCTAATAGCAGATCTACCATCGTTAAGGCTGATTGGCCATATTTATATGTATTAAGTAGGTTTCGCTTAATCCTGCTGAAATGATTAATCACTGGTTTCAAACGAAAGTTGCTTCTCATTTGTAGCAAACTGACATAAAACCTGTTGCTGTGAATACTAAATAAAAGAAAATACAAAATAAGAACAACGAAATCTTGACGCCCACACACGATATGATGCTAAAAAGCTGAAGCTAAAGCTACATGTCCTCACCCTGTGATGATGCAGGACTATTTGTGTAGCGTGTTGTGTGTATATGTGTGTGTGTTACTTACTCTTCTTGCCGCAGTATCTTATCCTCCACCGCCCGCAGAGCCGCGGCCAGTGACGCACTGGTCTCCTCCAGCTTCTGATGCACCAGAGAATCCACACAGAAGTCTGGTGATGTTGCAGCAGCCGGCGCCGTCACCCCACCGCCGACCATCCCACTGTCCACAGACACACCCCCGATGGAGGACCGAGGGGGCTTGACGGGCGGCGGGGTGGGGCTGGGAGTAGCCGGAGTCTGGGGTGTCAGGGGGGTCTGTGGCGTGGTGGGGGTCTGCGGCGTGTGGGGACTCTGGGGAGAAGGGCTCGTCGGTTTGGCGTTCGGAGGGCTGGGGGTGTTGGAGGAAGGGAAGGACGGGGGCGATGTGTTCTGCCGGGTCACCACAGAGTGCTGCTTGACTGGGGCTGGGAATGGGGTCGGGGAAGGGGGGCTGGTCATGGAGTGGATGAGCTTGGACGGTTTGGGCGCCGTGGGCGGGGGCACTGGTTTCGGCGAGACCGGTGGAGGAATCTTCTTTCCTTCCACTAAACAGAGAGAGAGAAAGAGACAGAGTTACAAGAGCTGCCCCCAAATGATTGTTTTAACATCAGTGTGCAGTTATTTCCGAGCACCTTTTGGCTCCAGGACGTAACTGCAGAGTGACTCCCCCCCCCAAAACCCTTAAGTGGTACATGGACGGTTCATGTGTTCACCTGACCCAGACACACAATCATACACTGTCAGTACCTGGGCTTCCAGGTGTGCCAGGGCCTGGCAGCGGGACCCTCTTGTTGGCAGGCTGTGGGGGCGTCTGTGGTCCTCTCTTCATCTGCCCCACTACAGGCTTGGGGGAGACTGGCGGCTTCGGTTTTCTCTGCGGAACAACTTCATTGACCACTGGAGCTGCTTGATCCACACTGTCCCTGCGAGGAGCAGCAGTCACTTGCGGTTGAGGTTGAGGTTGGGGTTGATTTTGGGGTTGATGGTTGGGTTGAGGTTGGGGTTGATGATGGGGTTGATGATGCGGTTGAGGTTGAGGTTGATGGTTGGGTTGAGGTTGAGGATGGGGTTGGGGTTGCTCCGTCACTCCAGCATCCTGGCCACCGGGAACCGGGCGGCGTTTCATGGTGGCAGTGCCGTTCTGGTAAGGTACTGGCTGCGAGGTGTTCGGCGACCCAGTTTCCACAGGCTCTCCATTAGCGGCAGCCAGCTCTGCGTAGCCTTCGGGCTCCTTGTCGCGGCTCTTGGGTCTCCGTTTGACGGTGGACGACTCCTGGAGGGTGAAGTCGGAGCCGTTGGGGTGGGGCTTGGAGCCGCGCGGCCGTCGCTTAAAGGTTGCCGTGGCCTCAACGCCGGCGATGTCCTCCTGGGCATAGCCACCGTCTCCCTGGGGACCTCCCTCCCCGTCGCCCTGCAGACAAACACAAAATACACACTAACGGAAAATTCATACATTCGTGGCAAGGGGTGATTTTTGCACAAATACTCAAAAACATTGATAAATGGAAAACATCGATAATACTAACACAACGTTACATGTAGCACATTAGATCACGTTATTTTACACGTTACATTAAATCACATTAGATTGACAGATAAACAGACAAATAGATAGAGAGATAGATAGACAGATAGAAGGATAGAAGGATAGAAGTATAGAAGTATAGATACGATAGATAGATAGATTTGACAAACATATATATATATAGATAGCTACCTGTCCTTCTCCTTCTCCTCGACCCTGGCGGCGAATAGTGAGACTTCCCTCCTCTGCAAATGGCAGATTCTCTGACGAACTGCCGCTGCCTCCAGAACTCGGATGGGGGGAGGACGGAGGGTGTGGTGAGGACGAATTTACAGTGGGAGCAGAGCTTTCAGGTTCAGGTTGTACGATGGGACATGGAAGAGCGGAGGGAGTCGGCTGGTTGCGCCTTGCAGCCGCCACCAACTCAGTGACGGGGCCACTGATGGTCCGCCGTCGATTCACCACTTCGCCGTCCAGACCAATGGTCTTTTTTCCCACCTGATTAACACACAACCACACCATGAATCAACAACATAAAGAAACATGTATACTTGAATTACATGTACAACTACAATGAGACAACAAAGTGTTCTTAAATACCTGCAGGAAATTCTTCTGTATCGCCATGCCTTTGGCTCCTCCTCCTATAGAAGACATTTCCAACATGGCAGCGATGCTCCTCACACTGCCCATGCTGTTTGTCTCCACAGCACTGGCTTCCACAGATACCCCAAGATCGCTGGCTCGCCGCTGTTGGTGGTAAGGCACATCCAGCATCCCCCCTGTCGTGGTGAGTGTGGGCGGCTGTGCGTTTGCATCTGACAGGTTGGAGTTGGAGGTGGAGATGGCTGAGCTGGAGCGTTTGGGCGGGGGAGGGGGTGGGCCTTTCTTCTTCTGACGCAGAGCCAAGGACTGTGTGTGATTGCGGTTGCCGTTCTTGTCCTGGTTGCGGACGGAGTGGCTGCGACTGACGCGGGGAGTCACTGTGGCATATTTAACTCCTTCCGCTCTGATGACCTTTGAGCTCTGACTTCCAATTACCTCTGCTTCTCCTTCACCTCCTCCTCGTCCTGCCCGGTCATCACACTCGCCATCTGACACGGCGTATCGGTTGAGACTGTGAGCACGTTTCTTCTGGAGCGCCGAGGGTTCTGCTCCTTCTCCCTCAGCCAGCTCAGCCTCTGGTGGGAGGCAGAGGAGAGGGACCTGTGGTTGTTGGCTCTCCCTGACCTCCATCCCCTGCGTCTGCGGGTGAGGTTGAGGTTGAGGTTGTGCCTGGTGCGGTGGCTGGACTGCAGGTTGCTGCTGCTGCTGCTGCTGCTGCTGCTGCTGCTGAGGCTGAGGCTGAGGACCTGGAGCGCCACGGTGGGTCGGAGATTGAGGGGGGTGTGAGCGCGGCGAATGAGGTCTCTCTCCATGGATGTACTGAGGTTTGGTTTTGGACTGCGAGGAAGCTGTGCTCTGGACGGAGGAAGTGGAGGAGGACGATGAGGTTCTAGACTTGGTAGGAGTGTGAGGCGGCGTGTAGGGAGGGGCCGGCTGGGAGTGGGAGTGGGAGTGACGGTGTTTGCCTTGAGAGGAGACGCTGCCCCTGTGGGAGGAGGTGCTTCCCTGGCTACTCTGCTGCCTCATAGTCCGTGCCTCCTTCTTAGGCGGGCCAGTACCTCCTCCCCCACCTCCTGCCGTCACCTCATCATGGTCTTTACTGACGCTGCGTATCCGTTGAGCTTTGACCTCCTGACCTGGCTGCGTCATCGCACTCTGCAGCTCGGTGCTCAACTCGCTGTCCTGGAAGGTGCTCATCTTTGGAGACATGAGCTCTAAAGAGACGGAGAGGATGTTTGATGATCTCATTGATACAGAAGTTTAGATCTCATTTAAAAGTTGATCATAATCAAACTATGGTCTGTTGCTTACCCTCGGGAGGCGGGCTGTCGATGGACATGACTTCCTGCTGCTGTGTGATTGGTGGGGGCTTCTTTCGGAGGGAGCCCCGGCCTTCTGATCCGCGCTGCAACTCCGCCAGTCGCTTCACCGCCAGCATCAGCTTCTTCTGGTGGCCTTTATCATCAACAGATCAGAGTTACGGTCTTATTTAATTCAGAAAAGTAGAATATAAATAATTGTTGATGTCTGAACTTCTCAGCCAACGGAGAAAACCCATTTCGACCTTGTTCCTTTGGTCGTAGGTGAGGGTTGGGACACTGCTCACATATTGAGCTCGCTAATGCTACTTAGCAGTTCACAGACACCAAAGAATTCTATTTTTCCCTTTGTATTTTTGACTTGTTTGATAATCTTCTAATTAATCGTTTGTTAGTCGAGTCGTGATGAGATTCTAATGCTTCGAAAGAATTACTGTAGCTATCAAGATGACTGTATACTCCAAAGTAAAAAAATGCAGTATAACTGTACGACTTACCCAGTTTGGTGACGCCTATTTCCTGCAGGTCCTCCCAAGTGATGTCAGTGATGAAGTCGATGTTCTCGTAGCCGTTCTGCACTAACACCTGGTGGTACTGGTTTAGGCCAATGGCAGACAGCCACTCTCCTAGATTGGCCTATAGGAACACCAGAAATATGACTGGTCACCAGACGAGCCAACAGTAAACCAATCACTGACACAAGGATCGGACTAACAACCAATTGACACATCTAGCAATAGAAGTATTATATAAACCATAGACTGTAAACAAAGATTAGCGACATGACTGCTCCCCAAACGTGAAGCCAAAGTGTCTTGATCGCCCCCCAATGGCTGGCTGCAGTATAGGTCATAAACCAGTGAGACCCAATCACCACTGCACACATTCCTGCTCCAAAGGCACAAGATGGCGCCGTTTGTATCCAGGATATTTTGGATTCGTTTATGGAAAGTGGGAGGAAGTGAAGACGCGTCGTCCATCTTTATTCACAGTCTACGCTCGGTTGTCCTTTATCTTTTATAACAAGACAAGTACGTACTATCTACTTCTACAGTGGTCGTTATTCTTTATTCACAGTGTATAAACTAATTAGTGCGTCACTCTACCAGGTGAACGTCTCTGGTCATTAGAGTGTATGTGTTGTGCTTTACTCACAGGTTTCTGATCAGGAAGCCACTCTGTGATGCTCAGCTTGTTTATCTCTGAGGTCATTTTCTTCCTGTGACCTGGTTTAGTGATTCCAATCGCAGTCAGATCCTAAACACACATAAACACACACACGTGAGAAGAGCAGCAGATACAGAAGTGACACAAGGAGCAAAGTGTCTCCAACACTCCAGCACATGTGTCTCTCATTCATTCATCAACACAGAAACACACAGAGAAACCAGTGACGTCTAATGGAAGCTTCTGAGCAGAAATGTAAATGTAGCAGAAAAGCGAAGGAAGCAAAGGAAAAATGTTTCAGCGAAAAGGAAGAAGAAGAAATCAATTCTCCACGATGTCGTCTAAATTCAACTCGCTTGTTTTCTGTCGTGAATAAACAAACTAAGAGAATGAGACATCGTACGACATTAGAACTTCAATCAACTAGTGAACTGCATCTTCATGACGATTTCTGTTTGGTTTTGTTGGTGTAATTCAGTGGTAGCTGTGGTGGACACACAAGAACAGACGCTATGAACATTCAACACCCGTTACACACACACAAACACACACAGCTGCAGTACTCATAGATAAGATACAGATGTGACACACACACACACACACAGTGGGAGGGACGAGGATTTTATTATCCAATAACAAAGCTTTTTTTAGGTCAGCTCAGCCCGAACTCTTCATCATGCACAACGACAACCAGATAAATAATTTATAAGGGCTATAAATTATTTATCAGTAGGTGAGTGTGGTGGAGTCGCTCTCGTCCCTCAGAGGGCAGCAGGGTAGAAGGTGAGGGGGGGGTCAGAGGGTGCATTTATTTGTTTGCACACCAGCAGTTCAAAGTTTTTATATATATATATATATATATATATATATATATATATGCGACACTCATGACCTGCAGTAACACAACCTGTCAGATACAGTTTGCTTGTTTAAAGCAACTTATATTTCATATATATTCATATTTTAGAGCTAATATCCAAATGCTCAACTATTATCAACTGTCACTCATTTTGTAAATATCATAATATATCGTGAGGCCAGTGAGAGACTCAACTGAACACAGACTGGAACTGAAAACATCAATTGACTTTATATGGATTTCACTTTGTTCTTTTATTGGGCTTTGAAACATCAGATTGAGGATTTGTAAAATACACAGTTCTGGATTCTGGTGAAGAGTTAGATGACACTGTCAATTAGATATCAAGCTCCTGCCAGCAAGAATTAAAACAGCTGTTCTTTGTGTTGGGCTGAGCTTCATATTAGTTTTAGATTTCCCAAATGTCAAACTACTTGAACAACAGCTCTCATGCTTTTAAATGTTTTGATGTTGATCAGGTTTCTTTCGACTGCCGGTGCAGTGACGACAGGTTCAAGGGTACAAGGGGTCAGCGGGTGAACGCCAGGTTAAATCGGGGCAGGAGGCAGGGACAGAACAGCTGAGGGAGTTTGTCTGAGTGGTTTAATCGTGCTCATTTCACATGCATCCTGAAAACATCGAGGACAGCACAAATCCAAATCTTTCCACTGGGGTCCTTGGAGGTGGCTGCGACCTCTCTGAGGTTCAGGGGGTCAGGGTTCAGTTGCCTTACCTCTGGGGTCATTCGGCTAATGGTGGGCAAGTCATACCCAGCGCCCACGAAGTTCGGAGCGTAGACCTGCAGCTGAAAGTCGCTCAGCCATTGGACAACGGCCTCTGAGCTCTACGGGAGAGAAGACAGGGGGGATGCGGTCACTGGCTCCGTGTCTGCTTCCTCAACAGGGCCGAACAGGGTAGGACTATCAGTTGTAGTAACTAGCATTAGCTGCTTTAGGCATTTAGTTAGTCAGTTCACGTTAAGTTTGCTCTCGCTCAAAACCCTGTGCTTGCACTCAAATATCCTCTGCTTGTCCTGAGATAACCTGCGCTCCTGCTTCAGCTCTTCTCCTCGCGCTGCTTCTGAGCGCAGGTGAAACCTCTGTTCTCGTCTGCTCGCGGATTCTTTTGTGCAACTAGTCTGTCAAATTCCACGACCAATAGAATATCCGGTGTAGTGTTGACAAATGAAATTGCCCCGCCCTTGGTTTTGGTTCCGTTTGCTGTTGGTGCTGTTCCCATAAGATACAAGGACAGTTTCTGTATGCAACTTGTTGCATAAAAAGGTTCAAGGACAGAAGAGAAATCCGTGAGCAGACGTTGATAGTTGCTGTAATGTTCTGCTCTAAATGCTGACGCTGGTAAAACCTCCACATTCCTCCTGGCGCTTTCATTCTTTTCATTCTCCTTCTATCTTCTATCTTCTACCTCATTTCTCCTTTTGACACATTGTCGCTAAAAGCTGATGGATGCTCCGTCTCCTCTTTCGTCCTCTTTAGCCTGTCGAGGGGAATATTAGGGAGCTGAGGAACCACGACTGTAGCTAACAGATGGCCATGAGAACATGGCTTACATGACACACACACACACACAAGCGCAAGCGATTCACACAAAACTACAGCCAAACAACAACCACCTGCTATTTAAAAATGCTTCTTGAATTTACACGAGACATGAACATAAATGTCTCCACACATAGAAAACACACTCGCTACAGTAAAATACAGATTACTGTACATGGTGTAAGCTCCGATTTGCCAACTACACACACACTATGTTTACTGCTGGGCACCTGCCAGCCAACACACACACACGCTGAGTTGCCTGAGGTGCATCGAGCAACGTTTGAATCTGAGAATATTTATTTCAGCAAATGAAGAAAAACTCTGCAATGGAAGAAGAAAAGCTGCAACTAAAAGGAGTGAATAATGATGGATAGCAGGTCGTAGATAAACGAGGACAGGATTCTCTCGCACACACAACACACACACACACACACACACACACACACACACACACACACACACAGAAGATTCCTCGTTCACAGACGAGGATCCTCCACGCTCACACTCACCGTATCGTGGCTGCATCCGAACACTCGCAGCACGGACGAGGCCAGTTGCGAGAGAAACCACTGGGACATCTTGGTGTGTGAGTGTGTGTCTGTGTGTGCACGTACAAGTGGGAGAGCGTCGCTGTTTAAGTGACTAAGGAGCTACATTGTCATCACGCTGCAGTTACAGAGTCGTGACTTTCATGCTGGTGAGTTTCTCCTCACTGGTTGTTTGAGGACTGAATCTGTGGGATTTCTTTGGACTGTCCTACCTTCCCCTCGACTGGCACCTCCCCCTTCCTGGTTGCCGTGGCGTCATAAGGCGGCGCTTCGTGGAGTGGACACCCCGATTGGCTCGATGTCCGAGAGGAGCTGGCAGAACCTGATGGGAGAAATATGATTGGCCCGTTTCAAGATGTGACAAGTGAAGCGTCGATCAACAGATGAGTTCGGTCATCGATGAACTGGTCTCTGGTCAGTTCCACATCCACAAGCGACCAATCAAATTCTCACTCTCCAAGATATAATACATCTATTCAACCAATCACACCCGTGTACAATTCCTCCTACAGGCCCTGCCTCGGCCATCTGTCTGTTAAAGCAGCCAGGATCTGTGTGTGTGTGTGTGTGTGTGTGTGTGTTGTGTGTGGTATATGAGGACATCTTTAAACTCGTGACTCTTGTTTTTCTAACCCAGTTCTCTCACTGGTTTTCATCCTTCCTCTCTGTTAAAGTTTGGTTGCCATGACGCCGTCCTACCTGCAGATTGGTCCACGGACTTGGACTGCTCCAGGAGATGCTCCTTAGCTTTGGCCGACTGGGACAAGACCGTGGCGAGAAGCTGCAGAGACACACAAACTCTATTAACACACATGGGACAACCGGGGGCAGTAACACAACCTGTAAACACACAAACACTATGATATATGGACGTATCCTGGAGGAACTGAAAATGTAAAGAATTTGATTCAAGCCCTGTTTCAAAAATATCTTTGTGTGGCAGCTTTTTCATTTGTATTATTCTGTATATGCACTTGTGTGAGACGTCTTGGACACCGTGGTGAAGAGTTAACTAAAGAAACATAAAGTAACTGAACTTCATAACTAATCTGTAAAATAGTTGAACCCTACATAAGCTTCTAAGTTAGGCTGCACTCCAGGGTGTTTAAATTTGATTCTACGTTTCTATTTATTAGAGAAGAAATGTATTATTGACCTTGTTTGACTTTAACACGACACATCACAAATGATCACTACATGATTTGCCTTTAAGGCTGTTTCAATCTCCAGTAAATCACGATATAGCTTCATTTATTATTTAGTCTTCGGTCTGCAGGAAACTCCAAACACCTGTTCATATATTCACAATTAATCAGCTGCAGTCGCTCCCAGAGAACATCGATGTCCTTACGTAAGAAAGTTCCCTCGTGGGGAAAGGAATTAGTTTGGTACTTTTTGAGTTTGCTTTCAGGAACACAGAAAAATGAGGTCGGTTTATGAGTGTAGCTAAACAACGTGATGCCGGCTTGATGGTTCACATTCAGTTCTGAAGCTTCGTGTGTGAGCGCTGCGATGGAAATGAGACTCACGTGATGGGAAGTGAAAGAAGAGACAGAGAAGACAGATGCTCGGAGACACACTGAGCTGCACTGAGCTCTGATTCTGCTGCGTGGATGTTTTAGTCGTTTTAAAATACTGCTTCTCCTGCAGTTTCTTAACAGGATCCAGGTGGAACATGTCAAACAGAAGCTTCAGACTAACAACATCACGGCTCTGGGGTTGTGTATACATAGATGTGTGTGTGTGTGTGTGTGTGTGTGTTATACCTTAACCCCTTCAGCCTGTGCGTGGAGGATGTGTGAGGTGCTGCCGGCGCTCTGACCGCTGCCTGATGACCTCACGCTCGTGACACTGCCAGAGCTGCCCACACTGCTGCGGTCGCCACCTGCAACACACACACACACAAACACACACATGCACGCACACACACGCACACACAGATAACATCCATAACATACAAACATGCATTCACACACGCATGCAACCGCCCAAACAGTATGTATTGATTTTGTGTTTACAAATGCACACGTGCAACAAATGAATGGATGCACGCACACACACACACACACACACGCGCGCGCACACACACACACACACACACACACACACACACACACACACACACACACACACACACACACACACACACACACACACACACACACACACACACACACACACACACACACACAGTGGTTTAGCTAACATCCAAAGCAACGTGGTAACATGTGTGACTCTCCACTGAAATGCACTGGGCAGCATGTGTTGATGAACTCGATGGACAGACTGTCGGACGACTGGAGGACAAACAGAAGAGACGTAACCAAGACACAACTTTTACTTTAACAGACACACACACACAGACACACACTCTCTCTCCATACGTCCAGTTACACACACACACACACACACACAGACTGTCGACCAATGCAGATGGCTGCAGTCCTACACACTGAGGCCTCTGAGTTGAGCTGAGTTCAGATGGAGGGATAAGTATGGGACTGTCAGGAGCAGGTCAAAGGTCAAAGAGTATCTGAAAGCCTTCACACATCAACACAGAGAAACGGATGGATTCTGATGCTGAGGTGCCGCAGACCCGTGAAAGGTGGAGCCAGTCAGAAAGTTTTTGAGCGGATGTCAGATACTGTTTGACCCCTGCTCGGAGATTTAAGGAGTCAGGAGTTGAGGGCTCAGCGCAGCGCGGCTTCGTTACCTGCCACTGGCTTGCGCAGTACCCAGATCTCTTCATTGGAGCCTCCATGGGGCCCGCCGGACGGGGTAGGAGAGCTGTGAGGACTTGCCTCTGAACCGCGACAACCTTCAACACAGAACACCAGTGTTAGCCACTAGCGACCCTAAACTGGCCCAGGAAGCAGAACTGTCGTTTGGCAAAACCCACTTCGGGGCAACGGAAAAACTTAACAGAAACATATCATCATCTTCTTGAGCTAAATGACAATGTGTTGGTGCACAGCTGCTTATTCGCACGTCCAGGAGACACAGTGCAAAACCAGCTTCTCTGTCTCCTGGTGAAATTGAGTCGAGCTGCTGCCATTCGTGATTGTCTGGGTTCGAATCCCAGTTCGGCCGGGCCCTCTCTGTGTTTGAGTGGGTTTTCTGCGACTTCCTCCCACAGTCGGACATGCATCAGTTTAACTGGAGACTCTAAATCGACCGTGGTTGGTTGTTTGTCTCTGTACGACTACGTGTGCACCCCCGCCTCTCGCCCAATGTCAGCTGGGATTGGCTCAAAGGATGAGCAGCGAATATATTATTATACATCTCCTGCTGGCGATGAGGTTAATGATCTCACTCTGAACCCAAACACTAAAGCGACAGGGAGTGAAATCAAAAAGAAGCTACAAGAGGCTAAAGCTCAGTAGAGCTGAGGGTTACATCCTAGTGATGATTCTCCATTTGATCCATTCTTCAAATAAATATATTGATTATTGCAGCATTAATGTTCTCGGCCATAATAACATATTCGTCCAATCGTCGTACATCACATATCCAGAAATCTGACTTCGATGCCTCGACGGTTACATTTAGATTTAGTACATGATGTGTTTGTGGGGCGTTGTTTACAGCGACCTCCATTTAGAAACCTGCAAGTTACCAACTGAAGCGACTGATGCTCCGACTGGAACTTATTGTTTTGGACAAACTTTGTAATCAGCCTCATTTCCTGTCACGTGGCAGTTTTAGAAAGTCGAGGGTAAAGTAAGTTTGATTGACAACACAAAGGGGCCGAGAGAGGAGGAGCTGACGGAGGAGGAGACGCCTTTTAAAGGAGATTCATACTCACACACACTTTCATACTCTCTCACACACACACACACACACACACACACACACACACACAGAAAAAATACAGCATATACTGTGTATAGATATATGAAAACATTTATATACTCATAGTACATAAATAAATCCATAACATGAATATCTGTGTATATACACATAAATACTATAATGTACATACACATACATATATAATGCATCCGTTAGTGTGTGATTATATATGTCAAGCCTTGAATGGAGCTGCTGTAGTGCATTTGGAGAGTGTCATAAACCATTATAACCTTAACGAGGGTATATAAATGGTTTATAGTAGTGACCCACAGAGCTCTGGAGAAACACACATATATATAAAAATACTCCATTTGTTTCACAGCGCCTTCTTGTGGCCATTTTGCGTCCCTCCAGGTGAACCCTTTGCTTTAACCTCCTTTGATTCGACTTAAATCAAAGAACTCAGTTCGTTTGTCAGTCGGTTTCATTTTCCTTCTGCAACATTTGTGTTTCTAGACGAACTGCGACACAGGAAAATGAGTTTACTCTCCTGGAGGAGACAAAATGGCCTCGAGTGAAGGTTCCCAGGGTTCAGAGTTCAGGACCTTACCTGCGAAACACTCGGGGTGACATTTCCTCACAACATGTTTGTGTCTTTTACATAATTAAGCTTGAGATTTGACACCTGATATGTAAATGCATGATTTCAGAATGTATTTCTAATGAGAATATTCTGACGTCACAGAAGCGTTACAGAAAATATCACCCGTTCATGTCACAAACTCTTTGTTTCAGCAAACTCATGATAGTTACAGACATTTTCACCTTTTATAAGCACAATGTTTTATTCACTTATTCCCGCCCTTCACCAGAACCGCACACGCACACACGCAGACAGACACACACACACACACACACAACCCTAACCAATTCACATCTTTGTCTTTCTATTGCTGTGAGGACATTCATTGACATAAAGCGTTCCCTAGCCCCTTAACCTAACTCTAACCCTCACAGCTGGATGTCTGCTCAACCCGACCCTCACGTCAACCTCACTCTGAAACCTGAAGAAATGTCCCAACAACCATAGAAAGACACGTACACACACACACTCTGTCACACACTGAAGGTAAAAGTGCACGGTGGTGAAGTGGCATTAAAATGATCAGACATGACAATAACACGCGGGACAAGGACAGAAAACACTGTCTGGTGGGAAAGGTGTGTGTTGGGTTTGTGAGTGTGTAGGAAACGAGGAGGGTCGTCCAAGGGAGCAATGACGGGAAGGAACAAAGAGGAAGGAGGGGAGGAAGGAGGGGAGGAAGGAAGGAAGGATGGAACGAAGGATGGAACGAAGGAACGAAGAAACGAAGGAATGAAGGAAGGAAGGAATGAAGGAATGAACGAAGGAAGGAAGGGATACAAAATAAACTGAACCAAGAGAATAACTGAAGCTCAACTCAACTCAGGTGAAATGAGGTTTTGGGGTAAAATCCTAAAAAGTAAAATCCTGAAATCTGTTCTTTAAACCCCCCCCCGTTCACATCCTGAAATCTTTGTTTCACTAATGAACTGAACAACATTACTTTATCGACTGAGAAGCTTCCTCCTACAACACGGTTCTCTACGATATGTCAGATTTATTTTTGAATGGCCCTATAATACAATACTAAAATATGTATATATTATACTCTTCTCTTAGTGACAGACATTGATTGACTGTGGCTCAACTATAAGCTGATTAACATGGTGGTAAAAACTTCACAGCTGAGAATGAAAACTACTATGAGGAGAAGTAATAACAGAAGATAAGTGTGAGCGTATTAAATGTCCACGGCAAGGTTTTCTGGACCTGTGCTGTGTGACTGCATGTGTCAAATACAAAAACACATTTCTGAAGCCAAAAACGAACAATCTGATCTGAAATCTGCCCCTGGCTCTCGTTTTATGAAGATGACAACAGCAACAACAGAAAAACAAAAGTTAAACAGTATGAGCAACAGATAAATCACATAAATAATGATCCATAACAATAAAACTTTAATGGATGCCTCCGACATTTACAACACCAATTAGAATCTGACGTGACCAATAGATGTTTTTATCCTCGCGGAGACGTAATTAAAGAAACTCCAGCAGAAAGCATCCCTTGAAGTTTTAATAATAATAATAATAATAATAATAATAATAATAATGAAAAGGGGGCGTGTACCTGGGGCAGTGGGTGTGTCTCCCTGTGGGGTTGTCACGGGCGACCTGCTATAGCCAAAGGAAGTAAAAAGTGGAAGCAGTGGCTGATGGGAATGTGGTGGAGGAGGAGGCGGTGGAGGCAGGATATGGATCTGATGGAACGTGGTGTCGTTGCCGTTGACTACCGCGTTGGCAGGGGCAACCGTCGCCGGGGGAACCAGCGGTATCTTTTGAAACTGTTGAGTGCAAATGACTGTGCTGGCCAAACCTAGATAACAGCCACCGTGACGACACACCGACACACACACACACACACACACACACACACACACACACACACACAGCCAGCCGACAGTGAACCAGCGCCACGGAACAAACACACAACAGAACACAGAGTTACACAGAAGAAAAGGGGGAAAACACAAAATTAAAAACAAAGGCTGAAGTCACAAAATTAAACAAAGGAATCAAAGGTGGTGAAGAACGTTAGAGGACGAGAAGGAGACGACGAACAAACATGTTGCTAATGAGATGGACGGTGAAACAGAGGAATCTGATAAACATTAGCTGAGCTTTTATATGTTTGGATGTAAACAGGTTTTTAAAACTTCCAGCAAACTCATATAATATATCTTCTGTGGGGTTTAAAGTGTTCTAATGGATGAATTACACTTTCATTGAAGTGCTATCGCCAACTGTTGTTTAATAACTTCAAGAACACGTTATTCGCATTACAGAAGCTTGAGGAACTGTACGAGAATTAAGTTGTAATATAACGTGAATAAAGTCATAATTCTACGAGAGATAAAAGTTGGACATTTACAAAAATAAATTAACAATAAAGAATGAATAAATAAAGGAGGCGGCGACGCATCGTCCATCTTTATTTAGTGTGTGGTTGTTTGTTCTTTCTCTTTTACCTTCAAACTAATGTCACTAACTCTTGTGATGACTCATCGTAGTTTATGTGCTGGAGTAAAATGAAAAGACTCCTGGTGGTTTCCTGCTCTGACTCTGATGACGGCTGCAGAACGAGCTTCAGTTTAACGAGGAGGAACCATGGGAGAGAACAATTATTAAAAATGGATGAAAAACAGCTGAGTGAAGGAAACCTCGCACCAGAACAGCTGGTGTGAGCGCTGATGTTCACAGATTCATCACTGAGCCTGTTTCTGCTTCTCTTCAACAAGGTTCTGGACGTCAGGACGATGCAGCCGCGGAGCAGGTGAACGGATCAAACAGAACGTAGAGAGAATAATGACGAGGACGGACGTGAGGACAGATAATGAGAGTTTTGTGAAGCGGACAGTTACAGAGAGACAGACTGAGACCAGCAGACAGATTTCTACAGAGAGACAGACAGATGGACAGTCAGAACAACCAGATCTACACACACACACACACACACACACACCAGTTAGGAACATGTGAGGCTCTGTGTAGCGGTGATGATGCATGTTCATGTGCTCCCTGCTCACATCTCAAAGACATTAACAGCTCATTGTGTTGATCTAAGATGGAGGATGGAGGTTGAGCCTGGATACTGGCTGCTCTTCTCGCCTGTTAAGTTATGAAACACAGTTTTATTTGCATCTCTGTCGATCTTTTACTTTATTACCTGCTTGGTTTAAAGATTAAAAGGTTAAAAGGTTACATATATATATATATATATATATATATATATAAGATGTGTCTCAATTCAGCGGCTGCATTGGTCTGCTTCCTTTTGAAAGCTCCTACTAATGCCTCTTTTCATCCGTGGATCCTTTCCGGCCCAACATATCCCAGAATTCATTGCACTTCACTGAAAAAGTGTTTTTCAAAGAGGTAATCGTTTTGTTGAGACGTCTGAGAATCAAGCTTTGACTCAAACGAACAGTTGATGGTTCACATGTTTAAAAACACAAACAAGCGGCATTCAAACTTTCTCATCATGTCCAGCTCCAGCTCTGTTGCTAGGCAACAGCAATACGAGCAGGATGAGCGGATCGTCGCGGCCGAAGGAGGAGACGGACTGTGTGGACGTGTCCTCTGAAGGATGCAGTCGCTGAACTGAGACATAGTATAAAGTATGAGACTGAAACAGACTCAGGAACCACCCTGACTGGTGCTGAAGTGTTTTCTCCTCACTGTGTTTACACCAGTGGTTCAGAGAATGTGATTATTAAAACCAAAGAGGATTAGATTTATATATATAAGTTTGTTGTCTGTTTGTCTGTTCTCTTTTTAACATCAACATGAAAATGAATCTTAGAGACTGAATTAATGTAAACTGTCCCTTTTTAATAGATAAAAGTAAAGCAGCTGCTCTGAGAAGTGAAACGTTCTCATCTCTTAACAGGTCAATTCACACTTTCATCAAACTGCTCGAAGCTCTTTGCTTTCACTGAGGTTCAGGTGTGGAAAAGTTAATATTGTGGTGGAGGTGAAGTTGAGATGGTTCACGATCATGAGTCTTCACTACTGCAGGTTCATCAGCTGGTCCCCGACTCAAACATCTTCTCTCCACTGAACTTCTCTGGTTCGATTCCTCTTCTGTGTTTAATCCAAATATGTGTCGTGTGTTCCCCATGAAGACATTTTAAACTCTCACACACACTCACTCATACACACACACACACACACACACACACACACACACACACACACACACATCGGAGGGTACACACACCTGTGCGTTTGCTGATGACTTCTACCATGGTGGACGGGAAGTAGCCCACCCGATCATTTCCTGTCCGGTTGTCATGGATACAGCCTTTCCAGCGCCCATCAGGGTGCTGCTCCAGAACCTGTCAGGAGGAGGAGTTTAATCTTTACACTTAAATAAACTATTTAATGTATAAATACTCAATGTCCCAAACTGAGTTTACTGGTTTAATATTATTTTTAAGCGAAGTAAAAACTGAATTTTAAAACTAAGGCTGAGAGAAGAACAGGGAAATGATTAGTCCAGGTGCTGAGGGAGGGAACCTCTGTAAATATCTGTATTACTGTGATAATCATCCAGTCACTGACTCATGTTTGAGTTTATGTGAACGCAGCCTGTAGCTCCTCCTAGAGACAGGAACGAGTACTTACAGGACGAGGGGCCGTGCTTTACTCCAGGAGGTTCAAACATTTTCTGCACGTGATATAAAGTCATATCTACCTGTGACGGTTTATCACAACCACAACCTCCTGAAGCCTGGACTGACTTATTAAGATGAGTTTCTATGGCTCATATTCATAAATCACCATCTGCCTCATGGGGTTTAACAAGCTGCAACAACCTTTTAAGGTTTAAGGTCTTGACCTTTTATGTTAAGTGCCCAAAGATAATGTATATTATGATTTGATGCTATGCAAATAAAACTGAAGTGAAACGAATCCTCTGATCTTAACACTCAACAAGACAAAGGAATAACTACTTGTTTTGATGTTGAGATTTGCCATTTGTTTGTGTGTTTGTGTGTGTGTGTGTGTGTGTGTGTGTGTGTGTGTGTGTGTGTGTGTGTGTGTGTGTGTGTGTGTGTGTGTGTGTGTGTGTGTTACCGTAATAACATCTCCTGCTTTGATATTCAGGCTGGTCAGGTCGTAGTTGTTGCAGTAATCTTTCAGAGCTCGAACTTGAAGAGCCGCTGACGCATCTGAGGGACAGAGAGACACTGAATTATACCTTTAATATTATCCATCCATCCATCCATCCATCCATCCATCCATCCTTCCATCATCCACCCATCCAACCTCTTAGCAGTTGCTTGATCTCTCTGCTGGCTTGTGTTGCACTGAACTGGTAAACGATATCCAGCGCAGTCTGGCTGTAAGTGTTCCTCACTGTGGCATTGATACCACTCTGTGGAGGAGAAATTATTAGTATTATTATTATTTTGAGACAAGGGTTTTAATTTCTGACCTGTTACTAGTAATTGTCAATTTACGTTAGTACCAAAAACAAATATTTCTTGGAACTATTAATACAAAGAAAACTCTCTAACCAGCTCCTCATAAATTAGAGCCCCTCATACTAATTAAACACCTCAGGGCGTCAACAGAGAATAATCTGTGCTCGCTCGTTCCCTGCAGCTCTTCCTCTAATTACAACGTCCACCTATTTTTTATTTTCAGGCGAGTCGCCTCAATGTGGTCTGAGTTCAGCCTGAAGACGCTTCAGGGCAAAGACTCGTAACCTTTAACAGACCCGGGATCTGAATGACAAAGTTAGTTTCTCATGCTAGAACACACTCAGTCATTAAAGCATATTGTCTCGCTTGCTTTCATACGACCACAACATTTAATGTTTCCCAAGCAACCCTGTCTGAGAATACTGCTGCTGGTTAAATGCATCATGCTGGATATTCTCCGTTAGATGGGACTTGGCCTTTAAGTGAACTGTATCAGTGTCATGTGGTTCATCAGCTCAGTTACACTTACGTCCAGCAGGAGTCTCACGGCATCGGTCTTGCCGCAGAGAGCAGCTTCATGCAGAGCGGTGCCAGCTTTGGTCTGTCTGTTGATGTCGATACCTGCCTGGATCAGCAGTCTGGTGCGAGGGGAGAGGAGGGTGAGTCAGGGAGGGGGGGTGGAGGTGGAGGTGTGACTGGGAGATGAAGCAGAGAGCAGGAGGGGAGGAGAGGGTGAGACGTGTCAGAGGAAACACAGATGAAGACACAGAAACCTGAACCTACGAAGCAGTCGTTTCAGACGTCTGCATCCTGTCTGTGACTCTGAGTCAGTCTGTTCCTACTCTCAACAAGTCAGTCTTTAAAATACAGTTTCACTCTTCAATGAAATGGGTCATTTCCTGAGGAGTTTGGCAAACGTCACTCAAACTGGAATAAATAGAGCATATTTGGGGATTAACGCACATTTGATGAAAACCTCTGCAATCAAATTGCTTCCAGGCTTCATCTGGGAGCGAGTACAAGTCTCTACAGCGCTGATGGTCCCAGAGAGGCAGCGAGCTCCGTCACGGAGGTTTGGCTTCATCAGGTGTGGCTAAGCAGAGGTGCTTCTGGGCTATACCCCACTTGACCGGCTTCCTCCGCGACCAGAGCCCAGATAAAGAGAAACCGATGATGGATGGAACCTTAAATAGTTTAATGCACGATGCTACAGTGTAATTGTAAAGTGTAATTTTCTAAAAGCAAAGATCAACTCATTATTTTGCCCTCGTGTTTACAGATCCTGCGTCGTCGTATGTCAATGTCACAAAATCCTGCAAAAACCCACCAGGACGTTAATTGTTTGTGTTTTTTCATGATACAATGATAATAGAATATCACGTGTTCTGGTTGGTGTCAGTGTGTGTCAGTGGTTGTGTGTCTATGTGAGTGTGAGTGTTCCAGAACACTAATGAGCATCATTTATCACTGTCACCTCTGGAGGGGAACACTCCGCTCTGTCGACTTCTTGAGTTTTGAAAACCTCTCTTATCTTCCCTTGGTTACTGTCGTCTCAGAGTCTCAGTGTCTCAGCGTCTCAGCGTCTCTCTCTGTCTCTGTCTCTGTCTGTGTGTAACCAACACACTCAAGCTGCTTTCACACAGGCACTGAACTTGGAGGGGCTGTAGTAAAAACTCGCACCTCTCAGCTGAACATGTCTGAAAAGGGCTCCACACACACCGAGAGGGGAAATGTCCTGTGTGTTGTGTGTTGTGTGTTGTGTGTTGTGTGTTTGCTTCTGTGACACACCGTTCTCTGTTGATCTTTCATCGCAGAGCTTTGTGCTGGATGCTGACAACAACTGTCAATTTGCTGTGAGGTTATTTTCCAAAACTGTCTGGAAAAAAACGAGTGTCCTCTGAGAGGAGATTACAAAGACTTGACATTTAGCGTGACGGGCGAGTGGGACGCAGCGTTTCCAGTCACGTCAGCTGTCTCCTGAATGGACTGAGGAGCGTGTGAGTGAGGCTGCGGCGCATTTGTTCCATTATTCCTTCAGTGTATTGGCCCTGTTGTGTTACACATGTGTTTTATCAGCAAGCTCAGGAGGATGTGTGTGTGTGTGTGTGTGTGTGTGTGTGTGTGTGTGTGTGTGTGTGTGTGTGTGTGTGTGTGTGTGTACCTGATAATGTCTATGTGTCCGTTCTTGGCGGCCAAGTGGAGAGGAGACGTCCCGTTGGGGTCGGTGGTGTCTCCTTTTTTGGGCTCCAGCAAAGCAGCACACATGTTACTGGAGAGCAACAACTGGACCACCTACACACACACACACACACACACACACACACACACACACACACACACACACACACACACACACACACACACACACACAGATTATCTCTGATTCGAACCTACAACACTTGCATAGACGGAGGTTGTTTTGAATGAAGCCTAAAAGCAAAGGTTCTTACCCCGACTCGGCCGAACTCGCAGGCCAGGTCCAGAGGGGTTTTCCCTGCATTGTCCACGATGCACGGGTTGGACTGGTGCTGCAGCAGCATCTCAGACTGGAGACACAGAAAGACCATGATGTTAAGACATCCAGGACCAAACCTGAGAGGGTCACGACACGTCTTTATGCAACGTGCACTTTCAAAGACACACACACACTTGATCTTTATGTCAGGGTCTGTTGAAAACCAAAAGAGCTGCGAAACGAAATGCATCAGCAGGTACATGCTAATATACTTCTATTAATAAGCTGTTCTGCTTTGCTTCTAAAAGAACGTATTTGCTGGTACACTCCCTCAGAGAGTCTGTTTACAGAGATTCACTGAGTTTACATGTTGACATTAAACTGTGTAGTTCCTGAGTTAAAGAGAAATTTATCCCTGTGGAAACACACGACTGTGAAATCAAGGAAAAGCTTAACGTCCTCAAAGACTAATTTTCCTCAGCAGAGGAATTCACTCATTGTGCTTTTAGTTTGTTTTTTTAATGCACATTAAAAATGGAACAAATGCGAAGAAGACTCTTAATGAGATTCCTTCGTCTCGGATAGAAACCCTCAGATATTGTTTGCTGGGTCGTTGCCTTGCTCCGCGTTAAATGATTCAGTTTTTTGTCTGCAGTCGGTTTCACTGTCATTCTTTATTAATCTGCAGCTGAACAGTGTGGATTAGAAGTTAAGCCCCAGTTTAACACATAGTTATTTAATCTGGGCTGAAGCTTCCCCCCCCCCGGGTTCAGTGCACTGCTGTGGTGACTCTGCTGTGTTGTTGTTTGTCTGGTGAAGCTGCAGTGGGACGACACACTTTAGACTTTCAGCTGTTTCTACAGATTCTCACTGGGAATCGCTGCAGCTGGAAACAACACGATGACACAACTCAGGATAAAAAACAATTTAAAACACACACAAACGAAACCACGAGCTCGAAGATGCTCAAACGATAGTGGTGAACATTCTCATGGTCACAGCGAGCTCCACCAATCAGAGACATTGCTATTGCTCTGTCGCTGTCACTCACCACGTCGTAGTGGCCGTGCTGCGCCGACAGGTGCAGAGGAATCTGTCCTTCATCTGATTGGCCGTTGACAGACGAACCAGATTTCAGCAGCATCTTCATGGGCTCCGCCTTCCCCTGCCAGGCTGCGTAATGCAGAGGCCGCATACCTGCACAGACACACACACACACACACACTTTATCTGTGTTTAAATCTGTGTGTGTGTGTGTGTGTGAGTTGGGGGTGCATGGGGGTGCGTTTCCCTCTCACCTTTCTGGTCTCTGATGTCGACAGCAGCCTGAGACTCCAGCAGCAGAGAGATGAGCTCCAGGTTCCCATTGAGGGCCGCATGATGCAGCGGAGAAAACCTGGAGGACACACACACACACACACACACACACACACACACACACACACACACAGACAGACACACACACACACACACACACACACACACACACACACACACACACACACACACACACACACACACACACACACATTGTGGTTACATTTGTGAATTCACTTAATCACCATCCTCCACGCCTCCAGACTCGCGGCAGGTTTAGACTAAACAATCGTGTAAAAAGTAGACCACACATCCAAAAGCAAACACACACACACGCGTGTGTCATGTGGTAATGTCATGTTATAATGTTAAAGCTTAACATGACGAACAGATTTAGAAGCAGAGGATTAAGACCAAACGTCTGATGTGGATCTACTGGAAAAGAGCAGGCGACAACGTGGGATGAGGGGAGAGGAAAAGAGTTATATTATGTAAAGGAAACTGTGTGTGTGTGTGTGTGTGTGTGTGTGTGTGTGTGTGTGTGTGTGTGTGTGTGTGTGTGTGTGTGTGTGTGTGTGTGTGTGTGTGTGTGTGTGTGTGTGCGGAGCAGCATACTAAACAGTGCAGTATCCCACAGTGACCTGCTCTGGTTCATTCACTACAGATTGCTTCGGGGCGTCTGTGGCTCAGGAGGTGGAACAGGTCGTCCGCCAAGCAGAGGGTCGGTAGTTCGATCCCCGGCTCCTCTCGTTTGGAAGTTTCCTTAGTTACATCAGAGCAGAGCTGTGCTTGTTTCCTGTCTATTTAAAGACATTATTTGCGGTTTGATATAAAGTACAGCTTGTTCAGCGTACTGTAAAATACCGTTTTTATAATGTTTAACTTCACGGTTAAACCTTCACGGGTCTGAAATATCAGTTTCAGTTTTGTGTTGTGTTGAACATGTGTGTGTGTGTAGAGAATCCGACCACACACACTGTGATACTGATTTCCTAAAGGTCGAGTGTGGTTTTTTACGCTTGTCACCACAAATCACACTTGATCGGACGCATTTTCAAGAATATGTCTTGGATTCACAGGAAGAGGAAACAGAGATTTTGATATAAAACACTCATTAACATCTTGTTTGAATCGTGCATCTCATGACTTCTTCATGACTTCTTCATGACTCCCCCCCCCCCCCCCCAGCAGGGTTAACCAGGGATACTGTTACACAATGCTGCTGCACAGGCCTGAATAATACAGCACTGCAGAGTGTGTCAGTGGGGTACATGTAGGGGGGAGGGGGAGGGAAGCCCTTGCATTTGCCAAGTAGTAAAACCTGCTATTCAATATTTATACATCTCCTTCTCCTCCACATCACTGTCTCTCCATCTCTCTCCAGATCACGCTCTTCTCCTCCCTCCACAGCTCCATCCTCTCTCTCCTCCAGCATCCTTCTCCTCTTACCGCCCCTTCCTCTGCAGAGATCTATTGTTCCTCTGTCTCTGATTCCTCGGGCTGCTCCCTACAGCTGCTTTTTCTCTCCCGAGTTTCCCGCTCACTTGTGCTGGAGTAAAGTGCCTCGTATATTTACTGTATAACCACCTCTGGCCGCGCAGAACTTCTTACAAATAGATATAGCCTCATTAATTTGGGCTGCATCCATACGACCACGTAAACAATCTGTGGCTCCGTAAAGTTACAGTAGATTCACTGCAGACAGGAAATGCAGGGAGAGCGATGGAGGTAACGCACACACACACACACACACACACACACACACACACACACACACACACACACACAGTCTGCTGCTTTGTTGCCGCATGATCACCATGTATACAAGCTTTACACCAGTCTCCTTCAACTGTCACACACATATCTACACACACACAGACACACACACACTTCAGTAATGAGAGATTCTTTATGAAACACACAGCTCCAACAATCGCACACTGGACAGGAAGGAAGACAGTCGATCTCTCTTCTCTCCCATCTGCTGGTGTGCACTTCAGATAAGCCTGTGTGTGTGTGTGTGTGTGTGTGTGTGTGTGTGTGTGTGTGGCTCATATATCACATGTCTTTTGTTTGCTAATCAGTGTCTGTCAGTCGGCCTGTGCATAAGTGTGTCTCCAGGTTTCTTCAGGTCGTAAAACACAAACACACACACACACACACACACACACACACACACACACACACACAGATCGTCTCTAAAATGTAAAGTCATGTCTTAAAGTTCTGTTCTGTTCTCTAATGATTCTGTATTTTCTTTTCACTTTGTTGAACAATGGTGATAATTTGGTTTCCACCCGAAACAGCCTCCATCTATTTTGGCATAAATGTTATTTCACATCTGAGATACATTAATAATACAAACATTTCCTGAGCAATGTGTTAAGATGACTCACACTGATGTGATGTGCGTTGGTGGTGAAGAAGAAGATGAAGGAAGAAAGAACAACCCACTCAGCTGACAGCACACTCATCAAATGTGCACAGAGGAAAAACTTTTCTTCTTAAATCACTTCGATGTGAATCTGATGTTTATTGAGATTATTATACAATTGCCGCCATTTTATGTATCTGGAGTCTGCAGACTTTTATTTCTTGTTTTGTCTAATTTGATATAAAGTACGGCTCGTTACGTCTTATATCGCCTACTGTAGAATAAAGTGCAAGGATAATAAAATCACTATTACTGTTTTAATGATGTTTAACTTGTGAACCAGGATCATTTCTGCTGTGTAGTGAACGAGGAGGTGGATATTTACTGTATCTCGTCTTCAGGAGAGAAGCTGGAAGTCAGAGTTTCTCTCGTTGAACCACACACAGTAAATATCACTGCAGAGAAGAGGAGCTCTCTCCTGACGTCTCCGTGGGAAACTCCTTGTCAGGTTCCTGAAGAGGAAACTTCGTCTCCTGTGAGATTCACACTGCGTACTAAAATGTTTGAGACAAACGTCTTCTCTTTCTGCTCGTTTCGCTCCTACGTCTCACTCCACCACCTCCCTCCCACCACCACCTGCCTCTCTCCATCACCTCCCTCCCTCCACCACCTCTCCCACTACTACGACTGTTTCCTAATTATCTTAACAACATTAAAATGCTGACCAGCCTTTGTTAATAACCTGCTTTTTTATGACTCTGCGAAACCGCATGATTGACACCGCTTACTTACGTATTGCTGTTTTGTAGACACACACACACACACACACACACACACACACACACACACACACACACACACACACACACACACACACACACACACACACACACACACACACACTGCAGATGAGGAAAATCCCAATTACAGAGCTCCTTCTAAAGAGTGATTTCATTACCAGTGATTTACAGGAGGAGTAAATTAATCTGAAATGAAAACGCTCGTCTCTGTTCCACTGTGTGCTCGTTATGGATTAACATTTAACATGATACATGCGTTTCCCTCACAGACAGTATTCACCATCTGTTTGTGCAGCGGATAAACACGAGCAGCCACGTTTGGATCCGCCAACATGAAGCTGTTGATTCTGTGGTGAGGAATTAAGAGGCAAAGAAGCAGTAACAGCAAACGCACTAATTAGATTAAACTGAGCTGCTCTGTGAGGATCTTTTCTGATCTTTATCTTCACACAAACCTCTTCTATCTGCAGCGTTTGGATTCTTTTAGCTCAGGTTGAATTATTCGTGTGAGGGCTGGAGCTGTGGTGGAAGCAGTTTTGTGTGTCTGTCTTTTGTCGTGCAAACAGTCGTGGATCATGGATGAGGACACGACAAAGTGCAGGATTAATGGGGAGAAGTAGGGATGTGCACCAGGAGCATGTGGGACAGCTTCAGTGTCATGGATTCTCCGAAGCTGGCTTCAAACATGAACATGTCCCGGGGGGAAACAGACTCGGACAGTTTTTGTTCTCACATTCATACAATTTCAAGAGAATGTGTTGTGATGATGATGCTGTCCAAACCAACATCCGCACTGTGGCTGCTGCAGAATCACATTCTCCAAACAACAGGGGCCCAACAATTATAACTTTGCCCTGAGTTCCCCGCTGGAGGTCGATCTGCAGACCCCACTCTCTCTAAAAGCTCTTTGCTGCATCATGAAAACAGATTGAAGAGTGTGAGCCAGATGTTGCCACAGGTTCTGTTATTTTAAAGCTTTTAATGACAAATGTGACACAAGAGGTCACAACAGAGATATTAATCAACAATTTATGTCATAAACATCATTAACACTGTGCGCACACACACACAGACACACACACATGTGAGTAGAGCATTCTGGACGAATCCTCCAGCTCTTAACACCAAGGAGGCAGAAGGGAAACAGCCTTGATAAAACAGCTTCTATGTGAACGGATCTGAGAGACAGTGGGAGGGTGGATGTTAAAGAGGAGGGGTGGGGGGGGGGGGGTACACAGAGACAACCCACACACAGTGAGGGAAATGATTGACAGGTACCGTGGGAGGAGTAAGGAGACGGTAACTCACCCGTCTGTGTCCTGGAAGTTGACGTTGACTTTCTTTGCAGAACCGAGAAGCTCTGAAACACAAACAAAGAGGAACGTGAATGGATTTTTCTCGGGGCCGATTCAGTCCGGGTTGATGCATTTTTTATGATACAACAGCGTTTAATGTTTATGTTGAGAATCAGTCTTCGAGGCAATGAGGCAACATTTTTCACTCGTTCTTTTACCCCTGAATTAAAACACACATGATTCACGTCGGGTGTCATGTTTCCTCGCCTGCTGTTTGGAGGAAGGAATGTCATTTCCTCGACTTCAGGCTCCCGTGGTGATAATGTGTGTCATTCATAGTGACATCACTCAGAGCCTGCATGCTACTGTGTGTGGTGGTTAGAGTCGTTTAACATGAATGGAACTGGAAGCACCAAAAAAACCGAGCTGAATACCGTCATTGTACATTTTGTCTCAAGATAAAAAACTAGATATTTCCAGTTTCCTTGAATTCAGTCAAGCTGCAGCAAATTCCACACACTCACAGAAATCAGCCCAAACATATGTCAGATATTCCCATTAAGATCCAAGAATCTCTCCCTGGGAAATCAGGCAAAATGTCAAAAAATGTGCACAGTCACTCTCCTAATGAAGAAATGTAAACTTGAATCAGACGTACACACCTGAGAGCAGATGGTGAAGTCACATGAAAAACCCAACAAACAACGCAGGCGACACACTAAAAGGTTTTAAGCTTTAAAGCGCAGGACTTTGGTTTACGCCTGACGTGAAGGTTTGAATGTTTACATCGAATTCTGCAGGACCAGACAACAGCTGGAAGTCCTCACGCAGCTCGGGAGGTGGAGGTGGATTAGTGATGTCACTCTCTCACTCACAGATCCACTCACTCGCCTGGTGAGCGGCTCGCTGACTTTGACAAGATGTGACACTTCAGGTTTGACACGACGACGCCTAAGAGCACAGCTTCGATGTTCTCACAGAGAGAGAGGACGTCAGAAAGTACAAGATGTTTGTATCGTGACCATCAACACACCGACACACACACATTTTAAACTTTCTGTTTTTATGTCTCCTGATGATGCAGAACTGAGGATAAATGTGAGCCTGCACTCTCTCTCTTTCTACTCTTTCCATCCACACACCCACACACACACACAGACACACACACACTCACACACACACACACACACACACTCACTCACTCACTCACTCCCTCCAGGGTGCAGGAAACAGGACAGTCCCTCTATTGTGGAGGAGACAGCTCCCAGCGCCACTGAGAGAAACATTGATTTCCTAACAGATTATTTCTGGCCACTGGATCCAGGGATTCACTCCCAACGCCACACAACCTGATCTGCATCCACTAACACACACTGCAGTTACACTCAGGTGTGTCGTGTTCAAAAGAGACAGACACAAACATGACGTCCTTGTGATGAGAGAAAAGAGACGGAAGCTGAAGCTGCACTGAACTCCACACAAGCTCCTGACATCCTCCGTAGGGGCTAGAACACAAGTGTCAGAGTTAGAGGCTCCAGAGTTTCTCCAGAGTTTCTCCAGAGTTTCTCCAGAGTTTCTCCTGCCCAGTGAAAACTCTGCTGTGTTCTTCATGTGTGAAACACTAACTCAAACTGTGTGGACATTCTCTGGAGCTCATGTCTGGAAACGGGTTGATAAGCACCATCAAACGTTTCCCTCCCAAAGAAGAACAACACACCCACAGACCCGTCTTTGTTTAGGGTCGTCCACATCTGTCCAGCAGGAGCTGGCCCTGACCTTTTGACCCCATGATGTGACCCCTGCCTCTCTGTGGCCCTGTTCTGTCACAGGAAAACGAGACAGGACAGAAATCCCCTGGTTTACTCTGATGGTGTCTTCACGACGAACCTGTGTGAGGAAGACTTTCCACTCGGCACATCTGGTTTTCACAAGGTTCAGGAAAAATCCACCTTGGATCCTCTTTTCTCTTCTGTGTGACGGAGGCTGCCTCGTCTGCGTCGTCGTGACATCACACGTCTCCCACAATGCTTCAGAACGTCCCTGAACTCCATGAACTGGACGATCGCTAAGACAACGGCTACATCTGTCGAGCTTTATGATCTAAATGAATGTAATATATGCAAAGTAAGAGATTGTGTAATACTTGAATGAGTGTGAAACTAAGTTTCTTATACTTAAACAGTTTAAACTCATAAATTCTTAAATATGCAATATTACACTATGCAAAAGTTAAACCGACAAACATACACACAAACACACACCTGGCACACAAGTTTGTTCTATTGCATCAGTGTGTGCTG
>CM048054.1:19710000-19725000 GCA_026259375.1 Verasper variegatus
AGGAAAAGGTACAAAAACATTTCCAAGGTAACAGCGAGCTGCACTAATCACAGCCGCCACTATTACACCTGAGGATTGTGGGTAGTGTGGTACTTCCCCTTGACATCGAAACGTAGTAGATATCAAACAGACTTAACGTGGTTTACAACCTCGTAGCTTGTGGTGAATCTACCTCGGATGGTTAAAACATTATGGCTGATATTCAAAATGTCTGTTTTAGAAAACGAATGGGATTTAAACTTGTGGAACCATTGTGTTGAACTCTATTGTCCCAGTAAATGAATAAGAAGCTCTGAGTTAAGTGGAAGTCTTAATGTCGCTCTGTTCACTACGAGCTGTGGGTAAATGAAGAGCTTCCATTTGAATCCAGTGAGAAAGACTAATGTGAGGCAACGTGCGCACTTATCTAAATAAAACACAGCAGCAGCAGTGAAAGAGCCCGAGTTACAGAAAAGGGTCAATAAATTAACACCGTTCCATTTCATTCAGCGTCGTCCACTTTCATTTCCTTAATGGATGTGAAAGAGCAGAAATACTATTGTTGTTATATTCAACTCTTATATATGAATGTACAAACAACTCAGTCGTCTTATATCTTAAATCCATGTTTCAAACCAAGTTACAGACACTTTGTGTGTAGATGTTGCAACAGCCTGCAGGTTCATGTCGAATACACAGTGTTGTTGTATGTGTGTGTTTGTGTGTTTGTGTGCACAGCAGTTGGCAAAGTGCACCGAACAGGATGACGAGTAGTGATTAGCTCCGAGCTGCCGATCCATATTTGCTCAGCTGAACACACACACACAATCACACTAACACACAAACAGACACACACACACGTGACTTCAGAAGCAGGTTAACAGGATGTGCGGTGATTGAATTAGAGAAACTTTCCAAATGGATTCAGGACCATCAGAGAGAAAGAGACAGAGATGGATAAATAAAAAGTGAAGACAGGAACTGGGACAGGAAATGAAGACGAGACAAACCAATCAATGCAGCAGACTGAGATGCATTACTGCTGCTAAACTACGATGCTACACCCACCTCCACCTCACACTCCATCTTCCCTTCAGACTCAGAGATACTTGAACTCCTTCACACCGAACCTGTCCACACCTCTTTTTATTCTTCTTTTCAAAGTGAAGTGAAGCAGATGAGTGTGTTGTGGTGGTCGCAGCAGCGGCGTGTGGTGCAGTCAAGACTTTGACCAGAACAATGGGTCTCTTTCCATTATAAGCTGCTATTTATACACACATGAAACTCTAACCCCGGCGCTGACCACACACTCACACACTCACACACCAGGGGAGCCTGTCTCCATGGATACAGGAGCGCTCCTTGATTGAGCTCCTGCAGGAGCAGGACGGGGAGCTGAACTCTTACCATCGAGCCACCGTGAACCAACAGGCCGGCAACTCTGAAACTTTACCAATCAGAGACGCTCATTTCTTCAGAATGGAGCAGTGAGATCAGCTGAACAGAGCTGAGAGGTCACGCACAGCGTCTTGTTGACCTTGATGTGTTTGAACTAACCTACATTACAGCAGATAGGGGGAGGGACAAGAGGACAAGGGAGGTCTAGTTCCTCGTCCTCATCCTCGTCCTCGTCTTGATGATAAAATAAAAACCCAGAGACACTGGGCAGCTTAACCTGAGTGAGGTTAATAAAAGGTTTGAAAACAGCAGCATTGTAGATTAATCTATTTCAAGTTGGTAATAAAACAAGTAGAACATCTGCCATATAACAAAGTGGTCGTAATGACACATGATCAGACTTTGCTCTTCTTCATGTAAACAGGAATATGACGTAATGTTCAGCAGCTCATGTCTCATGTCTCATGTCTGAATGCAGCTGAAGTTGTCCACAGCAGAACAGAAACCTCACAGACCAGGAAACCAGAGACTATCATCAGACCCGAGCATCAAGCTCATCATTATTTACACACTAAACGAGCTTCAGGCTCCGTGTGTCCGTGACGTTCTCCTTGATCGTGTTCTACCTCAAACTACTTCTACTGCAACAGAAGTCTCATTAAAAACTCCACCTCTGAGCTGGAAGGGTGGAGGTGCAGCTTCATCAGCAGCAGCAGGACTGACGGACGCTTTCAGGTGGACCCTGCTGCAGAGGAGATGAAATATGTTTCGTAGGAATTGATTATCTTTGCTCATGAGACCTTGTGCCGGCAGCGTTTTTAACTGCCACGCGCAGATACACCGACAGTTACCTAGCAACCGCTTTCACACCAGTTATCAAGGTTATCTCCCTGATGGCAAACACGTCGGTCGGAGCCACACATGCTGATTTCTTCCCTGCGTCTCCGTCTCTTGCTGCGTCGGATGTTTATCCCGCGGACACACATGTTGAGTGTGTAGATGGTTTGTGTGATTTGATGTTGTGGTAAATCCCCCGATGATGCAACATCCTGAACTAAAAAATTGACATTCAACGTTTCTGATTAACGTCACCGTCGAGTCCAAGAAGACAGGAATGAATGGAGACGTTATTCCACCGCAGGTTTGATTAGATTTAGAAGTTGAAATCATGAGGAAGATGATTGTGCAAAGAGAAATCTCATATTATATTATATAATATTATATATATATCATTATATTTGATTAGTGGTTGTTCAAATATCTTGGCCCGGAACAGACAAATTAACAGTAATTCTATTTTGCTGTGCTTCATATTAAGTGATGATTATCAAACATTAGCTATCACACTAAAAATCAGTGTCCCTGTGCTCTGTGAAGACCCGGAGGAAAACCTTGCCAACGCAGAGAAGAGGAATAGCACCGACAGCCTGTTGAAGCCATAATATGATGTTGTAACATTTAATGAATTCCCCCCCCCCCATCCCTCTCTCCACTTCAGCGTGATTGTGATTTTACATCTGACCTTGTTTAGCCTGGAAAACTGCTCAACACAACGAGGTGCAGGCACAGACGCCACATCCGATCCCTGTACGCTTAACGCACTGAGACACGCAGACGGCGTGACGACTCCCACGCAGACAGGCGAGCACGCTGGCGGGCAGGGGGGGCCCTGCGACCCCGGGGACAGTCACATGTCTCAGTGATCAATAGGGAGCATGTGTCTGCTGTAGAGAGAGCTTGTCGCTCTGTTGTCACTGCTCTGCCTCAGTCGTCCTCACGCTGCTCTTTTCTCTCTCGTTTGGTTTCACTCTCAGTGGTTCTGCCTGATTCTCCTTGATTCTCAGCAACTCCTCTTGAATAATGTCTCTGTCTCCTCAGACCTGATCTTCAATTAGCAGATTCTAATCACTTACTCTTGACTTTTACCGTCCTGCCTGGTTTGGCACCGAGCTCCTCGTCAGAGCCTGAGATCATCTGATTAGGCCCCGTTCATCCTCTCTGGGTCATGAATAAAGAATAAATAAATGTCAGGCCCAGACCCTTTTGGACTAGAAACTGTGAGTATGGTGTTCGTCCGTCCATCATCTATACCTCTTCAAACCAGTCTTGCTGTGCTAACCACCGCACCACCGTGCCACCATCTCCTCTACCACAGGGATCAGTTCAAAAGACCAGATTTATTCTAAAAATGGGATTCGTGAAGAAAGCAGCACAATATCCTGGATGATGCTTGAAGTAAGAACAGAATATAAACCTGCTTCCACATGTTCGGTGTTGCAGTGACGAGACGTCGTGTTTCTAACCTGGAAACCTAACTTTGTGTGAGACGTGCAAATAGTTGACAGTAAATCTGGGTCAGTTTGTTCTGACCCATCCGGAGGAGGATTGCTGATGCTGCATTACTCAGTAATTCATTCACAGGCATGAGAAGGGAAGATTTTCTGCCCCGTCAGCGCTCCTGTTCAGAAACCTGATATATTGTCTGAATCATCCAGTGCAATATATCATCTGGGTCCTGAGCCCAAATGAAGTGAAGGGGCCAGCGCTTGTTTGTTTATCGAAAAATCTATATGGGAAATTATGGATCATATTTTTCCAGACGCTCGTTGTACAACAGGTCTGAAGTTTAAAACCATCACTTTGGTCGTCAGTAGCTCCTCGACGTCCAGCTGCTCTCTGGGGTCAGACTGTTCCACTTCATCGAGTCGTCCTGTCTGCTCAGTGAAGACGTCTGCGACGGACACAGGCAGCTGTGGACCTGGAGCAGAGTCCGAGTGGGGCGAGAGGCCGTCACGGTCAAATCTCCAAGTAAGTATATTTATTTGATTTGTTGAATACAAAGCAGGAAGTCTTACTATGACGTTTATTTAGTCTCAAAATTGACGCACATAAAACACAAATGAGCACAAGTCGCCGTCCCTACGCCCTCGAACTTTGAACTGTCCAGTCCACAGCCTCTCTCTGATCCTCTTAACCCCCTTCACTTCATTGTTCTGTCGCAGTTGGTGGATCACCACTGCTGTCAAACTAAAAGCCCATGTTACATGTTGTTGTATTGTTGTTGTTGTTGTGTGTATCTGCTACTGACAGCATCAGGCCCTGAGCTGCACAGATCAGTTAGGTCGCCGACCTTTCACACAACGTTTTAACAGTGTAATTGTCTGGATTGGGGGGGATGTGTATTTATCTGTGTGTGTGTATATTTGTCTGTGCGTGTCTGTGTGTGTATTGCTGTAAGTGTTGTGCCCTCTGCTGTGATCATTGCAGGAGAAGCTGAAGGCAGCTGCTGTTGTACTGAAGTGATGTTAAACAACACAGACAGTAAAGATAAATAGAGATCACGTGTTTTACTGTTTCCTACAGCAACGTCCCACTTTCTATAAAACTACAGCTGCTTTTAAAAATGACGTATTGGTGCAGGAGACAAAAATGAAGATGAAACCAAATCAAAAAGACGATGCACAGAAGAGAAATCTGCAACAAGGAGAAGAGGAGAAGGAGGAGAATACGCTGGAGGCTGAGTGGGGAGGAGTAAAAGTGAGACGGGGGGGAAAGAGGTGACAGATTCAGCACAAGTGTGGCAGCGATCGAGGCCGAGAATAAGCCGGCGCTGGATTAGAAAACAGACTCCGAGCTGCAGGCTGGAAACACAACAACAACACGTCCACCTCATCCTCCTGGTTTCCTCCTCTCAGCTTCCTCCCAGATCGAGATCCTCTCTGTGCTCCACTGTCCATATCTCCTCTTTCCCTCCCTCCTTCTATCCCCTCTTCTCTCTTATGACCGAACAGCGTGGGCTCGCACTGTTGTGGAGTATCGTGATTGTTCACTACATTTAGACTGTGAGAGGAGGAGAGGGCGAGGAGAGGGGGAGGTGAAATGGAGAAAGTGAGTGAGATGGAAAGACAAAAATAGAGATGGAGTGAGATGTAAAAAATAAAAACATGTACAACCTTTCACGTAAAGCTCGTTAGCCCCGGGATATTAATAAAGCCAAACAAATGTGTGTGTGTGTGTGTGTGTGTAATGCTGCAGTAAATCTGCCCCTATACTAAGAGAGGAGAGGAGATGAGAGGACGAGAGAGAGGAGACAAAGGGAAGGCCAAGAAACAAGATGGGAGGAGGGAAGGAGGCAAGGAGAGGAAGAAAGAGGAGAGGAAGAGGACAGTTGTGTCCCAGTTTCACTTTGACCTCCGTCCGTCTGTCCCTCTTCTCCCCGCTGACCTCACACACATTACACACACTTCCAGGAGGCCTTTAGAAGCCTGGGACTCTCAGTGAGCGGTTTCCCCGGGAGCGGGCAGCTTTCCTGGGCATGAGTCATGACAAACTCCCTCCTCCACACCGACGCTTCTCCTCCTCCCTCTTCTGTCGAGGGTTCTCCTCTTCCCATCCTCTCATCTCTACCTCTTCTCCCTTTTCTAATCCTCTCCTCATTCTTCCAGCCCTCTTCCCTCCTCCTCCTCCTCCTCCTCCTCCTCTTCCCGTACTCTCTCTCTTTCACATTCTTCTCTCGTTTCTCTCTCCATCATCTTCTCACACCATCACACCGGGTTGGCCTGTAAACTGCAATTTCCTTCTTTCTCTCCTAGTTACTTTTTCAGTGCCTCTCTGTCATCCTCTTACTCTCTTTCCGAGCAGCTCTTTGTTATCTCCCACTCTCAGGCTCTGGAAAACAGCCAGCGCTAAGTTAACCCCTTCCCCACTCACACACACACACACACACACACGATGCACACAATAAACCAACAATGCAGACATGGCCGAGCACAAACGCATGTTCACGAAGAGGCAAACACGTGTGGAATTGACCGTTTAGCGTCAACTGTAAATAAAGATGGACGATGTGTCTCCACTTCCTCCCACTATCCAGAAGTGAAGCTCAAATATCCTGCATATACGAACGCTGCCATCGTGCACCGAAGACGTCTCGACCAAAAACTACAAACCAATTTACTGGAAGAATTACGTTTCTCAAGCATTAAAATCGTACTTGTGAAGGAGCATTTTCTACTGTTCAAGCGTCTCTGCTCTCTCTGAACTGCGGTTCCACGAGCGCTGGACCAACACGAGCACCGGAGTGACACAACTCAAACAACACTCTCTGTCTTTTTGTGTGGAAACGGTTAAATAAAAAAATACCCCTTCTATTTAAATGTGGAGTGTCGCTCTCCAGCTCCATGAACAACACTTCAACATGAGCGGAAATCCAAAGCCTGACGGAGCATTACAGTTAGATAATTGCTGTTCCAGGCAACACTCAATTGGGAAAATGTAATAACTTGCACACACACACACATGCAACACACATTACACGTGACAGTGACATCAGCGGTCCCGGAACAATCAGAGCGTCCAATTCTGCAGAGAGACTCTCAGATGTGACTCTTAATTTAGCTCATAAACCAGGCTGCACTGATTCAACACTGGATCTGTGTGTGTGTGTGTGTGTGTGTGTGTGTGTGTGTGTGTGTGTGTAGCAGGTGTGTACCTCTGATTATTGTGCAGATCAATTACCCAGCAGAAAATTACCCTGCCACTATACTCACATAATTAACAAAGAGTGTGTTTGAGCAGGCGTTTGTCTTTGTGTATTAATTCCTGAGGCATCAAACAATAAAACACATTTCATTACACCTTTGTCATTAAGAGGGAAGACGGGAAAATGAGAAGTTTCCAAAGTGATCTGATAAATCTGGTGATGAGGGTGTGGGCCTGAATCCTGTGACGTCACCTCGCATGACATCATTTTGGAAATCTTTTAATTACGGTTGGATACAGAAATCTTTCTGTTATACTAAAATACGTCCACTTTTCTCTTTTATAGCCTGTGATGAAGATTCTCTATAGATTGTATTTCATGTGTTTTGTGTTCATGTTGTGTGAAATAACCTAAACTAAAGACGTCTAACTGAAGTAAAGGTATATAAAGCTCTATACACCTTCTACTGAGACAGATATATAGATAGATGCCTTTTTCCCTTTAAAGCTTAGTGCAGACAGTGTAATATATAAAAGGGTAATATATAAAGACAGTGTGATATATAAAGAGTGAATCAAAACACGACTGACCTGCATATTCTTATACAAAAATAACTAAACTCAAAATAGTCTGGTGTTAAAATTAAAATGTGGGAGAGAGAGAGAGAGCAAGAGAAGTTTAGGATGTGTTTCATGTGCAAGATGGTGCATCCTCCTCCTGCGAGTGTAAATGTCAGGTTTCTAACAGAGAACGCCCAGAGACACACACACACACACACACACACACACTGAGGTCCTGGTATGGATCTATTCCAGTTGACTACTGGTACTCGGTAGAGAACTATTTCTGTCTCACTGCTGGGAAACAAGGACACAAATGTTGAGATGAGGAACGAGGGAGAAGGAGACATGACGGAGGGATGAAGAAGTGGATGAATGAAAAGAGGGAGGACAGAAAGAGAAGAAGAGGAAGTGGAGATTAAAGACAGATCAGCTCAACATTGATCTTTTATTGAAGCTGCTACATGTTGCATTTAAACATCAATAAATCATCAGCACCAGCGTTTTGAGTCGTCTGCTCTGGTTCCAGGGAATCGAGCCGTCGTTCTGCTGGAACGTGACGTTTTAAAGTAAAAATGAATCCGATGATGTTTCTACCTAAAAATATCAGCAGAGGCCAAAACTCGGCCAGAGCCTCGGAACAAAAATGAGGTCGGGGGGGGGAGGTTTGTGCAGAGGAGGCTGAAAAGAGAAAGGTGGAAAGTAGTGGAAAGGTTGCTGTGTTGAGAAAATGGGGAAACTGTTTCTTAAATTAATACTTTATCAATTAATTAAATAAGTCTTTGTCACAAAGCTTTGAATCAAATGAACACATTCAAGGTTTTTCTTCGTTTCAGCCATCTTGGTTGTTAACGAAGACGCTTCAGCTGCCGTCCCACTGGACGTCATTAACAGTCAATGTCATCTTAAATAAAAGCTTTTGATTGGCCCGACCATTTTCAGGACGGATGGAAATCGGTGAGAGCGAATAAACACGAGGTCTCTGATTGGTCGGTCCGGGCAGGAGGAGGAGGTGACACTAATTTACTGCTATAGATTAACCATCAGACGAGATGACGCTCCGAGTGAGACGGTGAAAGAGGGTTCCAGAGGGACGGAGCACAGGAGCCGTCCTCTCTGGTCCCACTGGACTGGTAATGATCTGCACACTGGTTCTGTGCGACTCTTCAGTTTGGTCTATGTCCCATCCAATAACATGGAGGAGGGCGGGTTTATGACCTGAACTTCGAATGATGAAAACCTTCCAACTTTAGCAAACTTGAATTGCGAAGTTGAGCCATTTAACTTGATGTTGTGATTTTCATCAGTATTTTCTTTTGTTAACACAAATAACTTGTTTGAAGTTATTATTACTTATATTAAAAACCCTGCAGTTTAGAGACAGAGTTTAGAGACAGAGACGTTCTCGTGTGACTTTTGTGGCACTAAAAGTTCAAGAAGCTTCAAACCTGAGTTTAAAGAGCTGAACTGAAAGCAGACTGCTCTCTTTCTCTCTTTCTCTCTCTCTCTCTCTCTTTCTCTCTCTCTCTCTTTCTCTCTCTCTCTCTCTCTCTCTCTCTTTCTCTCTCTCTCTCTCTTTCTCTCTTTCTCTCTTTCCTTCTCCCTCACTCTGAATTGTCAACCTATTAAATGTCTCTTTGTATCTCGCCTATTCATACGCACTAACCAATGGAAAGCTCCGGACTGATTCAGTGATACAGTGTGTGTGTGTGTGTGTGTGTGTGTGTGTGTGTGTGTGTGTGTGTGTGTGTGTGTGTGTGTGTGTGTGTGTGTGTGCTGTACCAGTTCTCTCAGTGCAGTGAGAGCACCGATGTCATTTTACAAGTTTAGAATCAAATTCATAGTTTGTATGTGAGAGTGTGTGTGAATATGACGAGGAGATAAGGAGAGAGAGAGACTATGAGGTTGAGGTTGAAGTGTGTGTGTGTGTGTGTGTGTGTGTGTGTGTGTGTGTGTGTGTGTGTGTGTGTGTGTGTGGGGGGGGGTTAGAGTTACATGGAAAACAACAGCCCTATTGTACCTGTGTCCTCAGCTTCTGTCTGTGTCTGTGCACTGAGCTGATTTATCTCTTCCTCTCTGAATCTTTTACTTCTGTGATGAGATGAAATGAACGTAAAAAATGACATAAAATAATAATAATAATAACAACATTATTTGTGTAGCACTTATCTAAACAAGCCCTTCACAAAATACATGACAAAACAACGAATGAATAAAACCAAAAGGTATTCAATTCAATTTTAAGCCCCACATCACAACATTATGGGACCTTAAAATGAAAGAGAAATCCAACAGCACTTTGCTTTATTAACTTTATAGTTATTAAAGCTGCACATAATCTATGTCGCGATAACAGGAATAGCTGTTTCTGCTCGTACAGAGTAAAACACAGGCCCGAAGTTCTCAAACAAAAATGGGAGCATTTCCAAATCTGTCTGTGAATGGGAGCAGTTTTGCTGCATCATAAGCAAACTCAGCGAAAGGAACTAATTAATCAATGAAAGGAAGAATGAGCAGAATTTACTGTTCTGATCTACAACTGCACTCAATTGAACTCAACCGACAGACCCTGCACCGCCCCCTCATCTTGGCACTGGGCCCTGCAGCCATAGTGGCACGCAGAGGGGGCCCAGGGTTCCCCCACTTGGGTGAGGGTGAGACGAAAAGAGAGGGAGAGAGGAGAGACACACGGAAAGAGAGATGATGCAAAGTAAGATACGAGTCTTGAGATCAAAGAGGGAATTTCTTTTATCCGATCCCACGAGAGTCGGGAGAGAGATTCTGATGAATGAGAGATGAGAGGAGTAAGGTATGGAGGGAGGAGGGAGGAGGGAGGAGGGACGGGAAGACAGCGGGAGAAACGGTGGGATGAGAGTCAAACTGGAAAAGGCAAATGAGCCGAGCAAAGGATGAGGGAGGCATACAGAGAGATCAGGATGGAAGAGAGGAGGGAGGGATGAAAAGGATGGATGATGAATGCAGAGATGAAAAGCATGGATCTCAGGGAGGGAGGGAGGGAGGGAGGGAGAGGGCCAGGAACAACAGAAGGGGATGAATGAAGAGAGGAGAGAGGAGGAAAGAGACAAAAAGGGGGATGAGAGAAGAGAGAGAGGAAACAGAGATGGAGGGATAATGATGATATCCGAGTGAGAGAATGAAAAAGGGAAAAAGAAAGAGAGAAGGGATTATGAATGTATAATAGCCAGTGGGCCAGGAGGTCCCTATTTGTATTGTCAGATTATAGTGTAATCCCCCCCCCTCACACACACACACACACACACACACACACACACACACACACCGCAGGGCTAAAGAGTCCGACTCGACCCCGCTGAGCTGAACCGGAATAACTGTTGACGATCCAGAAATTTCCTGGCTGGCGCTGCATGCTTGTTGCCATGGAGACGGTTCCAGAAAGAGGAAGAGAGAGAGTAAGAGAGAGAGAGAGAGAGAGAGAGAGAGAGAGAGAGAGAGAGAGAGAGAGAGAGAGAGCAGGAGAGTAAGGAAAGATAGGATGGAAGAGAGGGGGAGGGATGGAAAATAAAGTGAACAAAAACTGAGAAGAGAACCAGGCGGGGCCACCACTGGTTTGGCACCAATCACACAGACACACACACACACACACACACACACACGGACCAACCACATGTTCTGCATGTGTTGAACAGCTGCATACAACCGGCCCAATAAGCCAGAACATACAAACAACAGTGCTCATTGGCTCAGGGACGCCACTACTACTCCACCATTGGCTGACAGGCTGCAAAACAACCACCTGATTGGCCCAGAGTAACACACACCTACTGCATGAGAGGGATCAAAGGAAACGAGCTCACCGCACACGGATGTTACAAAATAAACACACGCATGTGCTCATGTGTGCTCACAGGTCGTCATTATTATCCTTTGTGTTATTTTGTGAAACTTCATTTCTCTTTTTGTATGATTTCTACGTATAAAAATGAAAATGTTATTAGTCTATTTTCTGTGTTTCTGTGATTCTACAGTAAAAAGAAAATGAGTCGGTGGACCGACGCCGTCCCTGAAGTCTCGTCAATAAAAAACAAACACATCTAAGCAAATGTTCATATGTGCATTGAGACCGAGTTGTAAACAAGTGCGTACCAGCACATCCTGCTCCTCACAGTCCTGACTCCAACCACATGCTCAGTAAATCAGAGTCACATGTTCTCAGAACTCACAAACACATTTTCCTTCAGTAAATAAAGCAGATGTGACGGGATCATCGAGGCTCGTGTGGATGAAAGGTGAACTATGTTAGAATCTGGTCTTTTTACAGCCGAGCTTCCTCCCTCGCTCTGGTTCTGTCTCGTCTGCACTGAGATACGAAGAAGAAGAAGAAGAAGAAGAGAAGGAGAAGAAGGAGAAGAAGGAGAAGAAGAGAAGGAGAAGAAGGAGAAGGAGAAGAAGAAGAGAAGAAGAAGAAGAAGAAGAAGAAGAAGGAGAAGAAGAAGAGAAGGAGAAGAAGGAGAAGAAGATGAAGGAGAAGAAGAAGAAGAAGAAGAAGAAGAAGAAGAGAAGGAGAAGAAGAGAAGGAGAAGAAGAAGAGAAGGAGAAGAAGAAGAGAAGGAGGCAGCTGTTGCTCTGGTGGAATCTTCCAGAATCCATCTTTCCTGCTGTCCCGTCAGGACATCCAGATCCTGGCCCAGTTCAACATGACTAATCACGCTCAGCGGCTCTGACAGCAGCACACTGCCAGACAGACTCGTTCACTGGGCAGGCAGACGTGAAGGGCGAGACACGGGTAAACAGAGATGTACGAAAGACAAAGAGACGGAGGCTGTAGATCTGTCCCTGGAAGACATAACGTGCACTTCGTCACGTAGCTTTTTGTCATGTGGGCCTCGTCTTCTCATCTTTGCTCAAATATCTTTTAAACCCAAAAACTGCGGCGCTCTCTCACTTCACCGTGTTGCCAAATGAGTGAGTTCACCCAAGTGTCACATTTCCATCACTGCCGGAGCCGGAGCGAATAACAACCTGAGTTTACTGCAGAGAAAATCCAGATGTTAGCTGGTGCTTTTCAGACCCATCAGGACTCAGGGACAAAAACACCTGCTTCTGTCTTTTAAGCTGCACTGAGCGGTCATGTCCTCCATCTTTATATCGAGTCTGTGTCGTGGGGTTCGAAGCATGTTCACCACCAGCATGTTATCATAAGTATTTAACGGTTATAACAGTGTGTGTGACGGAGGGTGGAGCTGTGCTGACGAGTAGAAGAAGAAAATAATTCTCACTCTGCAGCGACTGTGAAAAATTAAATGGATGCAGTGGAAGAAATCAATCCGAGAACCTTATGAGATTGGAATAAGTACGGTGCGATCAATCACTGTGTGTGTGTGTGTGTGTGTGTGTGTGTGTGTGTGTGTGTGTGTGTGTGTGTGTGTGTGTGTGTGTGTGTGTGTGTGTCTGTGTGTGTGTGTGTGTGTGTGTGCGTCTGCTGCATCACATGTTTTAGCCTGAGGTTGTGGTGATTTAGCAAACAGAGACGTTTCAGTTCAGAGACAGAAGTGTGACACTGAAATCCCTGAGGTCAAGATTCACTCAGAGTAAACTCTCCGGTTTCATCTCCTTCCTTCACAAACTATATTCCAGTGAACTTGCTGTGAGGCCCTGAGGGTTCACAACGTCTTTCAGTACCACGTTGACTCGCCATCTCCATCCACCAGTCTCTGTGCATATTTTAGGGAGTTCAAGCTTCCTGGAAAATAAATGTGACCCAGATATCTGCCTCCATCACAGGAGAGAGCTCCACGCAGCCAGAGACACGAGGAAGCACTGACATCCAGTATTAATGAGTCAGGTGAAGTGGAGGCCTCCAGCTCCACAGCTATTTACTGTCAGTGGTTTATGTTAACGTGCGCATTACATCATGTGCTACAGCTAAAAAAGAATTCACTTCAGATAATTCTCAGTACACAAATAAAGTCACCTTCACAGTTTCATGACAACAGAACACATTTCATACAGAACAATAATGCAACCAATAGTAAACGAGCTTCACAGCTAATTAAAAGAGACACAAATACCAGAATAATGTATTAGTTTTAAAAGTGCAAAACATTGGTCTGTAGTACTGTAGTACTGTAGTACTGTGTAGTACTGTAGTACTGTATTACTGTGGTACTGTGGAGTACTGCGCCTGAAGGTGCTGATGCCATCATGGTGTTGCCATGGCAACCAAATGAAGCGCTTCATTCATTTCCTCCATTCGAACAGAGAGACTACTACCCCCCCCCCCCCAGCTGACAACACGCCCACGTCAGATGACATCACACACGCACATACCCACACACACAAACCTTAAGTGCATGTATTAGAGGTCAGGTATATGGAATCTCAGATCTGCAGCTGTGTGGGCAGCGATCCAGCATCGAACATCTGTCCAGCTGCTGGATCACACATGTACCAGCCGACAGTACGTACAGGGACACATACACAAAAGGCCAGACTCACCACCTGTCCTGTTGCGCGCTCTGATACAAGGATGAACGCACACGTGACGTGGACGACGCGGCGCTGGAGCTGGTATTTTGTTACATGATGGGGATGTTACTGCAGCAGCAAGAATGGACAACTTCCTTTTATACGGAGGTCGAGTCAGCGAGATGTCAGCTGATGTGATAATCATTTCACTGTCCGTCACTGCCACCGGGGAAACTGCCTGATAGTGATATCTGGCATTTAGTCATTTGCAAGGAAAGAACAAAAGTGTTAACCTGCACCGGAGAGTTTAGGGAAACACTACAAAAACAAACAGGTCAGATTAACAGTGACACTATATTGCTCACGAGCATGTGAGCATGAGAGTTTGTTTCTGTCGCTGTGTCCTAATTCAGGGGCCGCATCCTTCTGAGGTCGCGGCCTAGGTGGCCCGGGAAGGAGGCCAAACCGAAATGAGACAGAGGATTTTTGTGATAAGCGTCAGCAGCTCGTCCCGTCCTCATTGCTCTTGCCTCACAAAAGAAGGACCCATCTAGTGGACGGCCTCAGACGCAGCCTCTGAAGAATGCAGACCCTGAATGGAGACACAGATTAAACGTCGGCCCTGCGACAGAGCGGTGATCTCTCCAGAATGTGACCGGCTCCTTTCTACATGGTTCTTATTTTAAGTAGGACATAAAACTAATGGGAGTTTTCTATTGGCTTCTGGATTGTTGCAGACAATAAGATCTGTGACAAACTTGGGGTTGAATCTACTCTCTGTACCGTGACATTTTCTTTCTTAATAACACAGGGTTGTTTATTACATCTTTAACCCACCAGATATTCTCACACAGTCCTGAGGGTGTGTCAATGCACGACACATTTTCCCAAGCCACACCCAGACTCCGTCCCAGGACGCTCACACAGCGAGAGCATTGATTCAGAAAAGTCCAGGGCGAAGCTGAATGTATTCACATTGAGACGAGGGCTGGGGGGGGGGGGGGGTCGGGTGTACATGTCGGATGCAGTGAAACCTTGTCTGGATCCTGTTGGTTTAAGTTTTTCCTGAAAAATGCACAATTTCCTGCCTTTATTAGCTGCTCGCACATGAATCTGAGGCAGAGAGAAAACAGC